>VZRS01013025.1:16567-86999 GCA_013398055.1 Ifrita kowaldi | reverse complement strand
CGGGAGCGCGCCGGGGGCGGGAGCGCTCGGGGGCGCGCCCGGGGACGCGCAGGAAGGAGCGGCTGAGGGGCTGAGGCTCGAGCTGCCGGGCGCAGAAGTGCTCTGTTTTGTACCGCTGGGCGCTGGAGGTGTCCCGCTTTTGTTATCGAGTTCTGCTGGTGCTTGCTCTGTTCCCAAACTATTTGGGACCGAGGTTTCTAGTCCCTGACCTTCTGTTTCTCCATCCAAAGCATACTGCTCTTCCCCTTTCTCCAGGGAGCCAGTGACCTTCTTGCACGCTTTAGTCAGCAGGAGTTGGCCAATTTTGTCTACTTTCCCCTTTCCCTTGCTGGATGAAACAGGACTGCGTCTGTTCCCAGACCCCGGGCTGCTTGTAAGCAGAGGGGAAACAACAGGTCCCGACTGGGCTGCTGGCACAGGGCACTGCTCACCCGACCCTGCACCTTGGGAAGTCTCCTCCGGGCTGAAGTCCTTGGCTTGCTGAGCAGGAAGGTGTGAAGGAACACTGGAAGGAGTTGGAGCAGAAGAAGGCAGTTGGACAGGAGATGCCAAGGGATTCAGAACAAGTGATCTGCTGGTGGAAATACTGGACACTGGACTGGTGGATGAGGTGCTGGGAGGAGCGGGCCCAGAGGAGAACTTGATATTCTGTGGGATATGCAAAGGACCAACAACCGCGACCGACTGAGGCATCAGGCTCGAGTTAGAAGTCATGGGGGCTGCTGGAATCGTGCTGGACTGAGAGCCCTTCATCACCTGGATGATTGAGGATGAGTTTATAAACACAGGTGTGATGAACTGCGGCCGGGCACTGGACTGAACCGCGGACTGTCCTTCCGAAACCATCACTTTGCTCCCCACATTGGGCATGGTGACAACAGTGGACACTAACGCAGATGGCAATGGAGCTGATGTATTAGCAGCAGATGTAATAGGGTTGGAAGTCACAAAAACTGTTATCTGGTTGGGAGGTAAAGGACCTGAAATAGAAGAAGAGCTAACAGGCCTCTGCATTACTGGAGGAACACTCTGTGCCACACTTGAGTTTACTTCCAGTTCCTGGTGCCCTGGATTTGGACAGGGCTCATTATTTTGAGGCAGACTAAGTGAATTAGATGGCTCCTTGTTCAAGGATGAATCCTGCAGTGGAGGAATGACAGCTATCTTCTTTAGCTCCTCACCAATGGGGACTATCGGTGCCATTTCAAGACCAGTCAGCCCAGGCGGCTTAATGGTCACATTAGGAGCTCCAGAATTGTCAAGAAGTTGACTTAGAGAAGTTGGTGCGTCCCTCATAGGTGGAGATACCATGGTTTTACTTTCCTCCACAACTGGGAGCTTACTGCTGTCTAAGGCTTGCCCATCTTTTTTTGCCTGTTCTTCAGGAACCAGCACTTTCATTTCTGAAGTAGAGACACCTTTCAGTTCCATACTGGGCTGGTCTTTGCTACCTTGGACACCTTGTGCACTTTGGCTCTCAGTATCCTGAGGCACACTAAGACTCTCCTTATTGTCTTCAGGAATGCCAGTCACAGCAGGTACAGAAACTGCAGGATTCTGGTTACTTAGCATGGAATTATTTTGAAAACTTGTAGTCACAGGTGCTGGCAAAGGAGAGGGACCAGCCATCATATTTCTTTGTAATTCCATGTTCTGCAAGAGAGATGGATTCTGCTGAGTTGTCAATGATAATTTAGCTGCTTTTGAATTCTGTCTGCCAGGGCTTGGTGTAGTTTTCCTACTGGATCCAGGACTGGACCTTCTACTATTGCTTGGACTTGCTCTCTTTGTTCCTCCAGTGTTGGTTTGTTTGCCCGAATTAATGACCACACCTTCCAATTTGTGTGACTGTGAGGCAGTAAAACTGGACTGATTGTTAATTGTGAGATTTGATGGGGCTTGTCCAATGGCCTTTAAAGTAGTGGGATTCAGACCCTGCTGATCAAATCCTCTGTTGAGGTTAGGCCTGGGAGGTAAAGGAATATTGATCTGGGGAGGGAACAGACCAGCTATAGAAGCATTGAGCCTCTCTGGAGACAGGCTAATTTCTGAGGGTTCTGTGCTGGGTGGACGGTTATTAGGAGTCTGAGGGTAATATGGCCTTGGGCTTGCTCTGTTTGGGGTTTTAGGCCTTGAAGTTTGTGATGGGGCAGCAACATTGGGAAAATGGTGTGTAAGAGCACTAGACAGAGAACTAGACTGCTGCTGGGGACTTGCACCTTGGGCAGCTGAAAGCGGGGATGGTCCAGGCTTGGGTCCTGTCATCATTAACTGGTTCTGTGAAACTACTAAATGAGATGTCAAATTATTCTGAGCTCCTGATGTTGGAGGGCCCTCAGCTCCACCTCCTTCTGGAAGAGAGGATACTGATGACACCTCTCTGAGGGGTGAGCTGGAAGGATTCTGTACATTATCTGGATAAACCATTTTTCTGGCATTATTTCCCAGAGGAGGATTGCCCGGCAGGGCCATTCTCTGTTTGTCAGGAGATGGAGGCACCGGCCCAGGCCCCTGGAGGTTCACCATCACCGGCATGTTCCCGCTCTGCTGCATCGGCATCCGCTGAGCATCTGGGTTCAGGGGCCCCCTGGGGGGGTGAACCCCCTGGGGCACAGGCAGCCTGACTGATTTGGGATCCTGCTGCATCATCAGCATCATCATCATCTGCTGCTGCTGTGGGGTCTGGGGGGGTGCCTGGCCTTGCTGCGGGGCTGTCTGGGGCTGCTGCTGCTGCTGCTGGGGCTGGGGCTGCTGCGTGTGTGGCATGAGCTGAGGCGGCATCTGCTGAGGTGGCCTTTGCTCCACCGGCTGAGATGGATAACCTAAGGCAACAGGATGGCACATTCATTAAACCAACCGAAGATCAGAGGAAGCAGAATTTCTGTAACAAACAGGATTGGATAGAAAGTACAGCCTGGAGCCTGTTTATCTTGGATGAGAGCCACACTAACAAAACAGGCTTTACAAACCAAGGCAAAGATTTTACTTAATTCATAAAAATAGTTTTACTTAATGTATGACTTGCAAGAGATTTAACTGGAGATCTCTTAGTGTATTGTATCAGCTACTAACCCAGGTTCACACCAGCTGAGAAGTCTTTGCAACTGCCCATGGGCTTCCTTTCGCTGACAAACGCGGAGCTGGACTTCCACTAATTATTACTCCTTAAAACAAACTTCAGGTTGACAGCCCACAAGACCCATGGACCAGCACACCTGCTACAGACCTTTTCTAGAGCACAAAGTAGAATCTGCCATGTGTTACTCAGCCAAAAACACGCTAAGGACCCCCCGTGTGGTTTATAATATAAATCCTATTGCAGACTTTAGATGTAATCCTCTCTACACGTAAAGGGTCATTCCAACTACAACCTCTGTTTCTTCTCAAAAATCAGCTATTGGCCAATGCTAAATTTTTAAGACATCAGTCTGTGCTAAAGCTAGAAATACAACATTTTTTTATCAGTTATGTTACTGATGAATAACTCTACAGTACTCAGTATGATACCCAAGGGATGATACATGAGAATGGGGCCACCTCTTCATTTTGAGCTAACCCAAAGAAAACACTTAAACAATAGCACCACTTACTTACTAAGAGGAAAAAAGGTTTGAACTTGAATGTGTGATAGCATAAATAAAACAGAACTGTCACAAAGATCAGTTAAAAGCTCTCCTACAGTTATTACATTCAGATAATCACAGAAAAATCCTACTACCTGGTGGCCTACTTGCAAAATCTGAGAGTTTAGGGCCTGACTTATCTAAACTCATTCCTTGGTCTCCAGACATCGACGACTGATCACTCTCCTCCAGGCCAGCTGGACGTGATTCTGAAGAACTGAAAGAAAAATAATTGCAATTAAGATCCAGCCCCTACATCAGTGTTTGATTTCTGCTTCTATAACCAAGTACTCAAGTAATTAATTCCTAGCACTCTCCACAGACCTGGAATAAGCCACTGAAATGCCTCTGATGTAACGTGCCAGACTGGAACACACACACCAGGTCTGTGTATAGTCACTGCCTTAAGTGCTACTGAAAAGGAAACAAGTTGCCTGGTGCTCTGTTGATCTTAAACATTTATTTCTATCATGAATCTGAACTTTATAACTAAGAGGATGCCAATGGATATTGCAAATGATAGAGCTACATATATTTCAACTTAACAGGCTTCCCTATGACATCTGTATGGATAAGCAAGTGCCATGGGTAGATGCATTTTTAATCTGTTTTAATGGTAGCACCTTTTCTTCCAGTACTGCACCCAGAAGTGACTCACTCAGGGTATCCAAGACCTCTGATAACATCACAGCACAACTGCACTGACAGTCAGGCACTGCAGTCACCCCCCAGAGCACAGACCTGTGTGGTACTGAGGCTCTGTAAGTGATCCCATGCTGGTCNCAGGTGAACACCCCCAGCTCTCCCAGCCTGGCTCCAGAGCAGAGGGACTCCAGCCCTTGGAGCATCTCTGTGGCCTCTCTGGACTCTCTCCAGAGGAGTGTCCTCCTTGTGCCTCAGGGCTGGAGGCAGCTCTGCAGGTGGAGTCTCACCTGAGTGGGGCAGAATCCCCCCGGACCTGCTGCCCACGCTGTGGGGTCAGCCCAGGACTCGGGGGGGTTCTGGGCTGTGAGTGCACATTGCTGGGTCACGTTCAGTTTGTCACCCACCAGCACCCCCAAGTCCTTCTCCTGAGTAATCTGATGCTCCAGGAGACTCTCCAGGACAATTAAAAACTGTTCAGACCCAATGCCCAATACTTCGACCAAATCAAGACAGCTTTTGCAGACTCAGAAAAACCCCAAGTTTCTATAGCTATTAATATATATGGTCAGAGGATGTAAAACAAAGAGGGATCAAGAGTAGAAGAACTAAACTGCTTATCACCTTCATGAATATGTGAAGGTTATGGGAAGATCTATGTAAGAAAAGCGCTAAGCTAAAATTAAAGATATCAAAAAAAGTACACTGCCAATAAAGAGAGGCAGAATCATGCAGAAATGCCATGGACAAAAGTAACATTTTCAGCAAAATAAGAATTTGAAATACATAAAGGTGGGGAGATCTATCCTATGTCAATTTACTTGAGAATAAGAGTTTCTGGCATCTGTACAGTTGACCCAAAGCTGTAGACACCCATGGAGACACCCTGGCCTGTCCTAATGCTACCTAATCAACTTTCAAAAAGCAGCATGTGACTGGAAATCCCTGCATTTTTGTGGGTCAAAACTGGGGGGAACATACACCAAGAAAGAAGAAAGGTGAAAATAGGGCAAACACAGAACTGTTCCAGCCACTGCTGAGGGCAAATACTGCCAAGGAAAGCACCTGCAGTGCAATGCTGTGTCTAATCCAGCACACCACCAATTTTTGTGATGCCGGTAGTGTAGGTTTACATGCCTCCACCAATAAAGTTGATGAAAACTGGCAAAATGCAGAGATATGCCCCAGAGCATTATATTAACAGCCACAAATGAACAAAAATTCTGGCAGCAAAATCACCCAGAGGAGCTGCAGCCTTTGGTGCAGGTGCCAGCCACGTGAACTGAAAGAATGCCTAAAATTTTGAATGTAATCTCAGATGTGTCAATTTTGCTATTGATTTAAAATGGTGGGAGATTAAAAATGCTACAGTTAAAGTTCAGCTCAAAGCTGATACACAGCATCACTGCACAGACAGGTTTAACCCAGAAAACAAACCTGGTGCACAGTGGATCCTTAGCAAACACCTCCTGCCAGATGGGTCTGTGCAAATCTGGCAGAACAGACCTGAGCTTGGCTTGCCAGCGAAGAGCAGCTATGGTAGGAAAGGCTGCTTCCGTCATTGCTGGAAAATTTAAACATCAACTGAATCTCAAATGCAGCTGAAATTCACCAGGCATGTTTAGCAAGCACCACTAGTGAAAAATAACCAGAATATGAATAACAAGATGTTTGTGTGAGGGACAAAACATTCCATATTTATTCTTCTTTTCTATTGCTCTAGAGGTAAAAAAAAAAAAATAAAAGTAACTGCACACCAGGTACAGTCTGGATTGTCATCAGCAGGACCTCTGCTCCACCAGCTGCGCTCTGAAGTACAACCTTCAGATACAAATCCCTCATCAGAGCGGAGAGAGAACTCCAGGAAAACCCAAACCAACCAAACCAAAGAAGGTGGCAGCTGTGCCATAAGGAGAGCAAACCTAAAATGACAGATGTGGCAGAGCCAGCCCGGCCCAGGAGCAGCAGCTCTGGTGGCACAGAGGCTCCTCCCCTGCTGCTGAGTGAGGGCAGTTCCCAGCTCTGCCAGGGGACTGGCACCCCCAGACCTGTAGTGAAACCCTCCGAGTCTGTCTGGGAAAAGCCTCTTTGTCCTGCAGTGCTGTCACCACCTGCACTGGACACTGCAAACCTGAATGGCAGCACTGGGAATGACCTTCCACAGTGGATTATTTCTGTTCTACCAGTGCACGGGGTGTTCATGGTCTGTGCACAGGGGAACATTGAACAACTGCTTGTTTGTGCATGGATTTAATAGAATTAACCAACCTGCTTTATCCACAATCCCATTTCAGCTAGCATCTTGTTCCTCAGTTTGCATCCCATTACCCTCAGTCTTCAGGTTCAGCACACAGATGCAAATACTTTTAAACAAGCAAAATGACCTGGGTTTCATTCCAATGCAAAGTTGCTCAATTAAGCAAACCCTTGAAACTATTTTAGACTCAGCTGAATAAACTCTTTGAATAGTTAACTTACCCTATTTACATTCCAACACGACTCAGTCTGCAATCCATATTACCAATTGTACTTTTGTTACTATGTTATTATTTCTCAGAAATTATTTCTTTTCAGTGTCATTATCAAATTAGCAGCATTTCCACACAAGGCTTGCTGCTCTGAATTCTAACATTTCTGAAGAAGAATGACACAGAGGAAGCTGAGATGAAAAGCATCATATTTGCTTCTGATGCATGAGAAAGTGATCCAAATCGGCTTTAATTCCTGTCAGTTCCAAGGCAGGAAAATGCTGAGCTTGCCCAATGATGTGAGGGAAGCTGAGAGTGAGGGAGGCAGGAAGGTGTTACAGCAGCTTTCACTGCAGTCTCCCTCTTTTTGCTGGAGAATAAACTCAGGAACTTTTCTAAGAACAGCTCCCTTCTTAGTGCTTCTGCAAGGATCAAATATTGATATAGTCCCTGTAGAACCAAAATGCTCATCCATATCAGAACAACATTCTGGTTCCTTTGTTAATTACACCGAAATCTGATTCAAAGCCTTATTTAGGAGCTGGAATTGAGCTGTCATAGCTCATTAGAAAAGCTGTAATTGAGACTTCTTCTACTGTGAAAACTTTTTAATAAGCAAACAGTCTTGTGAGGCTTTGCAAGCTCAGAGGAAGAGCTTTGTAGACCCATTTATTGATATTCCCAGGCCACACTGAAGCTGAGTGCTCATCAGTAAGACCAATGAAAACAAAATCCTAAGAAGAGTTTTCTTTAATGATTAGTTGATTTTTTTTCAGAAGGTGGTGCCAACTTATCTGCTCCCTCTGAATCCTCTGTCACTTCCACAGCAAGGCACTTGCTACAGCAGTGGTTACTATTGTTTTATTGGGATCTATTTGGATGGGAGGAACTGGTGTGTGTTAGGTTTCTAAGTCACCCCAAAGCTGCAGACTGGCCACACACTTGGTTCTGGCCAAGTTACTTTACCCAGGTTTCCACATCTGGCCACAGACTGGGTCCTCCTCCAGCTGTAATCTGAGATCAGACAGCAGCAGTGAGGACCTGACAAGACATACCATGACTGCATACAACTATACAGGAGAGGCTTGAAAAGCTTTTCTCCAAGGCCTATTAAATTAGCATGCTTTGCTTTACCTTACAGCATTTCTGCATTTTATTTTTGTACTAGTTAAGCCAATTAATGATTGTCACAAAAGATCACTTGCTATAGATGATGTGAGTTTTTCAGTCCACAATTAAAATGTCCATAAGATTATTAATTCCATCTTCATGAAGGAATCTTGACAGATTGTGCAGAAAATGCAGGCTGGGCCTACACACTGACTAACCAAGGGAAAATTAAAATATTGAATAGTTGCTTAGTACTTGATGCCATCTTCTCTTTGCACTGAACTGAACATGTGTCCCTAGGAAAGGCAGCATAAACTTCAGGTTAAAGACAGAATGATTATTCAAATGGGCCAGACTGGGGGAACCAGAGCCACACCAGGAGCTTAATGTGCTATTGCCACCTTCTTGTTTGGTTTTAAGAATTTAATTTTGATATTTGGATATTTCTGTGTTATAATTTTCTGTGCAAAGTTTTTTTCATTTTTCCCATTTTTCCTTGATTGAAAGCAATCTCCCAAAGTACCATCAGGTGGATTCCTGTTAATGCCCCACGTGCTCATCTGCAGCATCAGGATAATTAGATAAAGCATATCTGCCTTCACCATTTGAGCTGAATAACGGCACAGGAGCAGCAGCTACCACCCTGTGCAGGGTGACAGTGGGCTGTCAATGGCAAGTGGTTACAGGACAGCTGGCCAGGAAAGAATACGCTGGCCAAAGAAGGAAGAAGAGATTCTGCAATCTTGTATTTTCACTACAAAGGCACATTCATTCATTATCTTTCAATCTTTTCCATTGGCCTCCTCCCTCTCAAGAGCTGAGGTTTTTTTCCCTTCCTAATCTCTGCTAGGCCAGGAAGACCAGCATTGCTTGGATTTGTTAATCTCATACCCAGAAAGTACCAGATTCCTCCTTCTAAATTCTAGCTGCAGCCTCAACTAAGAGAGAAGTCCAGCTCAATTCCAGGCAGAAATGTGTCAGAATATGCACATAATTCAGGAAACAATCCCCCAAAATCTGTCCTGCACATGTTATATAGACGCTTCTAGTTCTTCTGAACATACTTCCCACCCTTTGATCGTGGCTGTCAGACTGCTTAAAAAGGCAGCCTCCTCTTCCAAGGGCTGTGGGACCATGGGCCACATGCTAAACTTCCTTCACCCAGTAAAGGTAAGGAACAGTGCTGGTAAAATTTGGTTTATAACTGAGTTTGGATATTTGCATGTTATTTTTAATCTTGAACAACATTCCAATGACAGACTCTTGAGAGAAACTGCTACAATATGAATTAAATACAGGTCCTTTCTCACCCATTACTTGCTCATAAAATATTGACAAGGTGCCTGTGGAGTTTCTTCATGCCCCTTATAAAAAACACTGTAATATTAAACCTACGTTGTTTGTTCTAGCTGTTGATTATTTTTCTTCTTCCTTGGAGGCTTCTTCTTCTTTGGCTTGTTGGCATTCTGGTTATTCTGTTTGTTGTTCACACCAAAGTGCCCTGCTGAGATATCGCTTTGGAGAAGGTTAACCAAGAGCGGACTTGTGAGCGTCACATCTTTATTGACAGGAAACACAGGATTCTGCCCACAGGAAACCTGATTCCCATTGGGAGTTCCACTAAACCCCGTATTGAAAGGCAGCCCATGGCCAGAGAAATGACTCCCTGAAGCATTGTTGTTTCCTTGCATTCCTTGCATATGAGAAGGCACCATGTTTGGCTGCTGCACAGGAACCTCAGGTAACATCTGTGTCAAGTTCCCATCGTTGTTTGCTGTGGTAGCAGTATCCCCAAGCTGCTGAGAGATGTGAGGACCAGGTCCAGTGGGTCTTAAAACTTGCCCTTGAATTCCCATCACCTGAGAAGGATTCCCATTCACAGCGCCTTGCTGTGCCATCATCTGCCCACTGAACTGCACCATGTTTCCTTGCATGTTTGGGGTTGGTCCTCTCATCAGTTGAGCTGGCCCCGTCATAACATTGGACTGGTTTGGGGTATTAAAAGGCTGTTTATTTCCTTGCATCTGAGTGGTCATCATCTGTTCCATCATTGAGTTTTGCTGTAGCAAGACCTGGCCCTGAGGTCCCATCATCTGATTGTGTGTGGACATCATTTGCTGTCCCTGCTGGGGAATCATCTGTTTGGGTGGGGTCATCCTTTGGGGAGAGGGACCAAGATTTTGGTTTTGAGGTGTCACCATCATTTGGCCTTGTGGCATGAGCTGAGTTCGAGAAAGTATCATCTGGTTTTGAGGGTTCAGCGATCCCTGAGCCTGAATGTTCACCATCTGTCCTTGAGAGGACACGATTTGCTGATGCATCCCCATAAGCTGGGACTGTGGTCCTTGCTGAGGCTGTCCCTGCATGTTGCCCATGTTAACCTGTGGCACCCCACTAGCACCAGCCTGCTGGTTGTTCATATTTCCATGAAGTCCCATTAGATTGGTCTGCATCATATTTGGTGGGCCATGTGCTGCTTGCATCTGAGTTTGAGGAGGTCCAGATCCTTGGCCACCTTAAGAAAATAAAAAGAAAATACCAGTAAGAAACTTATTGGATTGGTGCAAGAGTTTTCACACCTTTAACTGCTGAGTACTCCAAAACTGTTTTTGTCCCTTTTCCAATGAACTGGTGTATCTCATATATTTGCAGTCCTGGGATGCAGAGTTTGATGCTATAGATACATGTTAGTTGTCAAAACAGAACATCATACATCTCTAAATAAACACTTGGGCTGGTACTTCCCCTGTGTCCCACTGCAGAAGACAGAACAGAAACTTAATTTCAGTTATCTGCACCTAAGCTTGAAAATCTTCCATAATGTCACCTAACTCAGCAGAGTAATTCCTAACCAAAATGAGCTTCAAACCCTGAGGTTACTTTATAATGGGTTAAAGAATAAATGCACACAGAGTATTGATGAAATGACATCATCAGGGTATCCATAATCCAGCCAAACGACTAATAATTGAATTGTTAAATGGAGACATTTGTGAATTAAAGATTTCATTTTCACACTTTGAGCAGACTTTCAAAATTTTTGAAGGAAGCAATAAATAATCTTTTCAAAGCAGAACGAGATTTTGCTGTTCTGCTTCTTAGATAATTACGCTTTTTTTTTTCTGACAAGAAGTTCCTTTTCTGTTGTATCTTTACTACCCCTTGCCTCCAAATTTCAGTGTTACCTTCCGTTCAGTTTCTCAACAGCTATGTCTGAAGCCCAGACCCACAGTCCTCATCAATAATAGTTGGGTTTTGAGAAGCATGAGCAGCCTTATGCTTTTCTTTTCCTCATCCAGCACTACACCCAGAGTGCTGCTGCAGTCCCAGCCAGCAGCTCCCTGTTAATGGCAGGAGTTTAATGGCTCGGGACCTGTGTGACACAGGAAAAGGCATCATGTGCTACAAATGGAAAATGGAAAAAGCTGAGGAATGCCCCACTGCAGTCAGACCTGTGTGCTGCACGTTCTGGCTGGCTTGCAGCTGCGGTGCTCCGCTGTTCCCTGGTGTTCCTGGAGCTGTGGAAGGCACCTGACCTTGCAGGAAGTTCTGGTTAGCCTGGCCTGCAGGGAACCCCGGGGGGAGCCGCTTGGGCATTCCTGAACATGAGAATTTTCTGATTAGTTAGTATGGAAAATGGGAAGAAAAAATAGACAAAATCTGTAATTGGAGAATACCTTTGAGTCTGTGCTATCATGTGACAGGTTTAGGCAGCAATTGTTTTTTGCCAATATACAAAATCCACTGAAGACATTTATAGTTCTTACCTGTGCAATAATTCTGTCTAACAAATTACTACGACTAATTTCAAACTATAATTTCAGTACAAAACTTACTGCCCAGAGAAGGTGAAAAGTCCATGTCTCACCTTTTAGAAACTAGAACTTAAAGTAACATGGTTTGTTGCTTTCTGCTCTACAGCATCTCTCACCACGCCCTTAACTTATTTCATGTACACGAATACAAATAACTGGTATTTTTGTTAGTGGTGTGCTCCTCTCACCAACTCTGACACACCAGGCACACACTCCTTATCAGTGCTGCTGTGTGCACACAGACTCAAAGGGTCTTTTCATCCCAGAGTGGGCTGAGGAACCCCATGGTTCTGCTTCTTAGATAATTAGAGTACATCCAGACCTGCTGCTCGTTCAACTCTGCTATTCCTGCTGCAAGAGCAAGGAATTCTGTCAGGCCCTTAAGTGGCACAACACCCACACTTTGGAACATCCAAACATCACTGCTGCCCTGGGACAGAGAGAAAAACCTCCCCTCTACGTGCCAACATGAGCAGCAGTGTGGATGGATTTTAGAGAACCCAGTTCTTTTTAACTCACTGTCCACACAATGCCTCAGACTTTGAAGCAGCCCTGCCCACCGCCCCCTTTATCTTCCTGACCCAGTGCCAGAATGTGACTTCAGTTCCTTCTGCAGTTACAGCTTTCTTGCACACCACTGCTTGTGCTAATTATCTGGTCTTGGGTTGCAATTAATATTTCAAGGTAATCAAGTCTATAGGTCAAACACCAAATATATCTACAAATACAGAAACAGACTTCTTGAAACACCACATCACTCCAGTTTTAGTTCTGCTCAACTTCCAGGGAAGTTTTGCACATAGGAATGCTTCAACTGAGAAAAAAAGAAAGTGTTAGCTTGGCCTCTTTCAAATCTGATATAAATTCTGATTTGCTAAATTTACTGTGTGAAATGCAAAGTGTTTGAAGGCATTCATTTACACCAAACCTTTAAATGCAAGGTGGCTTAAACGTGGAAACATCTATAATGAAAAATTAACATATAAATTGCAGCAAAGAATGAGCATGTACAGAAGTCAGGCAAGAATCTCAGCAGTGGGAGCAACATAGCTTTGCTGAAACCAAGGAATCCTGTCTTAAAATCAGCTGAGGATACAGCTCACAGCAGGATTGTTGATTTTAGCAATAAGGTCTACAATAAGACCAAGTAACATATTTTGATAGTTTATTTGTGGTGTCACATTTAACTCAAAAAATTGAGGTTTGTTCGTAGTAGGTTTACTCAGGAAGCAGAACATGGAGATTATTCTGGCTAAAGGTCATGGTAAAGATCTCTGATGGTGACACATGGCTGGTGAGGCAAAACTGTAGGGAAATGTAACCATAATGAATAATGAATAACTGCTTCCAGAGGGAGAAAAAATAAGATACACCAAGTGTAGGGCACTGGCAGATCCCAAGAGGAGAACCTTGAAACAGAAAATTCATCTGAATTCGAACAAGACCCATGGTACAAACAGTGAAAACAAGAAGCTTGTCCACATCAGTAGACCAAGAAACAGGAATTCCTTACAGCGTTTTGACAGATTTTGGATGTACAACATGAGAATGCAAGAAACTAGAATGTATTTATATGTGTGTAGGTGGACAAGGAATATGGCCCATATTTTGTACGTACATAAAGGAATTATTTCAAAGGCTTAAGCAAGAACTGGTGTATGGGACCTGAGAACAGCCATCCAAGAGGAATATGAACAAATGAGTGAGCAAAGAGAAGCACGACAAATCTGCATGGAAATACAAAGGGCTCAAGGGGAAAAAACCACCAAGGACACAGAAGAGATCCTGGGACTGACAAAAGAAATTCCTTCATTGTTGGAGAAAGAACTCTAGGAGTAGTAAGGAAAAGAAATCAGTGCATTGGTCCAAAGAGAAAACTAAAGACAACACAGCCAAATGAGAAATTAAAACATCCTTTAACCTCTTAATTTTAGGATAGGGAGTACAACAGCATGGCAAAAATAGCTCTTTCCTCTTTATATGGGAAGAAACTGGTGACAAATAAAGACAGGGTGAAGAAGAAATGCCCACAGCTTAGAAAGGAAGATGCAAAACAATGCCTCGTTTCTTTTGAAAATGTAAATGGTGATAGGGGAAGCTGAAGAGAGAAAGAAAATTTGTTTCTTTTCATGACACTCTCTCGCAAAAAATTCCTCCCCTTTCCCCCCAAAAAGAACAACTCCCAACCTAAACAAAATCCCCACACCATCTCTGAACATCCTAAGCTTGTTAAAGGCAACAGAAGAGCTGTCAACAGGACGACTGGCAGTAATAACAGTAATGCAGACAGCAACTCCTCCCTGACCCTTCAGGCATCTCTGTGAAACTGCAGGACAGAGAGAACAGAAACCAAGGGATGCTGGTGCTCATTCACCAATACCCACCTCATACTCCATCTATTCGTTGATTCTGTCTCATAAAGGATCTTTTCAGAACTAACAGCAACATTAGTTCTTGCCACTTTATGTTTCTTTTTTTTTTTTTTTAAATAAAAGAAGGTCTCAGTACTTCTTACCTCCTAAACCAGGGTGTAAACCTTGTGGACCTTGGTTTTGCTGCTGCATCACCATGAAGTTGGGGGGTACATTCCCCTGTTGCACCATAGGATTACGACTAGGAGAACTGACAGGCTGCTGGAATCCCTGGGGAAGTGTGCTACTCTGGGGAGGCCTTGGTCCCAGCTGCTGCTGCGTCTGGTTAACGGTTGGAGATGAGGCAGGAGAGCCCTGCTGGAAGGAGGAGGGAGAGGAAGCAGGAGACTTGTTGGTCAGGTGGGGTTGTTGTAGTGGCGTAGGAACCCGTGAGGGCCCTCCCTGAAGGCTTTTCATTTGAGGAGCAGTAAACTGGCCAGGATTGCTCATCTGGGGAAAGTTTGAGTGAGCCTGGGAAGCTTGCTGGCTTCCAAAAGGATATGGAGGTGGAGGATGAGTAGGAGTTTGTACTGTTGCTAGAGATGGTCTTGCTTGAAGCTGCTGCTGCATTTGTCCAGGCAACGGGGCTTTTTTCCAGCCCTGGTTTACTGCCAATGTACCCAGTGCTCCCTGGGTTGGAGGAGGCTGAAGTGCTCCAGAAGGAAGCTGGTTCCAGCCAGGGGGAACTGGAACCTGTGCTGGTGAAGTGAATGAAGGTCGAATACCCTGCTGTGGCTGCTGATGTGGCTGGGGAGGCCGATTCTGCAACTGCTGCTGCTGTAGCTGCTGAAAGCTGGCTGAGTTCATCTGCCTGTTTACAGGAACTGACTGCATTGAATGAAGCTGGGGAGCTAAAGATCCAGATGGATGATTTTGCTGCTGTATATTTAGCCCAGATAAGAGTGGGTCCATTGCATCTATTAAAATAGCAAAGAAAAATAATAAAAAAAATAACCTACTGTAGACAAAACCCATCACAAAACAAGAAAGGCTAAATTGCTTGCTTGCATTTCCTTTCTCTGCGTAAAAATTCATGTTCCAGAGAAGCCAGGTCTTATCAGTTTATATCCTCTAAAATAAAGCACAACAGCCCCACAATGCTACAGACTGATGTGAGCCTTCTACACACTTAGAGCAGCAGAATCACAGAGTATCTCTGCCAGAAGGGCCATTGAGTCCAAATCCCTGCTCCTGGCAGGACCACCTAAAATTAAACCACAGGACTAAGAGCATCATCCAGACACTCCCTGAACTCTGTCAGGCTTGGTGCCATGACCACTTCCCTGGGGAGACTGTGAAGAATAAACCCTAACATTCACACCCACCAGACCCCCAATACTTAAACTACCAGTCTATCCACCCTTCCTGAAAAGAGGGAAAAGAGAACATCAGAAATATTCCTGCCTCCTTGAACTAATCCTTCTCTTACCTTTGGCTAAACATAAAGCTCAGTCACAACAGTTCAACTGCAGAAATACCACTGCCATTGCTCAACACATTTGAACAAAATACCAAGCAAGCTGGTGATTTATTAGGCACCCAATTGATTTGAAAAAATTTCACAGATTAAGGGGGAAGGGAGGTTTTCACAGGAAGAGTAGCTCCCAGAAAGACAGGGAAAATGCTCCAGAACAATTCTGGAGTACCTCTCATGAGTACATACTCAAGCCTGTGTGCTGAAGAATCAAAATTTAAGAACATTTTCAGATCAGTACTATGACTAAATTTTACCACCTGGCTGTGAGGAAGGCCGAGGTGTTCGTGGCTGCAGCTCAGCATTAGCACCACTTGCCACCATAGAGGAGGGCACATTTCCACCCTGGGACATCATGACAGCTGCAGCATTGCTCATTCTTATTAAACCTTAAAAAATAAAAATAGAAATTATCAAGTCTTGCAGTTACATAGAGAAGAATTTCAGAATTTTTTCTTTTAAAAAGAAAAAATTGTATTTGTCAGTAAAACATTTCTTTAGACTTCAAGAACTGTTTGTCCAAAATAACCTGAGGACACACCTCTCTGTCTGAAAGCTCAGATTCCCTGGTATCAAACAAACAAGTTCAGGTCATGCTGTAGCTCTTTCTTTAACACCAAATTTTTAAAAAGAGTATAAAAGGAAACACTACTGACTCATGAATTAATGTGAGCCTGACTTGCCACGGAAAGCACCAAGTGACAAGATTGTATCAAAGCTGTACATGTAACTCAGGCTTTTGCAAGATCTGAAACTAGAAAGTAACTGAGGTGTTGCAAGAGAGAAAAAAATTCAATGTTTTACTTCCACAGGCTGCTGTTTTCTAAAATGATTGCTATTGTTGCCCTGTTGGTTATATTGCTGTTATGCTGTTCACCTGCAGACAGGAAATAAAGGTGCTGATCAGCACAGTGGAGAGCAGAGCCCTTCTTCAAATGTTTTAAAGGACAAAGATTTCACTGCTGTTTAATTAGGTTCTTACATAGGTGAAATGTTCTTTCCATTCCTTCTCCTCAACAGCCACAAATGCATCTTAGATAAACTGACCAAAAATGCTCCTGGTTTAATTGCTTTAAATCCTATTTACTAAAATATTAGCTATTTATTTTGCCTTATGAGTCAGCTATTTTAATAAATTACATAGTAGCTTTCTTTGTAAAAAGTCTTTGTAAAATCTGAATTTTGTAGTTGAAAATTCCTTATGCATATACAAAGCTCTAAAATATAGTTTAATCAACTACACCTCTCCACAAAAATTCCTTCTTTATGATCAGACCTCAAAAGTTTATCAGAAAATAAAAAGAGAGAGTAACAATGACAGTGTCCTGTACTTCCCACAAGTCTAATGGATTTAATCTATGTCAGTTTATTGTACACTGAATAAAGACTTATGCACATTTCCATAAAGGGAACCAAACAGAACACTGTGAAAATTTGTGCATATTTCAAAGTGAATTCACTACACTCAACTCATCTGCTTTAATAGGCTTTATGTAAAAAAACCCCAAACCAACAAACTAACCAACAAAACCCCGAAGCACCACACCCTCAAAATACCTGCAAACAAACCAATTGGCCCCACCAAAATCACTCCAATGTTTGTGGGACACAATGCAGCCAACAATTTATTTACATAACACTGGACATGGTTTGACAGCACAGAACAAGAACAGACATTAATTTAAATGGCAATTAGAATTCTGCAAACAATAGCTGCTGTAACCAGTAGGTTCATTAGTCCAGTAGCAAATTTCTGAGTGTCTGAAGCTGCACAAAGAAGCCCTGAGGGCATTTACCTTGCCCTCCCTGCATGGGGAAGCCCGTGTCCATGCGCATGGCGTTGCTCGCTCCCAGGGGCCCGTTGATCCGAACATCCTGGCTCCTGCTCTGGGCTAAAGCCAAGTTGATAGCACCTTCCCCTAAAGTAATGCACAGGTTGGGTGAACAGAAGAGACAGAAAAGCAGAACACAGACATTTGCAAAAGGACATTTAAGAGATGCCGAGGAAGGAAGAACAGGCTCCACCTCCACTGCGCACTTCAGAAGGACACTTACACATCACACCACCCTTTTGGATTTCAGTTTTGGGAAGAACAAATGTCATGACAAGCATTACCTGCCCTCGGTTTCATCCTGAGGGTGCTCCTGGACAACTGTCCAGAATGGATAGCGTAACTGTGAAATGCACTGAAAACCTGTCTTAAAGACAGCCTCATATGAAACAATAGGGAAAGAAAATCAGCCAACCCTTTCCTAAGTCAACACACAGAAAACATTTTCCAGGAGGGTTCCCGATGTCCAGAGCATTTTCAGCTTTCATTTTTATTAGTAGTAAATTTTATTCTTGAAAGAATAAAAGTCTTGGGCTATCTTTTTCACTAAAGCTAAAGTAGTAACTTAGAAGCTTTGCAACATTAACCGAGTACACAAAACTGCTTTTTGAGTCTACTTAAATCTGAGCTTTGGAAGCAGATTCGGTGTGAAATACCTTCAATCTGAACTGAGAGAATGCCCAGGTCTCGGAGCTGTTGGTTGTTGTTCTGAGCCAGGATTCGCAGCCGCTCGGCAGCTTCCCTGGGGATGTTGAAGGTGACACGGACACTGTTCCAAGGCTCTATCTTCTGCACTTTTAACTTGTTGGATTCTTAACAGAAAAACAATCAAAGTCAGTGCAAAGGCAGTTTTTAAACACGTCTGATGAAACAACTTGGTTAAATAGTTGAAAAAAATGAAACAGTTTTTGGCTTTGAAAATTGCCAGTGCTTAGTCACAGGTGCAGGAAATTTTTCCCCACACAGGTGTGCAGCAACCAATGCTGCCAAACCACATCAGGGATTTTCCAAAAAATTAGCAGTAAAAAAACTACTCAAATGATAACCAATGCAACAGACAACACGATCACTTGATAGTATTACTCAAAAATTGAAATATTCTGTGGATAAACTACTTTGGAAAGATAAGAAAATATCTAATAAAACAAATTTCATACAATTATAGGTATTAGGTTTGGGTTGGAAGGGACCTTAAAACCCATCTCATTCCACCCCTTGCCATGGGCAGGGACACCTTCCACTGTCCCAGGTTGCTCCAAGCCCCGTCCAGCCTGGCCTTGGACATTCCAGGGATGGGGCAGCCACAGCTTCTCCGGGCACCCTGTGCCAGGGCCTCCCCATCCTCCCAGGGAACAATTCCTTCCCAGTATCCCATCTAAAATCTAGATTCCTTCAGCTTAAGGCCATTCCCCCTTGTCTCGTCCCTCCATCCCTTGTCCCAAGTCCCTCTCCAGCTCTCCTGGAGCCCCTTTAGGCTCTGGAAGGGGCTCTGAGCTCTCCCTGGAGCCTTCCCTTCTCCAGGTGGACACCCCCAGCTCTCCCAGCCTGGCTCCAGAGCAGAGGGGCCCCAGCCCTGTGATACAGTACCTTTGTTTGTGAACCAGATGGATGTGGGGGAAAACTGACTACAGGAGTGAAACGCTTGAAATATTTGCTCTACAAATGCTTCTGAAACCACCTTTTTTTTTTTTTTCACAAGACCGGTGCCAGCAGAGTCCTAGCAACATTTCATTGATTTCTACCTTATTATTTAGTTTTCCGGGTAAGTATTTCAAATCCACTGCCAAAAAGCATCTCGAAGTCATGCAAAATATATACTTGCAAGTTTTCTGAAAGCCTGTTCTACACATGAGTGTTTCTACATAGATCAGTGGTTTTCAAAGTAACAGCAAGAAGTTTGGGCAGTTATGTTGGATACATTATCCAAAGTGATACCTACCTAAATGATTGCTACAAAATGCAGTTAAGGATAGTTAAAAATATAGCTCCCAATATAGCTTTATAAGTTCCCAGTTTCTATTTTCCTGTAAAGAAAGTTCCTCTCAAAACAGAAAGCATTGACCCAAATTTTCATCAGCCAGCTCCTCCACTGTAACCTTGGATTTACTCAACATTTGCTGCCTTTTGGAGTCTGAACAACATGTTAGTTAAGAATGCCAACACTCATTCCTGTTTAGGAATCTCTTGTTCACCACTAAGTCACCAAGCCCCTTTTGCTGCTACAGTAGCGGAATTATTAAATTCATCCTCGTTCTACCTATAAACCTGGTTTTGGCTGGGAACATGGCAGGAGGAGTTTTAATATCTCCTTTTGTGAATGTTTGAACAGTCCCATTTTTCTGTTATTAATGTTCCAATATTTAACATAGAAAAATTGTATTATCAGTTTTGGTATTTCTACGTATTTGTACCCAGGTTTCTCATTTTTCAAACACTGCACTTGCCAAGATAACCCCATGTTATTTACTAACTCCACATTCAGGATATCCTATTTTGCTCTGAATCAGTTTAAATAACTTCTCACATGGATAGTTTTCAAATTAGCTTGACATTGATTTTAAAAATTTGCTTTCTCAGCTGAGGTCTGCATCATGTTTATTAATCCTGGCATTAATATTTATAACAGACTCAGCATGCAGATGCCTCTGTATAACAAAGGTGACTACGTGCAGCTATAGACTGAATTTATTTCACGTCAAAAACTACACAATTCATCTGTGGTGTTACACACATCCCTTCACACCAGTAACGGTCTGTGAGTTTACATCTACTGCCAACTGTTTGTAAGATACAGCTCAAAACTGGTATTTCTTCATAGTATTTTTGCCTTATCCCAGCTTTTTTATCTCCCTGAGCAAGAACAGCAAGAACCCAAGAAACTGATGCCAGCTGACTACACAGACAAAATTGAAAGAAAGGAATAAAGTGACAAAGAAATTCAGTTTGGTTATTGAGAAGTAATGTGTTATTTTTCTGAAAAGGTGTTTGACACTGTTGAAGAAAACAATCAAGGCTACCTAACTGAGCAGCCATCAGTAATCAGCATAAGACCTTTTGCAAGGATGCTCAGACAGGGGACAAATGTCGTTTTCCAGATCTACACATGCTGGTAAAAGATGCCCCAAAAAGCCTGCTATCAGTGATGTGCCATGGAGCTGTTCCCAGAGCTGGGTGAGCATTCAGGGGTACATGAGGGCACTCCCCACCCCCAACACAAATCAATCAATCAATCAATCAATCAATCAGGTAGGGTAGGTCAAAAAAGGGCAGCAATGTCACAGGTACTGGAGAGTGAACACAGTCTCAGATGAACTGCAGTAGTTTCAGTTGGACAGTTTGGGCAGTAAAACACATCTCCTGTGTGAACCAGCCTGGTTTCACGTTCATACAACACAGTCGTGTAATAGAGGGACATGAAAGAGAATAAAACCAGATAAAATGTGGAAACAGGAGAGAAATAAATGAACTTGCCAAATAAATCAGTTTTAAACAACAAAACAACTGCAGACACTTGTAGTCTGCATTTCTGAGAAGAACAGTTCACAAATTCACTAAGAATAACCCCAACAAATATCATAACAAACTAAGTAGGTCAAACCCAATATAATCTATTTTTTGTGCAAGTACCTTGACTACCTAAATAAGCTTTTTAAGGACAGCTGGAAAGTGACAAGAAGGTACATTACCCATGTGTAAAAGGCCAGGCACATTCTCCAGTATGGTATCCAGCTTCTGCTCAAAGTCTCTGTCACTTATATTTCCTTTAAAAGCTACAAAGATTGTGGAATCCCCAGGAGCAGCCTCCTGTTTCAGTTCATCTTCCTCCAGTCCTGAATCAAAATCCACCTCTAAGTCTTCCATAGCTGAGGAGTACAAGGAGGCATATGTATCTTTTAAGTTAGGTAGATCATCCAAAACCATTGTTTCCAACAATGGGAGCCTGTCAGACGTCAAGGTGATGCTTGGAAGGGAAAAAAAGAATTATAATACATATAGTAATAATTGTGTAAGGACATTAACAGCTGCTTTCAACGGAACATTTGGTCATTGGCAGAAAAACCTACCTGGTGACCCAATGTTGGGCTCTGTGAGACCAACTGTGTGAGGCTGCAAATGGTGGCCATGGCAGTGTCCGAGCTGCTCCTCCACTAGGACAAACAGAAGGGTTTTCCTGACAGAATCGTGCTGCACGTGACTTGAGAAGTATTCCAGTTGATCTAAAAGACAGACAGGCAGAAAGGAAGGTAGAGGATAAAAAATCAGAGGAAAATGAATTCTATTCATCTCTGTATTGTAGAGGGGACAAGCAGGCACCTGATACCAAAGCTGCAGTGCCTGACTATCGGGAGACTGTAAAACTCACAGCAACAGCTGAATTATAGAATGACAGGAAGAACCACCAAATTCAGTTTGAGACTGCAGATGCAATAGGTGCAAAGCACTAGGAAAGCCACGGCACATTTTTACCAGGAGAAATGTAGCATTTGACAAATATTTTACTCACACCCAGGGAAATCTCAGGCCTACTATGCCAACTTTCTTAAAGTTTTTAAAGATTTAGGTGTTTTCAGCTTCTTATGCACATAACGACCTGAAATCTGCTCCTCCTGTCACAGCCCACAGCTCTCACCATGCCCCCACATCGTGCTCAGATAAGAATGAATTCAGTAAGTCAAGTCCCACACCTGATGGATTTTGCTTAATAAAATGTCTAAACTTTGCAATAAATTTTGCCCTTATGACATTAATCTAAGCTGTTACAGAAGTACAATCTATGATAAAATTATCCCAAAACTTACAGTGGTCACCACCAATGTTAAGATACACATTTTCCCACCCCATCACAAGGACAATGGCACTACCCTTTCCAGGTGAGACATCTGCTCTAACACTCAGCACTTCGCAAGTATTGCTAAAATATTCAAACCATCTGTAGAAACAGCCAAAAAAGGGACCTGATCCTGACCACCACTGTCAAAACCAAATCAATTCATCAGCCAGGACTCCAAAGCTGTGGGTATTTGGCACAACCCACCCAGCAGGTTTAGCTCAGGACAACAGACCTTTGAACAGGATACAGATTGGGGTTTTGGGAGAGGTTCAAGTTCCCAACACAAATTAAAAGCACAACTTAGAGATTAAAGGTGAGCTGCAGATACTGGCCAGAAAACAGCCTTTTCTAATAAAAAAATCTAAGTATGTTAGACAAGCACAGATTCAGCTCTGCACTGTTTGTACACTCACATAATGCTGCTGAAGGGACAATATTACAAAGGAAAAATCAGGGACTTGAAAGTCACAAAATCCCCTCAGCTTTTTGGTCAGATCTCTACACATACACTCACTATATTTCAAAAATACAGGTTTTTTTCTTCCTTTCAACCCTACCCCACATCAGGCAATCCAACAGCACTAAGGAATAATCCCCTATTTTACATGCAGTTACTCTCTCATCCTGCAGCACCAGCCTTCATCCTCAAATCTCAGATTAAAAACCAAGCTAATTTTGTCTCACAAGCTCTTCTGCAGTCCTGCATCAGAAAACAAGTTAAATGTTTCACAGGCACTGATCTGTTTCCATAGTGCTTTCATATACTTGTTATTCCCATGGAAATTTTAAAGATGGGCATTAGAGAAACAAATTTAAAAAATTCATTATCAGGCGAACATAGAGACAATTAAATCTTCTTTTTTTCCCCAGACTCCTTGCTGCTCGGCTCTGTGTCTAAATTACTGCTCTGAGTGTTTGGCACCTCCATTAAGTCAAACTCCTCAGTTTCATGTCAGATGCCCAGATAATGAGAATCACAATTGATAGGAGCCTGTGAAAAGATGTTTTAACTGATTTTCACACAATTTCTTGGACAGATTAACTTCCTTACCCAAGCTGGCTTTACACCAACCAGGAGAGCAGTCCTTCTCCTTCTATGTTCCTACATCTTTCATTCCACATCCACTGACTCCAGGGAGGGAGGAGCTGGGAGTCCTACACAAATGCCCTTTTTAATGACCAAGCACAGCCACTCTGTGCAAGGAACGAGGCAAGCATCCTGTGAAATTTAAGCACTATATCTTGAGGAAAATGACATAGAACAGTATTTGTCAGAAAGTCTTGAATAAATTTTTTAGGGAGAAAAATCTCAGCTCAAAATATAGGCTCTTATGTGTTGAAAAGGTACAACTACTTGGAGGTGATGGGGTGTTGTACCTGCAGCAAGAAACATGAGTACACCTGACAATCCCTAATATCAAAGAAATAAGAATTTATCTACAAGAACACAGACATTTCCAGTCTTTTTTTGAATGGAAGTGTCTGAAGCCTCCATCTTCCCCGTGAAAGAGCAGAACACCCCCAGACTGCTTAAATCATGGTTTTTAAACAATTCATAAAAACGCTGCAGCTTAGACCAAATTTCATCAACCTCATCTCAATGTGCTAAAATCTGACAGGATTTGTTGAAGTTACGGCCTTTTGTAAATGCTATAAAAATCGAGTTTTCTAAATCCCAAAGGATCACAGGCCTTGTTTCACTTGACTCAGAGAATCCCAGGACCACAGGGATATGGTGAGGGAAGGAAACAAACCAAGACCAAGCTTTACATTTTACCTCCCAGATGAGCATATACAGCTACAGCTCCCCTTGCATTTTTTCTTTACATCATGCTCCTCAAGGATCTCTGCTACATTCATCTGCACTCTTTCCTTCTCAAACACACGGAATTTAGTCCGTTCCTATACTCAGGTATCATTTATCTCAAGTATGACATGAGAAAGTGATGATTTGCAAAATTTTCTTCTTCAGGCAGTGCACAGCACACCATCCATGTCAGAGCAAATGAATTCCAGCTGCACAGCATCCTAACAACTTCTGTAATCTCACGGTTATAGGGCTGGCTTCCATAAACCCTGAGCAAGCACTTGACCATAATTAGCAGGTACCTTCCCTCAACTCTCTTCCACACAAACACAAAATGCCTTCAGCATAAGCACACACAGGTAAAACACTGATCATTCAACAGTCCATGTAAACCAGAACTCCCAGCAGGTTATGGAGGATCTCTGATGAGTAAGAACCACACCTGAGCTGATCTGCACAACTGCAGCACACTTCAGGAACTCAAGCACCCATGCTCACTTGGCAGCACGGAAAGGTCTCTGACCATCATCCTGCCTTCAAAAAGCACACATGGCCTCCTTCCTGTCCCTGCTCCTTTAGAGTTTCCAAACTAGTATTTCCCATTATACAATTGTTTCTGAAAACTCAGAGCAAGTCCAGTGCTACCACATGGCAACTCAAACCTGGCCTGGAACTGGCTACAGCAGCAAAACCAGTGTTATGCCTTTTTATTATAAAGCTGGTATTATTCAGTACAGTCTAATTATTAAAATTATCTAACTGAATGAAGAGAGGTGGGGATAAATAGCCAAATAACTAAAATGCACCTGCACTGTTGTATGGGGACAGGGGGTGGAAGAGCACGGCCCATAAAGACCAGAGTGTCCAACCCGAAGGATGCAGGG
The DNA here is from genome assembly GCA_013398055.1 of Ifrita kowaldi. Taxonomy (NCBI): domain Eukaryota; kingdom Metazoa; phylum Chordata; class Aves; order Passeriformes; family Cinclosomatidae; genus Ifrita; species Ifrita kowaldi. The sequence goes on along the minus strand of VZRS01013025.1, from coordinate 62,102 downwards.
CACACCCTGGGCTGCTGGAGCCAGGAGCTCCCAGGCACACTCAGCATATGGATAAAACAGCTGACCCACTAAAATGTGCAAAACAGAGACTCTTCAGAGGAGAAATTCCCACAGGATAGAGTATGCCACAGTTGAGACCTGGGCTGATGGACAGCTGGGTCACACACACACCACCAGAAGCTCCAAGGCATTTTGTCATGCCCTGTGCTGTCCCCACCAGCAGCCTGACAGCAACAGGCAGCCTGCACAAGAAACCCAGCACCACGTGGCTGGGCAAGGCTTGGAAAATCCCATTCAGAGACCGGGACAGATGGGATTAGAGCAAAATCTGAAACAGCCAGTTGTCACTAACTGGGAAGCAGCTGAACATGGGAAAGCTGGCAGGCTCTGGAGTACCTGGAAGTGCTGGTCTCTGGGGTGAAAAACAACACAAAGGAAAAAAACCCAACTGATATCTTCCCTGACATCAGGAAACCTTGTCCCAGGGTTCACTTAACTGATCCAAACTTATGTCAATTTGTCTCTTAAATAGAACTTGAAATCTCTTGCCTTGCTTTCTCCTATCTATTGCACAGAGCACACAAACCAAACCAAGGCTTTGTCTGGCCACCTGTCCCAGGTTTTCTGCCACAGTCTATTGATTTACAAGCTTCTTAATGTATTCAAAATAAACACTGGCACAACTGATGTCATACCAGAACATGCACTCTCCCAAAACAAAAGTACTAAAATTCCGCTCTACATCTCAACAAGTACTCTTCCAATTTACACTAAAGATTGGAAAGGGTGAGAGTAGAAGGAAGGATGGATTGATGCCCTTCACTAGCAGATGGCACAAGCTGGCACTAAGCAGGGTCCTCATCCTCACACTGACCATTATTTAAAGCTGCAACAGGGAAGGGAAAGAAATGAGGTTACAGTCAAATCCCTTGGGGAAACCAGAATTCAGAGTGAGGAGGGAAAGTCTGGGATACCTGTACCAACATAATTTCTAAGGAATTGAAATTGCTTTTGCTGTCACTGAAAAATGGTTTTCAAGCAACTTAATAGAAAAAAAAATCAGGAAAAAAGGATGTCTTGGATAACACACTTCAATGTTTTCTGCTTCCTTTGTTTTAGGTGCCAATGAGAAAAATACGTAGAGATTTTCATGACGGGGGCAGAGGAGGCTCAGCGTTGCCAGAACACTGCTGAGAGGATGGCTTTCTTTTAACCTGTAACATGCACTCTTACACAGTCACACGAGCTACGTTTAAAGTGTAACACCTATAAACCCCAGAGACACTGATCACAACACTGCCTCTTCTGGAGATTTGTTAACAGTGTATTATCCTCCTACAGCTGTTTCATTTGTTGCCCAGCATAGTGATCTTGGAGCTTGTTAAACCTGAGTAATGAATAAACCTAGACACCCACAACCATTCTATGATACAAAGATTAAAATAACATCATGGTTTTGGGAAAAGAAAAACAAACCAACAATACTTTTAAACAAATTCTAGGCAAGTGTCATTTAACAAAATAATGCAAGGAGATTAAATAAGGCTAAGAATCACTGTTATAATACGAAAGAATACCTAAAAATAAACTTAAACATGCACTAAAATTTCCTCTAAAACAACCTAGCCAGGATTCCAGTAATTCTGAACTTCAAACATTGGTGTTAGATGAATGACACCACTAAAGCATCTCAACTGTTCTCCTTGGGAGGAACAGCCACAAACCTGATGGCAAACACCCCTAACCCTGTATGGCCGAATGGGAAGTCAGCTCTGGAGCCAGTCCAGCGCTGCAAACACACACAGCAGTGGGGACAGGCAGGGAGAGAATGTAAAAAACCAAGAGATATTCAGATGCATCATATGCTTGTTTTACCTACCAAAACAAATTTCACAACTTCAGTATTTCGGGGCGCGCAACAGGATTTCAGGTAATTCCAGGCTGCCAAACATGGTTAAACAGCAACTCCCAAATATGGAATCCTGAAAGAAAACCATCACATTTCATCAGACAATGATGCACAATAACAGAAATACTGAATACAATGGCAAATAGCTCCATTTTTAATATGCAGTTTTGCACCAAGTCAAATGCTCTCCTCAGCAGTGTAAAAGCACGTTACTATGTTCAGATTCAAACAGCAAAACCTGAGGAACTTGAAAAATCAACATTTCATTATGGGCAGAAAATTGCTGGAAATGACATTCTATTCTTCTAAACAGGGCAAGTTTTATCTAGAATAATGTATTTATTTAAGTTTTAGGACAAACTCATCTAGATTAAACTAATCTTCAGAGCAGAGAAACTAGCACAGCCAGGTTGTCCCTCAGCTCATCTTGAGCAGGTGCCTAAACCGGCTCAGGTTAAGCTCATTCCAGAAACATATTCCGAGCCCACAGGACCACCTCAGACAGACATTGTTGCTGCAGGTGGCCAACACTGGGAGGTGAATCCATTCCTAGCCCCTGCTCCTGTCACGGGCTCACCAAGCTGCACTCCAGCTCCTGGGATCATAAAAACACAGCAGTAAAGCTAAATGGCCTTGGAACAACAAAACACCGCCCCTCGAATCAATGGGATTTATAGGCACAGCCCAGGGTTGGTTCTCAAGGAGATCTGCTTACGTGCTTGCCTGCTCATCAGTGGGGAAGGGGACTGCCCAAAAACATACAGGGCAAGCAGAAGAGGGAAGACAGAAAGAAAAAGCAGAGATTTGTTGTCTTCTATCTAGACAACAAAGCAAAATTGCTTTAAAAGCCCTATTGTGCTATAGCCTTTGCACTTCTGCCAACCCAGCAAATCAGAGAGAAGGAAAGAGGTTTTACATCAAATCAATTCATATATGCTTTGCAGCACTTTTAATAGTCATCTAACGCTTTTCAACCTCTTGTATCTTCTTGTATTTCTAAGTGATTGTAACTCAAGAAGTGTAGCACCAAGTCAAAGGCCTGATGACTAAATCACAAGCAGTGACCCGTTTCCAGCTATATGCACTTGCCTAAATACTGTGACCAGACACCAAGCTGAGGAGCAAAATCAAAATCTGAAATAGGAAATTTTAGTATTGTTTGTTGTGTAAGCCAAAACTAAAAAACGTTTTCATGTTCTACAGCAGATACTGCATTCGTTTTACTTTTTCACCCTTTTCATAAAAGGATGTTCCACAGCCTAAAACTGAGTCCTGTAACAAACTGGCTGGTTACCTCCAAAGCCAGGCCAAGACTTAACAGGACAGGCCAGGTGTTCTAAAAGCTGTTTCTAAGGAAGCCTCTAAGGTGCAGCAGCCAGTCCCCATGCTGAGCGCCCACGCCTTAGCCTGGCAGGGCGAGGGTGATTTTGGCTAAAGGGTGGGGAAGTAGAGGGAAGAAAAATCTTCTGAACTCTTTGGTGCAAGGAACCAAAGGGGTTTTGTTCCTCCAGTTCTCCCTTCTGAGTGTCTCACACCACGACACCTAGCTGCTCCAAAGGACTGGGAAAGACAGGCTGCCCTAGCAAGATTCAGTGAGAAACTGAGAATGGTCAGCCTGGGCTATGGGAAGATGAAGAAAAAATAACTGCTGCTGTCTCCATTCCCATTGTGCACACGGGATGAGACCAAATTTGGTTAATGAAGACAAGCAATCAGCATTGATTCACTAACTCCCACTTTCACTACAGTAAGTTACCTGACAGACCTAGAGACTGAGCACACACCTTAGCACACCGCAAAGAATCACAGAAACAGCCCTGCAAAGTGTTCCAGCTACAGAAAGAGTTCTGTTTAGAGTTTATGCTTTCCCAAACATCAAGAAAGCAAACTAAGTTAGTCTCCAGCAAGGCAGGCTTTGTTCACTCACACTAACACTGAACTGGTCACTGGTCCTCACACTGGTCTGCTCCCATAGCCCTCAAGCGTAAAACACCGAAACCCAAATGTTTCCGACAAGGAGAAAATTACAGCTTGTTACAACACACATGACTCTTTGCAGTGATAGCCTCATGCAGTCTGACAGCAGCTTTAATGAAACATCGGTTTGTTAAAGTTTCATGAAGTTTGCTGAAAGCCCATGACTCATGCCAAGCTGCAATGGACATGCCTCAGCTGAGGCATTAGGTTTTATTCCAACAGAATTTGACTGCTGAAATGCTCAGGACTGCTCTAAAACACAGGATGGTAACTCCAGAATAAGCAGCTAAGTCAGCCATGTAGAAATTACCCCTTTCAGCAGCTGAGATACAAACCAAGGCAGCTGCCAGGCACAAGGGAAAGGGGAATCAGCAATTCTCTTGGAAGCTGCAGTCTACCCAGCACAATATTTGGTCAATCAATTCCCATTAGCTGAGTTACCTGTTTCCCATGTTAAGGATATTTCCATCTGGAAGAAGCACACTATGAATACTGACAGAGCTTTGCAGTACATAACTTTCCACAAAGATCCACCAACACAATGAGCAAACAAAATGAGATGCTATTTAAAAGCAGGAGCATCCCGACTGTATTTGATCTTGCGTTCAAAAGTTATGAAAAATGCCTTTTCAAGTAGCAATCTGTGCTCTGTGTTACAACAAGCTTTTTATTTAAACCTGAATTTAACCAGTACCAGAACTTTCTGGGCTGACACACCCCACAGGTGCTCCTTTATCACCAAATTCTCACACCAATAGAACCAGCCCAAAAATTCTTGTGATCATCAGCACTGAACTAAGGTTTGACTGAAAACTGCACCTTCTGCAATATTATTCCTTCTTAAATCTAATAAATATCTAGGCAACCTCAGTGAAGCTTTTAAAATTCTGAAATGATATAAAGGATGAAGAAAGGATTGAAGCTAAAACAAATAGCTTAAAAGAAATTCTTTGATAGGAGACAATCGGTATCAAGGACATTGTGTTCCCTGACCAAAAAACTAATCTTCATATAACAGAAGCAGGTACAGTTTTGGTAAAAACTGAGATTATTCTGAGAGTCTCCTGACTGTATAAAAACTTGCAGTTTATTTTGTGCTGCTCTGGGCTTTTGGAAAAATCGAACTTCAAGTGTTATTTACTCTCACTACTGCCATTAAGAACCGCATAAGCAGCTTAGGACCTTCCGGTAAAACATGAATGCAACAGAACTGGAGAGCAACGCATTCTTGCAGGGATGGGAGAAGCACTCCCAAAAAACCCATTGAAGGAACACTTTGCCATGCATGGCAACGGGTTGGAATGAGGCGGTCTGTAAGGCCTCCCCCAAGCCAAACCATTCGGGGATTCTGTAAATGCAGAACAGAGGCTTAACTCAGTCTCTGTGAGCACCATACGGAAACCACAATGAGAAACACAATCTTACACGGGCTGTGTCGTCCTGGCAGGTCATTTGATTTTCAAAACAATAAAAATTATAAAATTAAAATAATTTGCATAGGACTTGGAGAATTCAATAGCCTGCATCTTTTGGTGGAATAACTAGATGATGCCCTTTCATACATCAGACCTAAAGCTTGGGCTTCCATATATGCAACTGAGCACAAGCAACTTCCTGTCCCAAGTTATCAGTTTACACAAATTAATTTAGACAAGGTATCATTCATCTCCTGTACTTTTCTATTTTCATACAAATCCAATCCAAAGCCCTGTGTAGGGCTGTGCTTCAGGGCATTCGTGCCAGCTGGAGAAGCAGGCAAGTGGTCTCAGTTCCAAGAAGACAATGGCCCTCACGAGCTGTGGAGTCCCACGTGTCTCCACCCCTCACCCCAGCTCCCAAACCAACAGCACTGTGACACGCACTGGTCGGCTTTAATTTTTCACAAATGCATAAAGAAGGGTTATTTACCGAGTTACAGCCTCAGGACTGTCACATATACATGACAAATTCAGCACTTATTTCTATTTTTGATTACTACAGCAGCAATTTTTGATGTGCTATTCAGTGTGCAGGTGGGATGCTGTTCCACTGGATGGAAAATGACACTCAGTGCCCCATGGACTGAGAAAAATCCCCAGCTCCTGGACCTCTGGAAGACTTCCACTACTGTCCTTCTGCATAATCCAAAGCTTAGATTAACTTTAAACTCCAGCAGCATCACTCTAATTATCCAGGACACAAGACAATCTAAGTTATCTTCATCCTCTTGAGCTAAACCTCCAGCTCTCCATGCAGGAACATGCTATGTGGCTGAAACACTCAGTTATCTGCAATTAATGGGTGGCTCCTGCTGAAGAACATCAGTGACCCGCTCTGGAGCGGACAGCTGAGTCTGTAACAGTGTCGAGACAAAACACGAAACATCCACGTCTCAGGTAAAGCAAAGGTGAGTTGCTTGTCTGGCTGGTGGAAATGGAGAGACTTGCCTGGAGATGGAAAACACCTCACCTGGAGCCCGATGAAGCATCTTCCCTGCTGCCTCAGTTTGGTATCATCTGGGGTTACTTCTCCTTCCACTGCTGGCCCTTACCTTTCCCCAGCCCTGCACATTCTTTCTCATTCCTTCTGCTCCAGCTGTACATTAAGGAAAAAGCTCATGCTTGAACCCAGTTTCTGCAGCACCAAGGGTCAAGTCCTGCTGCTCAGTGCCCTACACACCAGCAGGCCTCCTGCTCCCTCACACTGTCCTGGCACCACAGCTTTGTATTTCTCAACAGACACCACAGGATTTTGAAACAGACACCCCCATCACGCCTTCTGCCCTTCCAAGGTTCTCTAGTGACCTATAAAATTTCACCATTCTCAATGCAAATTGTTACAGCCACATTAACTCTTCAATCCCTTCAGCAGCAAGCCCTTTACCACTGCAAATGTATTAAACTTAGTGACTCTGTGTAATTGGCTTGTAACTCCAGCTTCCATCTGAAAGCAATCACTATGGTACTGGAAAATCAAAATATACTGCCAATCAAAGGTTTAGTTATCATGTTGAAACATTTAACATCTCCCACAAAGGCAGGAACCTTTGCTGTACTCAGACAGTACAAAGAGTGGCATTACAGCTGTTCAGCAGAAGTAACTTCCACAACCTGTATTTTCAAGTATTTAAGCCACTGAAAAATGGAAACACCAACACTTCAAGATGCACAAGGACCTGGGATTCTTTGGCTTCTCTACCCATGGCTGTTTCTTGTTTTAGAGAAGCACCTGCTTTTTTACTAGAAAAATGCAAAATTACCTGGAAGCCTGTTGTAAACAACTCCTTCCTCCAAGTCGTACAGAAAGACAGGCCTTCCAGAGACAATGGCTGGAGAGTGCCGCTGGGAGATTTCCAGCCAAAATCCAACGCCTAACAGAAGATCCTTCCTTGGGTTTAAAATACTAACAAATGTAATTTCTCAACTGAAGGTCAGGTCTGTGTACAGCCCCCCTCGTTCTGATCTCTTCTCATAGGAGAGTCCGGACACAGTGTTACTGCGAAACATTTCCTCCCAAAGCCGGGTAACTTTCGGAGGAAGCCACAGGGCTCAGTGGATACTTAGAATCTCCAGCAAACACCTCGGTGCCGTGCTGCAGGCAGTGCGAGCAGTCCCCGGGCCCGCAGACCTGGCCATTCTGAACACATGCCTTGAGATCTTTGTTTCTCATTCCACAAGATACATAGAAAGGCTGGGACCATTTGCTATAATTCGAAAAGAGCTGCTAAATCCAAAAGTTGTGGTTATTACACTTGGTAACCTTTATGGAAAATGCCGGATTTGTTCTTTGCGGTTGTTTTCCACATATAGGAAATACTGAAAGGTGCCTTAGCTAAAGAACCAGTCAGAACAACACACAATAATTATAAAACCAACAAGAGGCATTGTCTTCCTTCTAAGAGAGGTTTTACAGTAGTAAAACTACTGTAGTAAAACTCTGAGAAAGGTTTTACTGTAGTTCCCAGGGAGGGGAACGAGCACAAATGTGCCTATCAGGTGGCTGAGGGGTTATGGAGAGACAAAGCTCATGAAGCTCCAACCTGCTCCCAGGATGCAGACCCAAAGAAAAGCTCTGTCCTTCCACTCCCCAAAGCAGCGGGAAGGAATGAGAGCCCTGAGCTTTCCGCGATCTTTTAAAAGTAGCTGAAATTTAGAGAAACGCAGAAATCACACGGAGGGGACGAGTGAAGAGCCTTTTTCTGACTGATTTAAGAGTCACCGAGGACTCGAACAAAAGCGAAACGTCAACGCGCCCCGGCTGACACGCCACAAAGCCGTCACCGCCCGCATGAGGTCAGGGCTCAGGGACCGCGCTCACACACACCGGCCAGACCGCGGGGCAGCTCCCGGGTCTGACAGCGCTGNGGACAGCGCGGGGACAGCCCGGGACAGCGCGGGGACAGCCCGGGGACAGCCCGGGGACAGCCCGGCACCGGGCACCGGGCACCACACGGCAGCCCCGCCGCGCCCCCCCGAGAGCGTCCCCCGCTGGTCTCCCCCGCCACGGGAGAGCTGTGCCCCCCCGCGAGGGGGGCCGCGGCGGCGGCTGCTTCTGGGAGCGGGGACGAACTATCTGCCCGATGAAGCTGAAGACAAAATAATAATTGGAGCCTTTATAGGAAATTTCCAGGAAATTAGGTTTTTAATTCGCATGAATTTTAATTCAGAACGTTTCATCCGAAGGTTTCAGACTCTTTGAATATCCCTGAATTACACTTTCGTTTTACCAGTGGGGAGATGGAGAAGAAGCCGGGGAGTGACCTTGTATGGACTCAGCAAAGGCCACCATGCTGAATTTTAATTAAAGGTCTATTAATGTGATCAATGAACAGGTCCATGGGCCCAAAATCCCCAGTGGGCAATGCTAGATCCCTAAAATGTCCCCTCAGCACACAGGGGTTTTACAGCTAAACGGACCCTCACAGGACACACAGCCCATTGGTTTGTCTCTTCTTACATCCTTTATTAATATGAGAAATGGTTGATTAATACAAAAACTCTGAAATGTCTGGTTTACTGCTCCTCATTGCTGTGGGCAGAAAGGTCTTGCCTGGCACTGGGGGAGAAATGAAACATCTGGCAATTCCTATTTCAGGGTAGGAAAACAATCAAAAGTCCTTTATGGGAAAAATAAAGACTGTCCTACAAAAGCACGTGTGATTCAATAGCTTGAGCAAGTTCTGTGGCTTGAGGAGGGGTTTCAGGAGAGTGTGTGCAGCTGGAGCCAGCCCTTACAGCCTCCCTTGGCTTCATGTGGAATACTGCTGGATAAACAATGTGGAAAAGGAACTTTTTTTAAAATTTATTTTGCAAAACCTTTTAAATACAACAAACCCACATCTCATTGGGCACTATAGCTTGCAACACAGAGAAAAACCCTTTTTATAAATTCACATATAATTGCATTCCACAAAACCCACCAAAACGAAATAATTAATGTCATGGTTAGTATAGGACTTATCTCAAGCATTAAATATGGTTGGTGTGTGCAGAGCTGCGGGCAGATTGCTGCTTTCCTTCGCGTGTGCGGCTCTCAAGCTCCCCGCTGGCAGAGGGGGAGGAATCCTTTACTCAAGGATTGTTCTGCTCGTGCCTTTTTGTGTCTTCCACAGTCTCTAGGGCAGCAATTCCAGTGTGCTGAGACAAGGGCAAAGCCCCCTGAGGCCCTCAGGGCTGTCAGGTCAGAAGAGATGGGGATCAGTCACAGCAGTGGGAACGAGGAACTTTCGATTCACCTGATCATCTGTTGGAGTTTCCATTTGCCTTTGTGTGGATGATTCCCAGGCTTTGCCTAGCTCTGCTCCTGAATTTTGGGACTGGTTGGAAACCCAAGGAAGCTGAGAGAAAATTTCTTTGGTACCAAGAATTAACCTTTCTTCCCCACGTGACTTCATGTTTTCCCTGTGTCATGAGACTCTTCTTAAACCAGCTGCACTGATCTTCCTCCTCCAGCCTCATCTTCCCCAAAAGGCATCCCCCAGTACAGAGATCAGAGCGCTGTTTCCAAAAAACCCCAGTGTTTCCCACTGCTGTTGCTGTGCTTATCATGCCACATTGTCCCTCAGGATTCTTGGCTTGCTTGGTTTTATGTGTGTTATGCCCATTAATACCAGGCACATCTCAAATCCCTCAGCAAACAAGAACAAGTCAAATGCTATTTTCCAAAACCCGACTTTTCTGGAAGCACAATACTGAGATGTCCCACCAACATCTGCTCAAGCCATCCCAATGCTGTGACTTTCTGATCTGGGCTTGAGAGATCCCACACGGACAACTTCCCCGTGCCTAATCACACAGAGATTGCAAACAAGCCCTCCTTTCCTTAGCACTTGAGGCCTGTACATCCACTTCCTTCTTTGGAGCATGCTGCTTCCCATGGCTTCTGATGCTTCTGCTCACTGTTGGGAAAGACCAGAACTGGTTCAGTCTCACGTAACTAAAATTAACCCAAATTCTCTTAAAATGGCCTTGTCACAAGTGTAAGGAAGCAAAGGGAAGGTGGAGCTGAAGGGACACCAGGGTGACAGGACACAACCAAAGACATTTTTGAGGCATCTCTGCTGGAGACCAAGCAGCTGAAGGAGCCCCAGGTGGCCTTGCCATCTGCTGCCAGTGGGAAAAGGGAATAATGTGATGTGAAGGGGCGAGAGGGAAGAAACATGGGACAGCTCCAGACCTGCCACACCACATCCCTGCAGCAAAGTGTGCTGCAGGCTGATCTCCAGAGCTGAGCTTACTACACGGCCTGGGTGTTTCTGGGTCTTGCCCAGGCTCTGTACAGCATAACCAGCACAGGAGAAGCTGTGGCTGCCCCATCCCTGGCAGTGTCCAAGGCCAGGCTGGACAGGACTTGGAGCAATCTAGGATGGTGGAAGGTGTCCCTGCCCATGGCAGGGGGTGGGACTGGATAATCACTAACGTTCCCTCCAACCCAAACCATTCTGTGATTTTTTTTCATTCTGTTTGTGGAACTCGTCCAGGAGCAGGCCCTCAGTTTGTTTGGGATGCTGAAGCTTTGCTGCAAAACAATGACACACAATGACAACACAGCACCTGCAGGGAAGAGAGCTACCTGCAGCAGAGACAGCTGTTTGAGCTGCCTCACTGTCCACAATAGAGCACAAATGCATTTGGTATCATGACAATCAAAACTGGGGGTTTATTTACACACATTTTCATATGACAGTATTTTCAAAGGACAGGTATTACACAGAAAAAGCAGGTGGACTCATGACCAGCTTTGGATTTTTCTGAATTTAAATATTATACAATGACTTGAACAAAAAATTTCCCCTCTAATACTGGTACAACACTCACTTGGAGAGAAGGAAGGAAGATCTGTTGCATTGCAGTCACTATCACTTTTGATCTGGTGTTTTGTTAAACTGTGAGTGTGGTGAGAAAGAGAGAGGTGGGCAATTGGCCACAGATGTGACAGACAAGGCAGGGTTACATGGGAGTTAATCTCTCCTCCTCGACTCTGAGGATATGGAAAGGGTAGTCCTGGCTGCCCAGGAGCTGTTGTAACACGGGATGCTCCCCACAGGCAGTAGGGCCAGCGCTGCCAGGACAATCTGCAGCTAAAAGTGCTGTGACCACAGGAGAGCCCTTCGAGGGCAGTGTGCGTCCGTGCTCTGGTGCTCCTATTCCACCTGCCCTCCACACAAGTGTGCTTCATTTTTAATGGTGCCCTGCCTCTCCGAAACACACTCTGCCTGTCAGGGCTTTCCTTTCCCTGGCTAGGTGCCAATTTCCATCACTGAGGTATGGACGAGTTTTCCAAAACCGCTGGAATCACCTGGGTGCTACAGGAGCTCTTCCCGCTCCATCTGATTCTCTGCAAAACTTTACCAACCCCTCAGTGGTTTTGATGTTCATAAAAGGGATGCAGGTTTCCTCTCAAGGTATTTACCGAGGCCTGACTTCCCTTTCTCTCCGGGATCAGCCCTGTCCAGTTGGGTAGCAGCTAAGGAGGCTCTGAGATGATCTGGGCGGAGTCTCCAGCAGGCACCCGAAGGCTGACCCGGCCGGCCGACACTCAGTGGCACTTGCAGACTTGCTGCCCCAGCCGAGGGACCCCTCATGGTGACAGCGGCAGGGCCGCAGGGCGCTGGTCATCACCCCTGGAGGCGGGGGACTCGAACCTGCTGCCCCAGCTACGGCAGCAGCGGCTCCTCTCTGCCCTGCCCTGCCCCTGGCAGTGCCCACTTCCCCGGGCATGGGGCAGGACACGCTGCCGGAGCTGCCGGATTGCAGCAACAACCGGTGTGCCCAGGGCTGCTCTCCAGCAGGTCCCACAGCCGTGCCCAGGGGTCCCTTGTCCTGTGCCAAGCCACACCAGCAGTGATTGACCACCCTGGCCACCCCAGCAGCCCCTGCCCCAGCCGGAGTGCTGGGAGCAAGGCGGGCTCCAGCTCCTCTCCATGTCCGGGCACCCACGGGACAGTGATGGGAACAGAAGGGCGGAGCCCCAAAACCAGAGCACCCTCATCCCCGCGCTGCAGGAGGGCAGTGCTGGCTCCTGCCTCGTCCCCCTCTGGGTGCTCGGTGTGCCCGGGGGAGCCGCAGTGCCCAAAGCCCCCCGGCAGGCTGTTACCTGCGCCCGAGAGGGGCATTCAGCCCTAGGGAGAAAGGCGGATGAACTGTTGATACTCAGTGGCAGAGCCTGGCTCCAGCTTGTCCCCGTGTGAAACCAGTACACACCGACGGGGAGCACTGCAAACCTGGGCAGAAACAGGCTGGCCACGTTCCAGATCACAATTTGTCACATTTAGCAAAGGCATCTTTTTAAAAAATTTATTTACTTTGTTTGTGTTTATTTTGTTCTTTTTAAAATTGTTACTGTTTTTCTCAGCCCCTTTGTATTTTGTGTTCTGTCAGAGCTCCTCACTGACACGTCCATGACAAAGTTTCAGGACAAATTCTGCTTCAGAGCTGTCGGATGCCTGCAAGGGCCAGGCTGAAATCAGCACAGGTACTCTGCACACACACATCTCTGCAATACAGCCCCTTATTACCAATGTCCATTTCACCTGTACCGAGGGAAACATCAGGTATTTCTTGGTACCTCATGTTAAATTCATCAGCTCTTAAATTCATTAGATGTTAAATTCATCAGATCACAACAGATGGGCTCAAAATACTAGAGACACTGGGCCAGTTAACAGATTAAAGGTGTCCATGTTGGATACATCTGTGCTATACTGCTGCTGCTTTTAAACAGAAAAAAAGGGGAAATAATTCAGAATACCTTTACTTCTCTTAGTCTAGGGGCATAGGTCTCATCTTCCAATTATTTTCAGTTTTCTCTTTTTTTGCAACACAGGCCATGATCCAGCAGAACACCTTGGAACATGCTTTATTTTAAGATTCTGGATAATTGCTGTGAAATTGTATTTTGGGACATATGAGTGCCCTTTTGAATCAAGACCAAAGTCTTTTACTACCAAACATATACACAGAATCCAGCATCAGAAGTTGGTGAATTCAGTTAATAAGGAGGAATTTCATGTTTCAAAGTGTTTTGTGACATTTCATGCAAAGTCCTGCACTGCCAGTGACTTGACCACGTATTTTGCAGCTGTTCACAGAGAACCTCCATGCCCGAGGGACACATCTGGGCTGGGACAGACCAGAAACCCCCAGATCTTGTACAGAGGAGTTCAACACACAAAACTGCCTCCTTCCCTTCCCGTGGAGTCTGGAGAGGTCTGCTCCAAGACACATTTATGAACTCTCCGTCTTTGGGCAGTGACCAACTCTAGTGCTGGTGGCAGAAAAATAAATAAATAGATCTGATGTCCCTGTGGTGAAGAAAGTCTCTTCTTGGTGCCACAGAACATGTCTCAGATACAACATTGTGCTTCCCCTGTCCCAGCTGAGGGCATGGATGCACTTGGAACAGGAAATGCTGCTGATGGTCCTGTCAGTGGGAGCTGCTGTGCTCCTCTCATGGGTGGCTGCACTTCAGCAGAGCATGAAAACACCTCTGTTCTCACTCAGCCCAACACGCCTCACTGGCTGTTCTAAGATCTGCAGCTCTCGGGTGGCAGGAACAATGACTCCAATTACTCCTATGGCCCTGACTACCCCAACATGAGCCACACACTCCCCATGGCATCGAGTGCCAGAGGGTGGCACGAACAGGGTGCCACAGGGTGCCTTGGGAGGGAGGTCGGGTGAGTGCTGTGATCATCAAATCAAATCAAAGAGCAAGACGACCATAAGCAGACATACATATATAATATGTACAGTGGCCATAGGTGCCTTTGCACCATGAAGGAAAACATCACATTTTAGACCGCAGAAAATGATCAAACTCCAGAATTTTTTTAGTGCCAGTTGTCTCTAACTTGCCAGCAAAAAGAGCAGGAAATGTCCAAATGTGGGCTGAATGATGTAGTGCAGATATCAGCTGGGGTATTCTTCCTTTCTCAATTTCAGACACAAAATGCAGGGGCATTCTTTTATTTTCACTACATGCTGTGGACAGAAAATTATCCCAGTAGTGTTTGGTTTGGTTTGTACCTTTTCTCTCATTCTCTTCAGCTTTTCCAATAGATTCACTAGTACTAAAACACGGAGCTAAGTTACAGCCATGAATTCAGTCAGCAGAAATTCCCAAGCCTCTCTGTAGGAATGACACAGGCTTTGGAACAGACTGAGATAAGGCAGTGTAAGGAAAGCTCTGAACCCACCCAAATGCTCTCCACGTGGTCTTCAGGCCGTGCTCTGTGGTTTTTCACAACTGTGTGGAGTACTGCTAAGATATTTCCAAAAAGTGTCTAAGAAAGTTAAACCTGTTACCTTTAAGCTGAAATTCACCACTGAGGAGGTTGAACCTCTGTAAGAGAACTACAGGGGGATGCACAAGTTGTTAGAGGAAGAAGTTGTTAGAGCTGTTGAAAACCATTGCTCTGGTTACAAAATCAGACTGCCAGTGAGTCTGTGCAGCAACTGGATTCAAAACATTTACTGCCAAAATTCAAGGTAGGCAGTGATGTGAGCACAGGAACTTCCCTGGGATGCTGCATGCTGGTAAAAATCAGATGGAGTGTTAGAGGACTCCCCAGTATTCCAGCTGCAGGCACCCACAAACACTACATTAGGCTGTATTAATTACTGGCTTACCCTAGAGGCAAAGAAGGAACTTGGGAAAGACAGGGAGATGAGGATAATCATCATCAATAATAACATCATCATCACCAGCTGTTTTTTCCCTTGCTCATGTTCCTACTCCCTAAAAGTAAGATGCTGGCTAGAACTGGGCTTTGGAAAGACTGAACTATTATCAGGGCTGCCAAAAGAAAAGTGTGCTCCTGCCACTCCTGTAAAAAGGACTGGGCTGCTTGCAATCCAAATCATTGAGAAATAATAAGAGAGCTGGATGTTGGTGCTGCCGACGCCTCTGACGCTGTCGGGGTGGGGAGTGCAGATCATTTTCCCAGCAGTGTGAGGGGCTGGAGAAGGGGCCACTTCAGAACATGCACATCACTGGGGTTGTGTGTCAGCCTTGCTCACAGAACACGTCCCCTGGGAGGTGCTACAAGATCGTGGCTCCGGCAGCATCTGCACTCCGGGGGTCCTTCAGGCCAATGATGAAACTGTTGGTTCTCCTGGCTCCGTGAACCAGGGACACCACTGGGACTTTATTCACCTGATGGCCCCTGGCCACAAGAAATTCAATATCTTCTTCAGGAAACGCACCTGCAGGGATTTGAAAAGAGGAGTTGGTAACTGAAACCAGTGTTGCCTTTGATGCAAAGGTCTGCCTAATGCTGCTGGGGTCTGCAGTGGGGGGAACCTGCCTGCAGCCCCTGCAGAAAGTTCCAGCTGGGCAAGCCAAGGGCCAGGGGCCACTGCTTTGTGCTGTGAGGTATGGGAGGATCTACAACACCATTTAAAGATGTGGAAGATTCTCCTCTTTGGAAGAAGGGGAAGATACGTGGTTGACACCAATTGTAGTTATTCTTCTTAGAGAACATGAGGCAGTGCCCACTCTTAGTTGCCTAAGAGTATTAACAATTATTAGTCAAAATAAGATGCAAGACATCTCCAAACAAACAACAGCGAAGCAAGCTGCCAAATGATAAACTTTGTGCTAAGTATCCCAACTTCCCCTGCATGTATTTCTTAATCTTCCAGACCTCTACCTCAGGCTGCTGCTCTTCTGCTTTTATTTGGTTCATTTGATGGTTTATAATTTCTGTATGAGTAGAAGTGCCCCAGGCCCTGGAGCTGGGGGTGCAGCTGGACAAATGGAGCAGGGACACAGAAACCCCACTGGTGTTTAAGCTTTATATGTTGTGTCTTAACATGTATCTTGTTGATGCCAAATGTCCAAACTCACAAATTAGGACCTTGTGAAGTTTTAGATTTAATTCCATTTTCGTTTCCAAGTCTGCAGGGCACACTGCAGGACAGATCGTTTTTAGATTTTCCTCTGAAATGGGAAAGCCCGGAAACTTTGGCTATTTGGTGTGGAATGAGAACCAAATTTCACTTATGGTTTGCTCTGGTGAAGTTTGGGGCGGTGTGAAGAACACCAAATAGACCACGACTAACAGGGACCAGGACAAGAGCTGACAGTACAGACTCCAGAGTGCCAGCATTGGTGCTGTGCTCTCAGCACTGTCAAGCCACAGGCCTTGCCATAAGCCTTGCCTTCTGCCCAGCTGCTGGAATTAAGGGACACAGACTGAAAAGTGAAGGAATATAATTTATGGCAGTAGGAATAAAGTGCAGGAAGCTTTGAGCACATGGCTGGGTGAAGTTGAGGCTGCAGTCTTGTTGATTTGGACATCCTCAATGGCATCTGATCTCCAGAGGGATTTAAGGACAGGACAAGGCTACTACCAGGAGGTGAGCTGGGACAGAGGGAGGGCTGGAGAGAAGCACCTGAAAGAGCTTGGAGAGGTGGTGCTGGAGGGGTCAGGGAGCATGTCCAGGACAAGAGGGAAAGGACAAGGCTCAGCAAAGGCTCCAAGCTTTGAAGAAGTTGAATTCTGATTTTTGCCTTCCCCAAAACCCTCCACACCCCTGGGGACCCTAGAAGATGGTGACCTGTGGCACTTGATTGCAGAGTGCTAGGAAAATCCTGCTCTTTTCCTAAACTTGCTGGATTTGTAGGCTGTGCCCCACCCAGTGTCCATACTCACTGTCAACCTGCAAGGTGTTGGACTGAAGCTGGGGGTGAAGTCGACCAAGGGACAAACTTTCACTCAGATTCTTGTTGAACGTTAAAACATTTACCAAAACCTGCAAGAGAATAAATTATCCTCAATAATACAAAAAGTGATGAGAATAGGAGAAGCCAACTTCCTGAGCATCCCCCGAACTGGTGGCTCCAGCATCTGCACATGCAGCAGGCAAAGGAGATTCTGAACCATTTACTAAACTGCATGAACTACTGCAGGGGTGTGCACACACCAAGGTCCTTGGAATATGGCCTGTAAGCTGTTGGTTGTAAAGTAGGACATTTTCAGGGTAGCGTGGGCTTTTTGTCACATAGTTCCTGCTCAACTAGCAGAGTTGGGTGTCTGGAACATGATGTGAGCTCTAAATAAGTGTTTGTTACAGCCAAAAGCTCAGCACGTGACTTCTCCAAACAAAGCACTAGGAAGCAGTTCTTGGCTTTGGTTTTGCTCTGAATAATGCATTCCAAAAGGTAAGGAAACTGGGAGTCCTTCTCGTGCTTTTCTTTTTAGCAATCCATTACTGCTGTGCATGCAATCAAGCCATTGGCAAGTACTTCTCTTCATTAAAAATCATAGATTAAGAGGAACTACCCAATTTATATCCAGGGTTGAGCAGGAGGAATTCAGTTGGGAATGCCCTAAAAGGAGCTTTTCATACAGAAAAGGGCCAAATGGCTGCCAGTTTCCTGCAATTCTCTGAATAACAAAATGCTCCTTTTTTTTCTTAACCATCCTTAAGATGAGTTTTGAACAGGTACTAGAATGACAAAAACCATTCTAGATTTTGCCAAAAGACTTCTCCTCTACAATTATGAGTGGTGTCACCAGGAAAAGTGCAAGAAAAGTAAACTGGTAACCCTTAGAGATTTGAAAAAACCAAAGTGTGGAATTGGTGACATCAAAGATTGAACCAGTAACCTGTGGCCACCAGTTTTGACCCAGCCTGGGCCAATTAGGAAGGGAAAGGAGGGGACCCTACTCAGCTTTGAGCAGAGCAGCTGCTCTGGGAGGACACGGCGCTGACCTGGACGATGCTGCTCAGGGCTCTGTCCCCGTTGTTGGCCCCCAGACACAGGTAGGTCCCACACATCCCCTCGGAGGGCCTCACGATGGTGGGCAGCAGGAAGGACCGCGGCCGCTTCCGAGGCTGAAGGAGGTTTTGCTGCAGTTGAAGAAAAGTCACAGCAAAAAATGTCAACAAGCCAACTCTCCCACAGAAGGAACACGGAGCTTGTCACCCTCTTCCAAAGAGCCACCCCAGCAAAGTGGGGTGGGTTTACAATGCATAAGGCAGCACTGAAGCCACCAGCGCAGGTCTGTATTCATTTCTTTCCAAGACAAGAAGAATTTTTTCCTGCTACCTGTTACTTTTTAACCTTCAGAGCAACAATTCATAGAGTCCTTCATACAAGTCCACACTGTTACTTGAAGTGCATCTGGGCTGCAGGGAAAGTCGGTAACAGTGTTGTTTGATAGTTCTGCATTGTAATAATAACTGCTGGACATGGAGCCCTCTGTTTTCTCACTTTCAGTGGCTCATATAATGAAAAACAGCAACTTTCTACAGCCTGTTGTCTCTGTTATTAATAAGGCATTAGATAGCTTCCCTGTTCTGAAGATGAGAATAAAATCGGGAAAAAAAAAAGGTAAATAAAGAATTTGTCATGTCATTCATTACCGGCCTCGGAATGGAGTGGTTCATTGTTTTATTTTGCCAGGAGAAGTCCAACATCTGGCTGTTCAGGAGGATTCCAGACGGTGTTATTATTCCACTGCCAAAGGGACGATTCAAAGAACTGAAAAGAAACACAAAGAAATTTCATAAAAATCATCCCAGAGATTTTTGTACACCTTGAGGCTTTCAGGGTTCCAACTTTCTGTCTCACTGTGTCTTGACAGAGATTCTCTGGTGGCTCTCTAGGGCTGGTGAGATTGAGAAGAGGCAATTTCCATGCACTTAGGAGCAGGAGTCACGTAGGCTACAGCAGCTCTGTCCCTCCCTGTGTTTGAGGATTCCTTTTGCTGTGATGGATCTGCCTCTGTTAGTCCTAAATTTGCCATCACCCCTCCGCCAGGGAGCAGATACAGGCCACTCCAGCCACGTTTCATTGTGAGATGGCTCCAAGATCGCACAGAGCAGAGCAGCAGCAGCCCACACATCTCAAGCCCATCTCTCCCATTCCTCTGCTGCAGGACTGACTGGGACAGAGCAGCCCGGCTGCTCCAGGTCCGGTCCCACCCTGTCCTGCTGAACCTACTCCCTCCTCCCTGCTCCCACCCCTGAGCCCAGTGTGGAGGGAAGAGGCCAATCCTTTACCTCACCACGGCAACGATGAAGTCGTCGGGGCCCATGACGAGGACCTGGCTGGCGGCGGTCCCGCTCTCCAGGGGGAAGTGAGGCATGCGGAGATCGGACGGGAAGGACTGGGAGTCATTGATCAGCTGGCGCAGGGAATTGGCTTCTGATTTACTTCAGCAAGGAGGGAGGGAGAGAGGAGAGCCAGCCGTGAGCCTGGGGAGCTGGACATGTCCTGTGTGTGTCTTCACAGCTATGGCCAGGTGTCCCTGAGGGGCTACACGAGGACAGGGAGCTGTTTTGGTTTACCCCAAGGAAGGAAGGGGTGACAAGGGGGCCCGGTCTGCACAGACAGGCACTCAGTCTGCCATGGACCTCCAAAGGCTCTGTTTGCCCTCACCAGGAGTAAACACACCCCCAATGGCCAAGGTGACAACCCCAGCTGAATGCCAGTCTTCAGCAGGAGGACAAGTCAGGCCCAGCCCAGCCCCCAGCTGTGGCTAAACCTGGCTCTGAGGTGGGAGGCTGGGCTGAAACCCCAGGCCTGGCCTCTCCTGCACATCTGGGTGTTCTGCAAGTCCCCGAGTCCCACAGTGGGGCAGGGAGAGGCAGAAATGGCATGTGTGGCTATGCCCACAGGGATGGCTGTTTGTCTGACCCACTCAAAGGGAATGTTTAGAGGTGTGGCAAAGTGGGGGGAACCCTCTAGCTCAAGCTGGCTCCAGGAAACCTCTGAGTGAGGACATCCTGTGACCCATCCCCAGAGCCCCCTGGTATCAGCTGTGATCCTTGTGAAAGAATGAGCCCTGGGAGGACACTCAGGGTCTGACCTTTCCTTCATAAAACAGAGGGAGGAAAAGCTCAGGGCAGAGCAAACCCAGGAATGATATCCAACCCACACATCCTGCAACTGCCACCATGCCTGTCCTCCTCACACATACCTCACCATGCCTTCTGCTGTGTGAGTGACAGACATGTCACCAGATGGGTCTCCCAGGTTGCTCGCCAGACTCAGGGCTATTTTTAATGTCTAAAGAAAGAAAGGAAAGAAAGGAGAAGAAGAAGAGAGGAAGAGAGGAGGAGGAGAAGGAGAGGAAAAGAGAGGAGAGGAGAGGAGAGGAAAGGAGAAGGGAGGGAGGAGAAAGGAAAAACATTTATGTGGCCCTGGAAATAAAACTTCTGATACTCCAAACTGGAAGAGGTATCTGGTGTCCTGGTGTGTTGACTAAAGCTTATGAAGAAAAATGACCAAAAGTCTGGGTTCTGGGAATATCTCAGTGCAGAGGGCTGCCACATGTGGGTATGGAAACCAAAGCTCCTCAGTCTGGCATGGCAAACTGTGCTGGGGGAACCAAGTGAATCCAGCAGCATTTGTACAATCACAGAATCACAGAATTGTTGGAGTTGGAAAGGACCTTAAAGCTCATCACATTCCACGCCCCTGCCATGAGGAGGGACACCTTCCCATGTTGCTCCAACCTGGTCTTGAACACTCCCAGGGATGCGGCAGCCACAGCTTCTCTGGGCAACCTCTGCCAGCAGCTCACCATTCTCACACGGAAGAATTTCTTCCCTATATCCCATCTAACCCTGCCCTCTGGCAGTGGGAAGCCACAAGTGCAACATGCCAGGCAGGAGCTGATGCCCAGCTTGGTGGTTCAGCCTCATTGTCAGCTGGCAGACAGGGTCTCCAGGATGCTATTTACTTTCTATTTCCATTCCTGAGTGGCCACCACAACAGCAGAGATCAGACTGAATCCCAATGCGACAGTGCGTGCTGGGCTCGCTGCTGCCTCTGGATCCCAGCTCTGCTGGCCCAGCACCAGTGCTGAGCAGAAATGAGCTGTTCTGCTCCCCAGCTGCTGCCCAGCTCCTGGCTGTAAACCATCCAAAGGGTTTGAACAGATGGTGCAAAAGGAGGAAAGGATCTGGTTTCTCAAACATGCAGAATCCTGCCTAAGACTGTCCATTGAAAATGGAAAGATGCAATTTCAAAGGACAGGGTTTATCCAGCCCTGGGATTACAGCACAGCCAGGGCAGAGCCACAAGGGGAGAGAGAGCTGCTCCTCAGCCAAGCCAGCCTGTGCCAAGCAGAAACGCACTCAACGTTCAGCTTGCAGGTCATGCCATGGTCATTCAGGATTCAGAACAGTCCATTCCCCTGCAGGCAGCCAGCGAGATGGGACTGCTGGGCTGGAATGTCCCACACAGCAACAGCTTCTCCTTGGTTATCCACTGTGTGGAGAGTAGAACACGACAAACCTCTGGAGAAGGAGGCATTTTCATGGAGCAGTGTCCTGACCACCACACCGTGGGGGGGGAACAAGGGCTTGGAGGCCTGGGAAGAGCTCCATGGAAACATGCAGAGCATTCCACCCCAGAGGTTAAGGACATCTTGGTCCTGGTTGTCCCAGGGCTGGATACCTGATGCTGCCCTAGCATTGTGATGCCTTTTCCTGTTCTTAAAATCAAGAATCAAACACGGTTAGAAGGGAAAAAGGGGTTTTTACATCTGTATTTATTTTAAGGATCCTTGGGTGCACCACATCCAGGTGGAATGCACCTCAATGCACACCACAATGCCCCCACATGATAGATCAGGTATCACATTATAGGTGTTACTAATTAGCATATCTATCAAAGATTCCCCAATGAGAGACTTCAGTGAGCCCCCCTCCCCAAGGAACCTTCCTCTATCTTAGTTTACAAAATGTGTTCTGGAGAGGACCTTGGGGTCTGGGGCACACTGATCCCTAACTGCAAAGCTTCTAAAATGTTTTGTCTCCTAGTTTAACAAACAAGTCCAAGAATGTAGGCTAAAAAACACTAAGAATACAAAAGCTATAAAAGGTATATAAAAGGGGTATAAAAGAAAAGGCAAAAAATCATCATGGCATCAACAGAGCCTCAGCCACATGTTCAGCTGTGGGACCCAGGCAATCAGGGTTACACATTTCCTGAAGTGACTGCCTTGGAGCTGGAGGTTGCTGCTCCAGGGTTACCAACAGGTGAAACTCTTGGCAGAGCAAATAGATTCACCCAAAGCTTCCTGAAGAGAGCTCAAAAATAACGGAGGTGAGTCCACCTCCTGTGCCTCTGCACAGTGTGTAACACCTCCAGTTGCTGCATTTTTGCTGAGACACTTCCAAGCACCCATTGTCCTGTCTGCTACAAGGATGTGGTTAAATCCTCTATTAAAATTCCCAGCTCGTAAAGCCCAGCTGTGGATCTGTAAACTCCCAACTCATAAACCCCATCCTGTGGATCTGTGGAGCATCTAAGAGCATAACTCTGCTTACAGAGCAGGAGATGGAGCTCAACCTCCTGGGAAGCTGCAATGTTTTGGTAGGACAGTCATAAATACTGGAAAAATTCTGGACCACAGAGATCAGGACATGGGCAAAAATGTCAACTTTTTTTTCAATGTGAAATATTGGTCAGTTTTCCTTGCCATCACCATGTAGAGGCTTTTGCTTGCAGCACACCTTGCAGTGCTCTTGGATGCTCTGCAATGGCCAGGGCCACTGGAGCTAAGAGGTGGAGGAACTTGATGGGGTCACCCCTCAAGTGCTGTGGGGTCATTCAGAGATGATCGTATACTAGAAATGGACAAAAGCCACAGTTTGTTCTGAAAAAGCTCTTCCTAAGCAGGAAAGATCCTCCTGCTCAGCCTCTGAGACTGCAGCACTGCTCAGTTTTACACCTTAGCAGTCTATTTGCTCATTCTCCTCTCGGAATGACCTATGAACATTTTTGTACAACCACAAAACAAATAAATTATTCTCTAGCAGCACAAGCAATTCAGTCAAATGTTGAACTTCCTCTTACCTCTGCCATCCAGTGCAAGATATTCCCTCTGGATCCTTGACTTGTGATGTTAAAGCCCTCGAGGATGTTCAGTGCTGTGATCAGTGCAGGACCTGCATGTGGAGGTGGGGGGGTGAAAACAAGGTGACCTGTGGAGGGAGGAGGAGAGGAATGAAGCTGCTTTTGTCAGACACCTTCCAGTGAGAACACTTGTCCATGAGTCGTGTCCTTGAGGACAGGGAAACCCTTCCAGATTCGAGGGGAAATAATAGAAAGCAACATGATTTGACAAGGGTTTCCCAGAACATCCCTGTTGTATCTTTCTGTTTCTTCAGGAAGGATGAAGGAAGCCCAAACAGGGATGCTTTTTTACCTCTGAAATTCGGTTCTTATTGGTTGGCTGTTGGTTTGTAGACTGCAGCATGGAAGAATGGAGATAGAGAAAACCAGAATGGTTTAGGTTGGAAGGGACCTTAGAGGTCATCCAGTCCCGGCCCATGCCATGGGCAGGGACACCTTCCACCATCCCAGGCTGCTCCAAGCCCTGTCCAACTTGGCCTTGGACACTTCCAGGGATCCAGGGGCAGCCACAGCTTCTCTGGGCACCCTGTGCCAGGGCCTCCCCACCCTCATAGGGAGAAATTGCTTTCTAACATCTAATCTAAATCTCTTCTCTTTTAGTTTAAAATCATCCCCCTTGTCCTGTCACTATCTGCCCATATTAAAAGTTGCTTTCCCTCATTTTTATAAACCCCTTTTACATACTGGAAGGCCACCTAAAAATGGGTTTGCAACATTACAGCTATAAGGAGGGTAAACACAGGAACTGCAAGAAAAGAATGACATTTTAGAAACTTCTTGCATAGTTAGCTTTTCTCCCTTTGGGAACCGTCTTCAGCTGTAGGTCCAGCTTCTACTGAGACATTGCATCAAGATGCGACCATGTTGCATCTTTAGACTTTCAAGGGAAAAAACATTTCAAACTGCTGAAAATCTTCTGAACCACCCATGACACATCAGTGTCAGCAAGTAATAGCAGGAAACTCCCTGGAAGGCCTTTCTGCAGACATCTCAGCACAGCTTTGACTTCAACTCTCGTTCAATGCTGTTGCCATGCCATGTGAGGTGAAGAGGACTTTCCCCTGGAGCTGCATGGCGATGGGTGAGGGTGTACCTCGATAGATTGTGTGCACGGGATCCTCCACAGTGACATTGTAATTGCTGAAATCTTCCTCCACCAAGACTCCTCCGTAGTTGTGGACCTGCATGAGAGCAAAGCAGTGCACACTGAGCAGGCTGGGCCAGGGCTCTCTGTGCTCCTCAGGCTGGCCCAGGGGAGCACACCCCTCACTGTCAATCACACTCCATTGAGATTCCTGAGCCAAGTGCCACTTTCCTTAGGATACCCTGAAAATCTGTGCTTTCACAGCCCTGCTGACCTGGCTCACTGTTCAGCATCGCAGGAAGGCTCTGCACTCGCCTCCAAAAGCTCACCCACCCCAGGGGTGCTCCCAGGACATTCTGTCTGCCTGGGAAGGTGGTGATTGGCCCTGCCCTGCAGCCTTCCCTGCCCTGGCTGGCAAGCATGAGTGTGTTAAGGGGTATTGAATACTGCCAGGATTATGGATCCAGGAGACACGGAGCCCAGGTGTAGCACGTGGCCATCACTAGAAATTTCAACTAAAAAAATCACTGTTCCCACCCTATTTTAAATGATTTCAGCTGACAGTGGGTCTGCTGTAGGCTTGGTCTTCCTGTAAGACTCCTGTCAGAGGTACAATTTACCAGGGTTGGTAATTTTCATGAACACAGGAAAGAGGGGTGATTCCTTCCACTGCAGGTCTTCTATGACTGAGTCATGACGGAGATGAGGGAGGACCATCAGAGGGTGCTGGGCACTGCCCAGGCTCCCGAGGGAATGGGCACAACCCCAAGACTGCCAGAGCTCCAGGAGTGTTTGGACAATGACCTCAGGGAGAGGGTGGGATTGTTGGGATGTCTGCATGCTCTGATCTCTAACCTGGCCAGCTTCCTTGGCAGGAAAACTCCTCTGGCAAAATTAATCCAATCACTGGAGCAGGACAACTAATGGAGGGCATGCAGTGGGGCCAGAATGTCAAACAACCCCAAAGCTCCTAAAGATGTCTCTCCTACCTGGGATCCCTGTTTTCTTCCCAGAGAAAAGGCTGGTTGAACCCAAGGGCTGTGCTGAGCCAGGACCTGGCTCCCCAGACACAGCCAGTGGGGAATCAGGCAGGAGGAGCAGAGAAAGGGGAGAAGCCCCAGTCAGCCACACACTGCAGACAACATCTCAAATTCCCCAGAGAGCACTTTTTGCACCTGTGCCTGGAAGCAAAGAGTGGGTGTTTTGGAGCTGTTCTTGATTTCACCAGATGGATGGATCCCTGTGCTGGACAATAAACACTGTGTGAAGCCAGCACTTTGCTCTGCAACCGAAGCTGGAATTGTGCACTGGATCCCAGAGCTTGTCAGGGTCTTTGATGTGGCAACCCTGGGCCTTGCTCCTCCATAGGGAACTTGTGCTTCCCTGTGGCAGCCCCCAGGTGAGGGGAAGAGGGTGACAAAGCAGGGTTTAGGTTTAGGACATGCTCACAAGCTTGGGACTTTTCCTGCTCCTCATCCTTCACTTCTGCTATAGTTCAGGTGAACTGTAGATTTCCAAACGCAGAGCCCACAGAGGTCTGAGGCTTGAGTGGAATGAACACATTCCAGGTTCTTGATGAGCTATTGAAGGAGCATCATTTGAACCATGGTGGCTCAATAAAAAGTGCCCTGACCACCCTGACTGCAGCCACACATATAAAAGTGGTTATGGTTTGTTGGAGGCTTTTTTTACCAGAATTACTTTGTTTTTGATATTTTTTCCAGAGCACCTTTTAAACTAGGGAGTTAAACTAGGGCAAACCCAAGTGGGACCAAGTGGGACCTGTCTAATCCTCTGCTCACAAGACTCACAGGTTTCTTTTTTTAAACCATCTCCCTGGAGTCTGTATCCTACAGTCCCATTAACCACAACAACTTGTTTCTCAACAGCCTCTCGTTCTGGGGGAAAAGGTTTTGCCACCCAAATGAACAAAGCCCAGAGGGGGCTTCAAACTGATTTTTGTTTTCCTTCCAGACTGTCCTGGTTATACAGGAAATGGAGGTCTCACTTCTGTAGACTGTGGGAATGGCCTATGTGTCACTTACACCACCACAGGGACAGGAAAGGAAAAGGAAGCACCTGGCTTATCTCCCGTTTGTCACCTTAAGCAGGTGGCAGGCCCAGCCCGGCAGGGGACAGAGGCAGTCCTGGCTCACCTCCGAGATCATCTCCTGGGTCAAGTTTCCGCTGTAGAAGGCTGACACCCCTTCTGCCCCCAGCAGCTGCAGCACGGCCGCGAGGTCCAGGCGCCGGACGAACATTCCAGGCAGCAGGGGCTGCCCATCCGGCAGGAAGAGCTCGTGGAATCGGTCAGAATAGTTCAGGTCCTTCAGCTCACTCAGGGCTTTGGCTGCAGGTGACAAGGGGAAGGACATCCAGAGAAAGCAGGGGTCAGGAAGGTGCAAAGGACCTGGAGTCACCGTGCACCTGATGGGGACGTTGGAGGCCTGCTGCTGCCTCTGGCCGTATTGCAAAACTAGAGGGGAGCTGGATCATGGGTCCTTCAGAACTGGCAAAGAAACCCAAAGAAACCCCAGCACCCTTCCCTGCCTGGCCCTGGGCACTGCCCAGTGTGGCTGCTCTGCCCTGGCTCTGCCCAGCCATGGCAAAGGGCTCCAGTTTGGCTGCCACCACGCTGGTGTCCCCTGGCAGACTGTGGCTCACGCATTTCTCAGCTCCCAACACCTTCCATCTCCAGGTCCACAAAGGCCTGATTTCCCAAGACTAACCACCTACATCCCCAGCTCCTTGCACAGTGAACTGCCCTGTGCTGGGCAGCTGCCCGTCAGGTACTCACCCAGGTCATGTGTGACATTAAAGCCGTTCTGGGCGACACCAGCCGTGAGGCCCAGCAGCTCGGACCATGGGAGTCTGCCAAAGGAGAGAGGACAAGGAGAAACGGGCCTTGGAGGGGTGCAGTGGGGCAGGGTGGTGGGGAGCAAGCACAGGGCTCGGCTCTACAGTCAGGGGCTCCCGGAAGACCAGGCTGTGGGGCCAGCAGTGGCCAAAAGGAGCACTGAGCTTTCAGTACTTGTGTTTCTCCTTAACAGGATCATCTCAGTGCTCCAGGATGTGCCCCAGAGAGGAATGGCAGTGCATGGATGGGGGAAGGGGTGTCTCAGGAGCAAAATTTCAAGCCAGGCTCCAGTCCTGAGCAAGTCATTCAGATCCCTCCCTATCCCAACAGAGCACCAAGGACAAGCACACCTCTTAGGATCCAGCTAAAGAGAGAAAGAAGATGCACAGACATGCAAGGCAATGTGCTGCTAACAGAACATTTATTGTACATCTTCTTAGCCAAAATTTCACTTTGCAGAAAACTTGACCTGATGCTGAATTTTTTCTTTGGTACATGAAATACCAAAAACTAAACATCTCTTTCAACACAAGCCTCCAAGTACCCCTTAGCTAATGGTTATGACTGGTGGCTGAGAATGTGGTCTGATGGCAAGGGCTCGTGGGCTTCCAGCTTCCCCATGGGGACCCCAGGGCACAGCCTGTGCCTCATGTCTTACCTGCCATGTAACTGGTGTGCCTGGTGCATTCCTTGGATCATGCCTGGCACCCCCACGAGCAGACCTGGCTGTAAAATAGGAAGGACAAAAAGGTAGAGAGGAGTCTCCTTTTCATGAGGACATGGTCCCCAATTGCAAGTCAAGGAGGTGCAAGTTACGTTTACTTTCGAATTATCTGCATACCTAGGAGAGGGGAAGAGGTCTGTAGCAACACACTTTACTATGGAATAAAAGGTTTTGGAAGGAGAGAGGCAAATTCAATCTTGTTCTCAACCCAGTTTGGTCAGGAGAAATAACTCAGGAGAACAACCTGTGATTATGCTCCTTCCGGGGGCTCTTGTTCTCCCAGCACCCTGCTGCCACAGGGACATGCCTCTTTACTCCCTAAAGCTCTGCAGACATTTTGGGGCTGATAAAGAAGTGTTTCCCCTAGATTCCCCATGTCTGTAGGGCCCAGGATCTCCCATGATGAGAGGCACCTCCTGTTGCTTTGCTGGGCATCTGCCCCTTGGCCTGAAAGTTGGAGGGAGGAGAGCTGGAGACAACAACCCTGGAGGCAACAGCTGTGGGATACAGGATCTCACCTTGGTGTCCTGCAGCAGGTCCCCTTCCAGTGGGATGCCCAGGGGAGCCATCTCACGGAAGTCAATCACCCAGCTCCTGTTCTTGCGGATGTCGTGGACCAGCATCACCCCGCCCCTACGGCAAGACAGGATCAGGGCACGGCCCCGGCTGCTCCTGCAACAGCTGCTGCCGGAGAGCTCGGGTGGCACTGGGGCCAGGGCCAGTCCAGAGTGATGTGGGTCACTGTGGCAGGTCACCAGCCCCAGCAGGGCCCCGGGCTGGCTGGAGGAGCAGGGAATGCTGCTGTCCTTCCCTAGGGCACACACCAGAACAGCCAAGGCAGGGTCGGTGTGGGACACAAGCAGCCCTGTGCTGAGCCTGGTGAGGCTGGAGCAGTCCCTGCCTGCCTGGCCAGGGAGCCGCTGGCTCTGTTCCAATGCCAAGATGGGACCATCTGGGATTTTCATTCTAATCTGAGCAGTTTTGCAACAAAAGAGGGTTTTTGCTTACAGCAGCAATGGGTGGTGCAGCTGGAGCAGTGATCAGGTGGCTGCGGTTTATGCAACACTCCTGAGCCCTCCTGCAGAGCCAGGAGCACCAGGCTCACGTGGATGCCACCCTGGGTATGAGGGCTGGGAGAAGGCCACCCCCCCCAGCAGCTGCCTGGAGCTGGGTTCGGACTTCAGCCTCAGGAGCAGAGCTTGTGGAAGGCAGGACTCAGGCTCTGAAAGCACTGGGACTGAGCCCGGGCTGTTTGTAGCTCCTGGCACACTCACAGCCGGGCTCACCAGCCCTCTCGACCCTGGGGCTTGGATGTTCCCGGCAGCCACTACAGCAGAAACAAATTTCCCTGCCTGGGGATCTCTGTCCTGTGCTGGCAACACGGTGCACAGGAAGGGTCACTGTGGCAGACATGGACACATCACTGCCTGATGTCAGAGCCCTGGCACCACACCCTGGGGCTGGCACTGCCACGGAGGCATTTCTCAGCTGCAGAGGGAGTTTTTATAAGGGCAGATAGTGACAGAACAAGGGGGAATGGCTTTACAATGACAGAGGGCAGGTTTACATCAGGTATTTGGAAGAAATATTCCTCTGTCTGAGGGGGAGGTGGTGGGGGCACTAGGCACTGGTGCAGGCTGCCCCATCCCTGGAAGTGTCCAAGGCCAGGCTGGATGGGGCTTGGAGCAGCCTGGGATAGTGGAAAGTGTCCCGGTCCATGGAAGGGAGTGGAACGGGATGGGTTTTAAGGTCTCTCCAACCCAAACCATTCTGGGGTTCTGTGAAACCACTCACTTGAGGACACCTGAAGACAAGAGCAGTGGGCGAGCGCCCCACACTTACCCTCCCAGCCCCGAGGTGTGGGGGTTGACGATGCCGGCGCAGAGGGCGGAGGCGATGGCCGCGTCCACCGAGGAGCCGTGCCTGGCCAGCACATCGGTGCCCAGCGCGGTGCAGCGTGCGGCGTCCGTCACTACGGCGCCGCGGTGGAACAGCTGCCGGGCAGGAGAGGGTTGTGCTGGGCTGTGGTGCTGCTGCCACCCAGATTTGCACCCACCACTGTGGGACCTGAAGCCCGGGGCCAGCACCGAGGCCGTGGCTGGTCCCACAAATGCCAGTGGGAACCGTATGTCCCCTGGCACATCCTTGCTCCAGCGCAGCTGCAGGTAGCCACAGCCACCAGTTCAGACAGCTTTCCACACGCTGTGTGCCGCTCTAAGCTGGGGGCCACATCTCCCCCTGCCCCTCACAAGCCCGGAGCTGTCCCTGTGCTGCAGCCAGGCAGTCACTGGGAATGGGGATACAGCTGCAAAGAATACAGCATGCCCCCAGAACCACAGCCTGTTCTCATCCTTGTGCCAGTGCTGTGCTAATGCAGTCACACAACGTTTTAAAGAGTTGATTTCATCCCTATGGCACAAATTGCAGCATCTCAACATGAGCCAGGCTGGCCTGGGGACATGCAAAGGCAGAAGGGCCATGGCAGCACATGGGGATGGTGATGGTGACTCCTGGCTGACTGTGACCCTGGCAGAGGTTCTGCAGAAGGATCCAACACTGCGGCCACGCTGCCTTGGCTCTGCAATCTAGCACTGGGCCATGGGACAGATTAGCAGGAAGTTCACCTCTGTTTTCAGCTGTTTCCCTGCTTGGTCCTGGATGAACCTTCCAGAGGTGAATCTGGGCATGTATGCCCATAATCCATAAAACTCTGTCCAAGTGGACAAGATGCCTACTGTTCAACCAAGGATTATTTTCTGAAAGCACTCCCATCTGGCTCAAGCCACAGCTGGAGTCACAGCAGTGGGGCTTGTCTGTTCCCTGCCAGCAGCACCCCCAAACCTGCCTGGCACAGCCTCCA
This sequence comes from Ifrita kowaldi, assembly GCA_013398055.1. Classification (NCBI taxonomy): domain Eukaryota; kingdom Metazoa; phylum Chordata; class Aves; order Passeriformes; family Cinclosomatidae; genus Ifrita; species Ifrita kowaldi. The sequence goes on along the minus strand of VZRS01013025.1, from coordinate 31,332 downwards.
GGCACAGGAAAAGGCTGGAAAAGGCTTTCAAGCCAATTTGGGGTGGAACTGGGAGAGACTGAGCACCCATGGCCTCGCTGACACCAGCCATGGCTCCCCAGTACTCCCCTTGCCAAACTGCTGACCAGGAGAAAAGTTAGGGAGCTCTCCCATCTTTGGAGGCAAAGCCCAACCATAAAGCCACTGTTTTGTCTTACCTGAGGGTCCCCAAAATAGATCTGCATGATGAGGGCCACAGTGACCCCTGTGGCGAAGGTCAGGCAGGCGGTGATGATGACAGTCAGCCCGTCCTGCCGGCAGCTGCAGTCTCCGGAGAAGGGGTCCTTGCTGGTCTCCTGCAGGGGGGACACGTCCTGGCTTCCCATCTCCGAGGAGGACGAGGGCAGGCGCTGCAGGCGCGCTGACTTCAGGAAGGAGTCTGGGTCTTTGTGGGCAGCAGGGAGGAAACAAGTGTGAGTTATTGAGCAACTCGGGGCTCTTATTGCAGTGTTTACCCAGCACTAACATTACACTGAGCCCCTTCCAGCATGGCTATCACCTTCCCTATTGATCCCAGCTCTCAGGAGCCTTTCTGGCTCAAATACTGCTTTGGGTCATTTTTCTGATCCCTTCCTTTACCTCTAGTTATTCCAAACTGACTTCCCTGGAGATTAAGAGAGACAAAAAACCCCTAAATTTTACTCCATTTCAGTCCACTCAGCAGTCTTCAGTGACAGGCCCACTCCTGTGCTCCATTAGGAGGGGTTCTTAACACAGCAAACAGGTCTCTGAAATGCAGCGGGACTGAAGAAGAGGAAATTAAGATATAAAAAAAATGTAGCAGCTTTACTTGGAGCTGTGATTGAGCAAAAGCACCTGAGCAAAACAGAGGTAAAGCAAAACATTTGGCCTGGGCACAGAAAATACCTCTAGGGAAGCGAGGGCATGGAGGAGCAAACCTGCAAACCGGAGGCCTCGGAACATCCACTCCTTCCGCTGCAGGAAGGACTCTGCTTTAATTCCTTGCTTCCTCTGGCAGATGAGGCCCACTGGGAAATGAAGCCGCACACTGGACACCCGGCTCCAAGATGGCAAAGCAGTGGGGCAGGGGTTTGCTGGGCCTCAGCAGGATGAAAAAGTCTCTTTTTTGCTCTGAAAGATGCCTTGAATCTCTGTGAGTGTCAGCTGCTGCCCTTGTGCTGGGAGGACACCGGCTGAGGATGCCCTGCCCATCCCAGTCGCTGCCAGGCACATGGAGCTGCTGGGGCAGCTGTGAGGTTGTGCCCATCTCTGCTGGGCTCTGAAGGGGACCAAGTAGCTCAGAGCATCATCCAGGGCTCCTGGAAGAATTTTTTCGGGGGCTGCAGTGCTCTGTGCATCCATAGCAGGAAACAGAGGAGCACCAAGTGGAAAAGACAAAATGAGAAGCTTGTCCCTCCATACAGGAGACGTTTCCTGGGTTTGGAAAGAGAGAGGGGAGCGAGCAGGAAAGCCCACGTCCCCCATCAACTGCCTGTCCGTCTGCTCTGGCAGGTGGTATTGCCCTGGGCACTGCCAGCCCAGTCCTTGCCATGGCATTCACATGACCTGGCTGCAGCTCTCCTGAGGCCAGGGAGGGAGGGAGGTTTAATTTCAGTGATGCTGCGACCAGGAGTAAACTCCCACAGCCAGGGAATCCCCTCAGGGTGAATTTAATCTCATTTGTGCTGCGGTGGTTTACGAGTGGGACTGGGAAAGGCTCAGCTTTTCCAGACGGAGCCTCTGAGCACACACTGAGCCCCTCATGGGCTCTTCTGGTCTAAGTGAGCTGGTCTGAGTGGGAGGACTGGCTGGTGGCCTCGGTGGAGCCATGACTGGCCTGGCAGGGGCTGCCATTGGGGTGGGGTTTCACACACAGCCCCTGGAACACCCGAGTGAGGCCCCAGCCCCACCTGCAGGGAAACAGCGAGGAGTGAGCTGGACTCCTCTGCCCAACCCCTCCAGGACACCATCCCTCCGCTCTGGTGACAGGCCAGCCCAGCACGAGGGGACATGAATACCTAGGAAGCAACTGTGGAAGAGGGCAGACCACGGCCCTCCCACCATGAAGTACCTCCATTCTCTGCCACAGACATCCTATTTTCAGTCTCTGTGACCACTGGTGCTGCATAGGGACAGCAGAGCTGTGGTTTGGGGATGGGAGCAGCTGGAAGGGGTCACTTGGGAGCAGTGGGAGCCAGGAGCAGCCTGCACAGCCAATGAACAGCTGCCCATCCCACCACCAATGTGCATGCTTTGAAAGAGAAGTCACCAAATCCCACTTGGCTTCTGTGGGGCCGTGAAGGAGACATGGCTTCACAGAGGAGCCAATGCTTTGGAGAACCAGGGCCACCTCAGCTCTGGAGCTGCTGCAGAGGAGACAGCAGAGACTGGAGCTGCTGGGGGGCTCTGCAGGTGCTCCTGCAACAAATGCCAGGAGAGCAGCAGCTTCTTCAGCTGCCCCACCTGCAGGCATTGGCACAGCCAAAACTGCATCAGATTCTGGGTGTGTGACAAGAGGCCTCATGCTTCCAGGAGAGCTGTTCCCACACCCCTGCAGGCGGTGGCTTCACCTCGATGGCCAGGAGAGCACAGGGTGGGAATGGGCAATGGGAGCTTCACCCGTGGGCACGGTGGGACAGGGCAGAGGGCAAGGGGCGCCTGGGGCTGTGAAAACATGGGCCTGGGGGCTGACAGGCATCCGGACTGGGAAGCAGCCCCGGGGGGAAGGGCAACGCCGCTTGAAGAAACATGACATGGGGAAGGAACAACATTTCTCTCAACTATGGAGGAGGAAGCAATCAGTTAAAAATAGGCAGAGGATTTTCTTAGGGACCAAATGATCACCTGACTTTATTCCAGCTGAGCACCGGAGGGATGGAGCATCCCAGACCGAGGGATGTGCAAGGAGCACCCCAGGGTGGGGGGGATGCTCAAGGAGCATCCCGGATGGAGAGATGCTCATGAAGCATCCAAGGAGGCCGTGCACAAGTGTTCCAGGCCGGAAGGCCAAGCCGGCTGTGGGAGAGCACATTCCAGGCTGCCCTGGGAGGCTCTGTGCCGAACTCCTGGATCTCTGGCTGCCTTGCGTCCCTCAGGGTGAACGCGGGGCCGGGGCACAGGGACGGCGGGAGCCCGGGGAGCCCCGCTCCGGGCGTGGGGCCGAGGGCCGGGGGGTGCCGGGGGCCGCGGGCGGGCTCTGCCGCCGCCCCTCACCCGTGTCCTGCTCGCCCAGGAACGCGTCCTCCTCCTTGCGGGCGCGGAGGCCGCTCTCGGCCGCGCCGCTCGGCTCCTCCTCGGGCAGCCGCGGGAAGCTGGTGATGCTCATGTAGTCCACGGGNGGCTCCTCCCCGCGGCCGGCGAGCCCTCCGGGCCGGGCCGGCAGCGGGGCCCAGCCGCGTTTTGTCCTGGATGCTGCCCGGGACAGCCAGGACCGGGACCCGGGACCGGGCGCGGCGCGGTTCGGGGCGGAGGGGAAGGGCCGGGCCCGGCTCCAGCCGGGGCTGCACCATGGCCCGAGCTCCCCTTCGCTCCTGAGCCACACAGGGCGGATCAGCCCGGCCCCATCGCACCGGGCGGGTTCGCGTTCCGGGCCGAGCCTCCAGAGAGCCGGATCCGAGATTCCTCAGTCCTGCCTCCAGAGGGCTGGAAGAGTTTTCCAAGGGATGTGCATGGACATTATGTCGCTGCCACAGCAGGCCCGTAGCAGGGGGGCTCACATGTCAGCCCTTGTCACGGGGCAAGGGGGCACCAGCACTCAGTGGGACCATCAGCAAGGGGTGCCGTGACACTGCCCCAGAGCAGCCGGGTGTCAGCTCTGCCACAGCTGTCCATCGTTGGCTGCTCGTGCGTGTGGTCCTCTGGGATGAGAGCTGGAGATCGTGGTCCCCTCCACAATACAGTGGGTTTGGGTTGGTGTTTGCAGGTGCAGCTGGCCAGGCTCACCTGGCACTGGTGGCTCCCTGCTCCTGGCTCCAGCAGCACCGGCACACGTGTCAGGAGGGGCTGAGGCTGCTGGGCAGCACAGGGAACCAGCACAGAGCCAGGGGGAGCCCAGATGGGGGCACAGGACCAGCCATGCTTGGGGCAGGCCTGAGCTGTGGTTACCAACAGCTCCCATTTGGCAGAGTTGTGGTGGACATACATGCGGGAAGGGAGGGCCTGGTTTACATGGATGTTTCTGAGATCACACTGGCTGAAACATTTAATTTTTCCCCCTACACTTCTTTCAGAGATTGACCCAAAAACCACCAGTAAAATAACTGGAAGATCGAAGATGTTATTTCTTTCCATGGTCCAAGTTTGTGAAAATTCCTTATCCCTGCAACAACACTGGCCTCCCTCTCGACTTGGCACACACACTTGGCTCTTTGGCTGCCAGATCTGAAAAATCCATCTACTGCCCCAACGTATCCTGGACATCTGTTGTTTTGGGAGGCAGAGCATGCGGAGTGCTGGGCTGTTTGGCTCTGGGGAGGTCACCTGACAGGTATGTGTCCTACTTTCTCATCCTCCAATGAGCCAGCTAATCCCTGCATGAGCAGCTCCACTGGCTTGGTGTTCCTCAACGCAGGGGCTTGTAAACCTTCCTTTGCTGTGGCACTGGCAAGGTTTTGGTTGTGCGTTCAGCAGCCTGAGGGCATCATGGCCATTGCCAGCTATAGTAAATAAATAAATAGGAATGGGGATAGGAGTAGGAGTAGGATAGTTTGGCTTTTGCAAGCCAGTCTCAGCCTGCTCCACTTCCAGGTGTCTCTCCAGCCTCCCCATCCCCAGCAGCTGGAGGGATCTCTTCCCCACCACTGCATCTTCTCCAGGGCCAGGAGGTATGTCCATACTGCATCCTCTCCCACCCACTGCCTGGCAGAGGATCAACCCACCAACCCAGCCTCTGCCTCTCTGGTGTTTATGATAAACCCAAACCAACTGGCTGTGGCAGGAACAGCCACCTCAGCCCCTCTGGCCGGTGACCTGCCACTCCTCTTGGTCATGTCACGGCTGGCTCCAGCCTGACCAGCCCCTGTGGTTGTGGTGGGGCTGAAGGTCAGAGCCCTGGTCAGAGAGGGTTAATGTGTCTCTGTCCTACTATGGATCAGATCCCACGAGGCTCTAGAAGGAGCCACGCCGTGGAGTCACTCCTCAGAGCTGTGGGTCAGCAGTCAGGGACTCTCCCCTAGGGTCAGCAGGAAACTGCTTGAGGCTGAGAGCCCTCAGCTCATCGCATAGGGATTGTGCATTCCAGGGTACCCATCTAAAATCTTGAGAATTCTTAGTCAGGTAGTTCCAATTCTGTTTCACAGCACGGATCTGTATTCAAATGTTGGCTGAGGTTTAATTGGTTTATCTAGTTTAATTGGTTTATAAAAGAAGTTTATTTGAATATATCGTCTCAGTGTTGTAAGCTTTGTGACACCTGTGGGCAGCTAAAAGCTTGGAAATGGAGCTGGGGAACTGCAGAGATAGTGACACCCCGTGAAGGGGACAGAGGCTCCTTGGGGGGTGCTGCCACCCCAACAGGCACTGCTCGGTGCCAGTGGCAGGTCTAGCTGGGCTCTGACAGCTAGGATTGGCAGGACTTGAGATGCCTGGGGCACAGCCACCCAACAGTCCTTGGCACCCACCGCAGTTTTGTCCCTTCAACACCCACAGTAACTTGCAATAGCTTTAGCACATCCTGTGCCTGGAGCCCAAGGACCACCAGAAACTCCTTTACCAGTTCCACCCCACAAAACACTTGCTGTTCGCCTCTCAGCAAGGCTAGGCCAGGGGATATCTCTCTCCTTCCTGCCAGGGACTGGCTGCTCTTTGCTGAAAGCCAAGGTAATGTTCTGCAGGTCTGCAGCTTAGCAGGGAGCTCCACTGTGGGCAGTGCAGCCTCCTCTCTGCACCCTCGTGTCAGCTCTATAAGGATACGGCTCCTGCTGGAACTGTATCCCAACAGCTGGGGCTCCCACAGCCCAGCTCTCCAGTGCAGGAAGGACCTTTTTCTCCCTGAGCTGAGGCTCTATGGTAGCACTGACCCCCTCAAACCATTGGCTCTTTCCCACCAAGGAGTAGAGAGTGCAGAGCAAGCTGCTTGTGCCAGTGCAGAACTGTGAGGGCAGGGGTGCTGCCCAAGTCCTGCTCTCCCACAGCATTCCTTGCTCCTGTCAGCCACTGCTCTCCTGTCCTCCCAGCACCAAACCATGCTCTCTGCTAGCCCATTCCTGTGTGAGCCTCTCAAATCTCTGCAAATGCCCCGTATTTACAGTTCTCATCATTTGCAAGATGCTTGGCTCCCATCTACTGGCTGCCACATTCCCTTGAGCTTCTTAAAATTAACTCCTTCCTTTGTGAGCAGACACCAAAGCTTTAGTTCTCTTGCTGACCAGCACAGGGTAGATATACCAGCTCCTAGCCCCTGAGGCACCCCTTAAAACAGGAACCTGAAGAGATAAAAACCTGCAGTTGAGCAACAGCAATCAGTAAATTCTTTACAAGAAGCCTTGAAGAGATCCAGAGGCCAATGTCTGTTCATGGTAATGATCCTCCTCAACAGAGAATCCCCCTCGGCTCAGGTTCAGCTTCCAGCCACTAGAACTGCACCGAACTGTCCAAGGAACTGAGCTTGTGGGAGCACAGGGAAGCAAGGAACAGAGCAAAGGGGCAGGGAAGCAGCTCTGCACTCTCTCTGCACATGGTACAACAGTGCTCCAAGTCCTGCTCCAGGCCACAGCTGAGCACTCTAGAATGAGCAGTGGCTCAGTGTGGCACAGGGCAGGGACAGTCACTAAAGGAGCAGAACAGCTTGAGCAGGCAACACTCGGCTTTAGCCTGCTTAGCTGAAGCATGGATCTAAGCATTAGCTACCACTGCAAATGCTTCTGGCCTCTTCTCGAAGTGCAGCACAAGAGACCTGAGAATCCCAAAAACTTTACCAAAAAATCCAACTCTGAAAGGAATTCCACTCTCCTACCATTTTACAAAACATCAAAGACCAGAGGACACAGAAGCTGCACAGTGGATGATTCAGGCAACATTTATTGGAGCATTTCAAGTATACAATGGTTTTACTGATGGCTGTGAGCAGCTAAGATGCACAGATGCCAGCAGGAAAGGGTGACCTAGAACTAGCAGGTTATGCAATTCTCATGGGAAGTTAATGATTTCAGCTGATAGGAGAGGAAAAGAAAGTAGCAGACTAAAAGTTTGAGCAAGTTTGGGGATAGGGAGGAGAAAATAAAGAAGTTTGTATTTGAGATCATTTACTTAAATTGGCCACTCACAAGTAGCAGAAGCTGTCTGCTATTGCACTCGTCCCTTGGCATCCCAAGGACCTAAAATAACCAGGGCTGTTTCTTCCACCAAGAACAGACAGATTTTCCCTGGTAAGAATGAAGGTTCGCCTTGGCTCAGCACTTGAAGGTTGAGATCCCTGGCTTTGCACTCCCAGTGAGAGCCAGGCTGTGGCACTTCCACCAGCGAGGAGGCAATGCAGGCTTGCAGCAAGAGCACACTAAACTATCAACCTCTCACTATAAGGCAGCATTAGGTCAGGACTCTTATTGGGTGCCTGAGCTGTTTAGAGAAGCAAGGACCACAGGGCAACAAGACTACAAGGTCCTCTGACAATAACAAGGACTGTGCGTGTTTCCCAAGAACTATTTCTGAAAGACACGTTCTTAAAAAATATCTTAAAGCAGAGACTCCCCATTGATGCACAAAAAGGGCATGACTAGGGAGGGACTGAGCTATGAAGTGAGCAAGCACCTCCCACACCAGAGGTTGTGTACTCTGCCCAATTTGCAAGTTGGTACTTCTGCATTTAAGATAATAGCTGCCTCAATTGTGTTTTAGTCTCCTGCATTTATGAACAATGAGCAGTTGAATTCAAGAGCTTAAAACCAAATTGAAATGCTAACATTTAACAGGGTATCTCCAGAATGACTCCTTTGAGACTACGAAGCTCTGAGGTATGTGATGGCAACTTGGTAGTCAGGCTGGCAGAGTGCAGTGGAGCTTCTAAGCCTCCTGAATACATCTTGGTTCACCAAATGAATCAATTCTTCCTAGCAAAATCACTTAAAAATTTGTCTTCGGCAAAAAGCATTTAAAAATTCTGATCGACAACTGATTTGCAAGTAAAACAAAAAAATATTAGAAATGGTAACAACGCAATCTGTTTAATCAAATCAGATCTGGTTACTACAAAAACATGCTAAGGACAGCCACCAGCTCATGTCCTGGGTGCTGCTGTGCCTTCTGCCCGTGTATCTACAACTGCTTTTGAAACACTGTTTGTCTAAAGGACAACCATGGAAGACAAGTCAGGGTTTAATGACGGATTTCAAACAGAAGGGCATACATACATTAAATTAACAGATTCAACCTTCAGCACACAGGATTTTGATAGTTACTGGCTAGAGTCACAGAAAGTTCCAAATTTGAACAGTCTTGAACCACTTCCAAAAATTCCAATGGCTTTTCAATAGTTCCAATAATTCATGGGTGTGTAAAACGGAGACAGGCTTCTCCGGCAGAAGAGTTGGGGCTCCTCCAGGCTACCCAGACCACTGGTACAGAGGAGAGCTGGTTTGACTTCCCCACTTTCCTACCAGTCCACTAAAGACTAGGATTTATTAAAACCTTCTCTATTTATTGACGACTGATTTAACAGGCAAATGCTGCAGACTGTGTCAATCATAGTGGATGGCAGTATAGAAGATTATCCAAACAACCTGTGGGGAGGAAAAGAAGGGAAGGTTATTTGGATGCCTCTGGAGAGGGCTCAGACACAGCAAATGAGCCTCAGGCCTTGCTCTCAACAGGGGACTGGGGACTGAATTCCAGCTTTGAGGTGGTCTTGGAGAGATCTTAGGATCACCACATGCCACAAATGGTGGCATTCAACTTGTCTGCTGCCCGGGGTGCCCAGCCTCTCCACATTAAAATCCCACCACAGCTCCTCCAGGGATTTAGAAGCACCAGCAAATCAAGTGCTGTGATCAGAGACTTGGGGGAGGGGAGTAAGACACCCAAAGACACCCAAAACACCAGTCCAGGTGTAACTAGTTCTAGATGGGATGGAACTCCACCAGGATATCTGGGACAGAGGATGGGAGTGGTTGATGCATCCTTTCCTACAGAGAAATACCAGGTGTCAGCACTGTATTTCACAGGCAGCAGCCATCAGATTTTGGGATTTTCTTTCCCAATCACTGCCACTTATTCAATGGTGTTAACACAATGTCTTCTCTCACCACTTCACCTGCTATCCTTCCAGGTCTTCAGAAAGTGCACCAATACAATTCACAAATAAACTTAAAGCAAGAGGCATTACCAGAAACAGTGCAAAAGATGTCATGAATCCCTCCTTCGTCAGCTCCCACGTCCCACCATACTCCTCCTCATCTATCTGCTGGAAGCTGCTGAAGTAGAGGTACAGAACACCAGCATTGATCAGGCAGAATCTGCAGGGAAGAGGTTAGGAACCATCATTCCAGTGGCACAGGCTGCAGGTACCCCACATACCATACAGTGAAATATCTTTCATCCACAGCAGAGAGGAAGCAAAGAGAAATTCTTTTCCTGCAATGCTTCCCAGCAGCTCAGTCACTTCCTTGAAAGAGCCCCTGCAGGCTATTGAGACCTTGGCTAGGCAGGGACATTTCCAGAGACTCCCAAGAGCAGATCCAGCATCCTCCCAGAGCCAGTGTCCAGAGAGCAGGGCTGTGTCCCCACCTCTGCTGTCCCTCGGACACTTCCAGGCACGTGTCAGGGCCAAACAGATTTTCAGTTCATAACTCACTGCAGCCTTCAGACACCTTTGGGGAGGTGACCTGGCTTGCATGTCTTGTGGGGATTCAATGCACACACCCCCTTGCAGGCACTGCCTTCCCCACCCCATGGCTGAAAGAGCCATGTCAGGAAGCCGGGAGTGCTGCCGGAGCTCTGCCGGTGCCACTCTGCCTGCTTGGGACCTGCGGCCTCTCAGGTTCTGAACAAACCTCTTCTTTTTCACAGAGTAGCTGCCCCTCTTGTCTGCTGACAGAACCTCCTGTCTGAACAGGGCTCCTGGCTCAAAGACCAGGACGTGCACACCTTCCCCCCACGGACACTCCTTCCTGGGTGATCACACCAGGCACCGCACTCCCAGCCCCTCCCACACATGCAGGACACACATACCAGTAATTGAAACTCTAGTTCCCTTCTTCTGCCATTGCCCTTTTTAACACCAAAACAAATAATCATTTTAAAAAGTATTAATCAGGCTGGGGAGAAAGAAACTGATGGACATGTTATGATTTGGATGAATTTCATGGCAACCAACAGTCTGGAATGCAGCGCTGGCTGTGAGACCCAGAGCAGGCAGAGCCTGCCTTTAGCCAGCCCACTGTTCACAGCACAGCCTCAAACAGGCTCCCAGGCCAGGCCAAATATGGGAAAGTACATGAGACAGAAAAGGAAATAAACCTTACACTGCTATTCCCACGAATCCCTTCAGTGGAACTACTCCCCAGATGATTCCCAAAATAACCGCAATGATCTGCCGGAACCAGTAGATCACATCTAAAAACTCGTCCTGAGGAGATAAAGCACAGGAAAAATGTTGGCATTTAGTAAAGCACCACACAATTAACAGGTGAAAATTCAGCATACTGAACACTTAGTTCCCCACTCAGAGTATAAAATATTGCACTCAGAGCAGATAAAGCAGCTTAGGGCATCACGCACCCTGGACTTCTCTGCTTCCACATTAAACACACAGCTTTGTCCTCCGATGGGCCAACTGCATTGGCAAACAAGTCTCTAGTCCCCTTATTTACTAAAGGTGCAATAATAATCCCCTGGAATAAAAGTTTAAACAACTGTTTATGCTTTAAGACTGTTCCACCCACTCTGCCCCAGGCCCTCCTGCACCCGAGAGCTCTCAGGGCAGCTCCAAAGCACAGCTGTACCTCACTCACACCACGAGAACTCCTGTGCTTCCCGAGCAGCAGGGGTGTGCTTATTTCTTTTTGTCCAAGCCCCCACACTCCTGCAGCTACTGCAGCCTAGCAGTGCTGGCTCACACTTTAATAAGACTCACTTCAGCTCACGTCTCTTTCCCCAGCCTCCCCAGGACTGGGATTGTCCCAGCATTCCCCAAACACCAAAGCCTTTGTGACCCCACCGAAGCCTGTGGGATGTGCCAGCTGTTCAGCTCCGTGTGAAAGATGTGGATCCATGTCAGATACAGACATTTCTCCTGGTCACTGCACTTGTCAGGCAGCTCAGCCTTCAGTTCACATCCTACTGCATCAAAACATTGGCACAGCTGTCCCTGCTCCCCTGCTGACTGAAATTCCAGCTCCATGTGCCAGAGGCGAGGGGGCAGGGACACACGAGCCCCACCAGTCCGAGGAGCAACAGGTAAGGAAAAAGTGACACGGATTCCTGTCTGTCCCCCAAGGAAACAGAGCGTGCACCTTCCCCACGCCAAAAGGCAAAGCCAAAAACAGGGAGCAGAGACCCTGGAACACACGCTGTGTGCCCAGGCCGTGCCAGGGATCCGGCAGGCCCTGCGATCCAGCGGGAGCTCCGGGCAGCTCGTGGCTGTGCTGCTGAGAGGCAGCGGCAGGGAGAAGCACTGAGCAGGAGCACTGCAGCACACGGGAGCCGTGCACGGGAAAACTTCGGAAAGTGGATTCTGTTTCTCGTGTTCCTCGAACTATACAAGGGAAATTTTTATTTAATCCGAAAAGACTTTTAAACCACAAGCTAAAGGTAACTGAGATGTCTTAGCACTGTGTTTGCCTTGGCTCCACGCCCGAAGAGCCGGGCGTGCTGCGGGCTGCGGCACCTCTGCCCGCGAGGGCACCGGCCGGGCCATGTGCCGGGCACGGGGGACACGGAAACACAGCCCCGGTTACCGGTGCGGCGGCCGGACTCGAAGAGGAGCATTCACCCCACGGACCCCCCCGCCGCTCACGGCGCTGCGGGCACGGGGCGCTGCCGAGCTCCGCCACAGCCCCGGCACGGCCCGGGCGCGGCACCGGCTCAGCCCGGCGGGTCCCCGCAGAGGCTTCAGCCGCGCTCAGAGACGGCGGCTCCNCAAGGCGGGGAGGGGAGGCCACGGGAGGCCATGTCACTCCCCAGCGAAAGGGTGGGACAGCAGTTGCAGTGCTGCTGGGTGGGAGAGGAGACAGCCCTCGGCACCCCTGCAGTGTCGCTGAGCCTGCAAACACGGCTGCCACATGGGGATCCCGGTTCACAGCCAGGCTGTAGAGGCTCCACAGTTGCTTCCTGGGGCCACAGGGCCAGAGGGTTGGGAGTCCTTAGGATACTCACGGTTGTGCAGCTTGTTACCTAGTTATTCATCTGGCCGTAGAGCAGCTCAACTTATGGGGGCTGTGGATAGAGTTATCACATGTGCAATCCTAAAGATTTGACTCTTTTATATTCTTGCCTTCCAGGAGCAGTGGTACTCAAACCAGTTGCCCTCCTCATGGGAATGACTCCTGCATGGTGTGGGCAGGGTGTATGGTTGGGTCTCCCTCTGTGTTACCCTCCTCAGCGTGTGATGATGTGTGCAGAGAGGGGCCTTAGGGACGATATTGCAGGTGCCCCTTGGGCAGCTGAGCTTGGCGGTGCTGGGGCCACTCAAGGCACTGCTGGAAGCTCTGGATCCTGTGGGGATCCTTGCCGGTGCCAGTGGGGCTGAGTCCTGCACAGGTGCCCTGTGTGGAGCCCTTCCTCCTCCCCTGCTGTGCACATCCCACTGGTACTGGCACACCGTGAGCTTCACCATTCTTCTTCCCAGTAACAAACCCCAGGCCCAAGGTCCTGCATTTCTTTTTGTCTCACAGACCTGGAAACACGACGTGTTGAGCATCTCCAGAGCCTGACTGCAGCTCCAAATGCTCCAGCAGCAGCTGCTTTGCTGCCAGCAGCACCTGGAGCCCGGGGGTGTGGGCTGACCCTGTGTGGGGTCAGCACAGAGGAAACAGGCAGAGGACTCCTTGTCCCAGACCTCTGATCCCTTCCAGCCAGGGCCATGTAATTTAAATACAGATTATGCAAGATACGTATGGACTTCACAAGTATCCTGCCCTGCTCCTGCAAGGCCATCAGGCCCCTGATCACCTCCAGCCCCTTGGGCATTTGCCAGAAGCCAGAGGCTGGCCCAAGCCAAGGGACCCACGTGGCATGGCCAGGAAGGGGACATGCAGTGCGGGGTCATCGCTGCGTCTCTGGCAGATCCTTTGCCTCTGACCCCCACACCACGGCAGGGCCAGACCAGACATGTCCTGGCTCCAGCCTTGCTCCCTGGACACTCCTCAGGTGCCTGAGGAGAGTGGAAACAGTGTCACTGTCCCCACTTCATGGGTGAAAACACTTGCATGGTGAACTGACCTAAAATTCACACTCTTAAAAAAAATGGCTTGTTTTACTCCATTTCCATCACCTGATCCACAGAGAGAGAGAGAAGCAAATTAAATTTGGGCTTGAAAGAGCCAGAGGGAGGCAGGAGAGGTGCCAGAGGGTACAAACAGGCCGCTGGTAAGGGATGTGTGTTGGCAGACACAAGGATAAAGTGGGCAGCCCTGGGCACAGGCAGGGGAAGGCAGGCAGGGCTGGATGGGGCTCAAGGGACAGCACGAGGTGGCCCAGCTGTAGGGGCTGCAAAGGCTGCGAGGAGCTGCCACGTGCCTGCAGCCCCGCTTCACCAGCTCCCCTGGCAGGGGTCTGGCTGGACACTTGCCCAGTGCCGAGAAACCAGGGCTCAGTGAGGGACAGCAGCCACCCCGGAGGGGCTGGAGGTGGCTCCTGGGCTCCCGGGAACACCTGGACCCTGCTGAGGCTGGGCTTCTCCAGCACAGAAAACTCTGGGACCAGCCACGGGGTGGCAGCTCGGGCTGGCTGACTCCTGCTGGTTTTTTGGTTTTGTTTTCTGTTCTGGTGGTGGTGGTGTTTTTTTTTTTTTTCTCTTTTCTTTTATTTTTTATTAAAAAGACAAACCTTTCTGGGGCTCTCCTGTCCAGCTCACGGACATGACAAAAGTTCTGTGCTTTCCCTGGCTTGCCTCAGCCCTGGCATAGCATCCAGCAGCATTTCCAGCTCTATTCCTGCATTTTGGTGGTGTCTGATCCCACAGCCTGACCTTTGGAGGGGCTGCAGGCAGGACACCTGCTTCCAGTGAAGGGTCAGGAACCTCTGTGGCTCCCCAGAGGAGGCAATGCCACTGCAGATTTCATCCAAGCAGCATGGGGACGTGGCTAGGATGTCCCCAAGTTCGGCAGGCTCTTGGCAGAGCAGGTCACTGGTCTTCTGAGCCAGTGGGAACAAACTCTGTGCCCTGAGCAGGGTCTGGCCAGGCTGCCAGAGGGCATGGCCACTGCTTCTATGTCAGGGTTGAAACAGGATTTTTTTGGGCTTTTTAGCTGTTGTTTGCAGTGATGCCTTGCAGGAGAATGGCAGATGAAGATTACTTTGTATCACTGCTCATTTCTGTTCTTCATCTGTGTTGCTGCAAGTGCAGCCTGTGTGCTCCATGCTGTCCCCTCAGCACCTCTGATCAGGGTCTGGTCCTCACCCTCAAGTTCCATCTCCATGGGCAGCGATGGAGCTCCTGGGAATGCTTAAGCAGAGCCGTCCTGCTCTGGCTGCCCACTCAGGGCTGGGTCCCCAGAACACTCCCTCTCAGAAGTGTGCCTGGTGTCTCCCTCTCCCACCTTCCTGCCCCTCTGCAGGCTGAATTCAGCCCCCAGGGTCGTGGGACCCCACAAAACAAAGATAAATCTCCTCTG
>VZRS01013025.1:0-12841 GCA_013398055.1 Ifrita kowaldi | reverse complement strand
CCCCGGCCAGCGGGCCCCTCCCCCGCCGCAGCCGGAGCTGCTCCAGGGAGCTCGGGGTGAACCACGGCCCGGGTGAACGAGGGTGCCCGCGGCTCCGCAGGGCGTGGCACCCCTGTGGCACCCGGCGGCGGTGCGCAGCTTTGCTCTGGGTTCGCAGCCCCGGTGCCGCCGGGCGCTGCGCATCCCCCGCGGGACGGGGGACACGCGTGGGCCGCTCCTNATGTTTCGACTGTGATAAAAGCCAGGGAAGCTCTAAAACATGGATGTGTAGGAGAAGGCGGTGGCCGGAGCTGAATTCTTTGGAGTGGAACATCCGCAAGTGTCAACAACCACCGCTGCTGACCAAAGATGGTCGGGTTCCTTCAGTCGCTGGAATTTTTTTCCTCTCTCCCTGGCAGGCTCTGTGCGGTTGTAGGAGGAGTTTGCGGTCACCTCCTCCCTCTGAGGCGCTGCGGCCACATTCCCCCGCCGAGGTGAGCCCCTTAATTCCCCTGGGAAAATAGCAAACCCCGGCCAGGGCACGTTATGCTGATTGCCCGAGGCCATGAAGTGCCTGTGGCCCGTGTCCCAGCCTCCCTGGGCATTCGAAGGTGCTGGGTGCTTTGCACACCGAGGGTGTCTGTGCCAGGGCTCCTCGTGGAAGGCTGCAGAACTTATGCTTTGGAAGGGTTTGCATGGGTCACATGGTGAGGTCCTTGTCTCCTAAACTTGGTGGGAAGCAATCAGTCCAGAAAGCATCTGCTGAACTTTCAGCTGAGCCCCGCAGCTGTACGTGGCCCTGGCCAGGTCCCTGGTGTCCGGTGGAAGCTGGGGGAGGGCTGGGATGAACTCTGCCTCCCCGGGGTCGCTGCACACTTTGCTCTGGCTCCCTGATGCTGCCCTGCTCCTTCCTCCCTGGCATCAGTGCTGGTGGCTGCTGCTGGACTGGAGACACAGCCCAGGGCTCGGGTTCTGCTTTCCTCTCACCTCCAGGCTCCCTTTCTCACATCTCCAATAAGGCCATAAAAGGAGCAGAGGGGCAGCCGCCTCCATTCCTGCAGTGTCGAGTGGGCTGCTCCTCCCGCAGCTCCCGGTGCCTCCGGCTGGCAGTGGGGCTCCCTCGTTGGTGCAGCTGAGCAATGCCACATCACACGGGCATCCTGAGCCGGACCGTGCTGGAGGAAAGGGATGGTTTAACAACAAACGAAGCAGGGAAGATGAGCTGCTCCCTGCTCCCTCCTCCAGCGTGTAACCCCGTGCTCCGGAGCAGCCCTGGGGCTGGGAGAGGAGCCTGCGGATGGCAGAGCTCTACAGGTGGAACGATGTCCAGGCTGCTGCACTGCTCTGCAGCCTCCTGTGCCACCTCGCGCCACCCTGGAGGAGGGGTGGGACCTGCTGCCTGTGCGGGGCTGCCGGGGGGCCATGTATGGTGTGGGGCTGGTGCTTGCCCACCAGTGAACGTGGCTGCTTCGTGCTCGCAACTCACTCTGGGAAGTGGCACTGGGCAGAGGTGTGACCACAGTCCCCATGAGCAGCCAATGTTTGCCCTCCAGGAGTGTCCCTTGGGACAGCCCAGGCTGTTGGAGTCGCTCTTGCCCTCCCTGACCCAAACCATCCAGCAGAGGCACATCGTGCCCCTTGCTGCCAGGATCTGGTGGAGGAGCTGCTGGAGCAGATGTCCCTGCCCGGCTGTGCCAGGGATGGCAGCGCAGCCCCACTGCAGCCTCGTCAGCACTTCCAGAGGTGGCTCCTGCTGGAGCAGCTTCTGAGGAGCCACCCTTGGGAAACCCTTGGTAGCATATCCCGGGAGATCATAGCTGCTGGATACGTGTGAACACCCCAGAGGCTGCTGCCTCTGCCAGAGGAGCTGCCCTGTCCCCTGCCTGCCACTCCTCCTTCGTGCAACCCAGCCTGTCACAGCCCCTTCAGCCCAGCAGAGAGCTCCCGCTGGGGTAGTGAGCTGGAGCAGCACAGGAGGAGCTGCAGGGGAGGGTGGAAGCAGGCAAGAGGGAGAAGGATGGGGCTGGGGCTGCCCTGGCAGCACTGCCATGTCCCTTTGGCTTGGGGAATGGGGGGAGGACTCCTGGGGCCATGGGGCATGTCCCCTGCAGATGAAGGGCCTTGCTTGGGCTCGGTGGGTGCTCCCACAGTGGGATGGGAGCATTCTCAGGGTGTGGGAAGAGTTCCCAGCCCACTCTGAGCTTGGCTGGTCACCATGGTGTTTTGGGCTGTGAANGCTGCTCCAGGGAGCTCGGGGTGAACCACGGCCCGGGTGAACGAGGGTGCCCGCGGCTCCGCAGGGCGTGGCACCCCTGTGGCACCCGGCGGCGGTGCGCAGCTTTGCTCTGGGTTCGCAGCCCCGGTGCCGCCGGGCGCTGCGCATCCCCCGCGGGACGGGGGACACGCGTGGGCCGCTCCTCACGTCTATATAAGGCCGTCCCGCCGCCCCGGCCCCGCGGCCCCGGCCCCGCCGCATTCTTCTGCCTTGTATGGNGGAATGACTGAGCTGGACCTCGGCACTGAGCATCTTTCCAGTTTTGGATCAAACTGCAGATCCATGTGCTGTCAAAATCGTACTTAATCCTGCTAAGGAGCACTGTCTTTGTGGAGAGGGTGCCAAGCCATGCTGCTGCTGGTCACAGTCAGGGCAGGGTAAATATTTGGATAATTTAATTCATGTGGTGAGAGCAAAACTCCTGCTTATTTCTATAGTTTTCTGCTAATAATTCTGTTAATAATTTGATGTGTTTTGAAAGCTGAGCCCAGTGTCGTGGGCCAGCAGCAGAGCTTTTATTGCTGGCTCTGACTCGGCCTGGTGGAGTTGTGGTGTTGAACTGAGCTTCCCCCGCTGCTGCCATGGGACGTGAGCGGTGCACGCTGCCCGGGGTGTCAGTGCTGCTCCGTGGTGCCTGGCAGGGCACGCAGAGAGGGGCTGGCCTCCTGCAAAGAGCTCTGTGATGCTGGAGGAAGCAGCAGGCAGAGAGGGACTGGGGGGATGCGGTCTCCTGCTCACCCAGCGTGGGCACAGCTGGGCTCCCCAGTCCTGCTGCTCCCCTTGGCTGGCTGGGGACAACCATCTCTTTCCTGGGGACTGGGAAAGGATGGAGGGTTCGGGGGATGTGGGGGGATTTGGTGGCTGCTCTCAGGTGCTGGGCTCAGCATAAAGGAGGGAGGTGTGGATTCCATTCTGGAATGGGGGGCATATGGGGAATGAGGGAGGACTCCTGGGGCCATGGGGCATGTCCCCTGCAGATGAAGGGCCTTGCTTGGGCTCGGTGGGTGCTCCCACAGTGGGATGGGAGCATTCTCAGGGTGTGGGAAGAGTTCCCAGCCCACTCTGAGCTTGGCTGGTCACCATGGTGTTTTGGGCTGTGAATTGGCACTGCCAGATGCCCCTGCAATGTCCTTCCAGCACAGCCCAGCTATGGAAACCTGGAGACCACAGCAGGCAGAGGACCAGGCTGGTGGTCCCCTGCCCCAGCCCCTGCCTCTGCTACCCCTTGAGAGAGTGATGGCAGGAGGGGAAGGAGAGACCTGGAGAGTGGGTCTGGTGTGGGGAGGGCTCTTTGAAGGCTGTTTGCTCTGTGTTGGTCCATGCCAGCAGCAGAGGATGTTCCCCAAGTCCCCATGGTCCCCCTGGGTCCAGCACTAAGGACCCAGCTGGGAAGCCGACCCCAGAGCAGATCCCAGAGCAGCCCACTGAGGGTGTCCAGCCCCACAGGGACAGTCCTGGCCTGCAGCTCACTGCAGTGTGTCTCCATGAGATAGGATGTGGTTCCTGAATTGCTCCATCCCAGGGCACTGATGAGGAGCCCAGGTCCTGCTGCCCACCAGGGGCACACAGAGCACAGGACTGACACTCTGCTCTTCCACTGTGGAATCCCTTCACGACCCATTAATTTGCCATTGCCCCTGCAGCTGCTCCCCAAGCCAGGCGCTGGCCTGGAGGAGGCCCAGGGCTGTGTGTGAGGGAGGAATGGCTGCGGCACAAACACGAGGGCTCGGAGCAGTGTCCCTTCCCTGGGCTGACCTCGGGCCAGCCTGTCCCACAGGCCAAGCTGGGCTTTGCTGCCATCCTGCTGGGCTAAGCCTGGCAAGATTCCCCTGGGAGAAAGATGAGCATCCTCCTCTCAGGCAGTGTGGTGGTCTCTGGGCATGCTGAGCTCCCATGGAGCAGATGTCCCAAACCCCAGCTGCATCCCCCAGTCTGGCAGCGTGGGGTTGCCACCGGCCCCCTGCTCGGAGACTGAGGGGGCCTGGATGCCATCTCGGGGTGGGAGTGGGCTCTCTGCTCCAGCCCTGTTCCTGCTGGGGGCCCCAGTTCTGGCTGGGCACAGGAACCCCCACCTTGGAAGGACCAGGTTTTCCTGCTGTTGTCCTGCCTCGGTGGTGCTTGGGGTCCGCGTGGTCCCTGTGCCATTCCCCATGGGGCACACACTGCCCCCGCCGTGTCCTCAAAGGTGGGGCTGTCCCAGTGCTGCCCCCCTTCTCCTGTCATTCCTCAGCACCATCCTCAGTGCCCTGCGGCCCTGGGGCTGCTTGGCTCCTCTCCCGGCTCTGCAGCCCCCCGAGGCCAGTGGTCCCCTCTCCCCTCTGCCTCGGGGCCCTTCCCGTGGGCTCCCTGGGCAGCGTAGGGGGCACCTGGACAGGGAGGGCAGCGGCAAGAGGTCTCTGACCCTCCGGGAGGTGGGGTGGATGGATGGATGGATGGATGGACGGATGGATGGACGGGTGGAGGGGCATGGGGAGCAGTGGTATGTGAGGAATGTCCCTGGAGCAGATAACCCCTCCCTGCTGGGTGCTGGGTGCTGGGGCTGCTTCTGTGCCGTGACATGGAGGGTGCGAGGGTGACCCACCAACCTGGCAGCTGGGCTGGGCCTGGGAGAGCCTGCCAGAGCGAGGGGAGGCTGGAGGGGCATGGTCACAGTGCCTGAAGTGCCGAGACAGCCATCCCCATGGCCCCGGGACTGGCACCCAGCAGGGTGCTCGGCTGGGCGTCTCTCCCTGTGCCCAGACATGCAGAGAGGACAGGCAGCGAGTGGGTTTGGGGACTGCCTGCAGCCCCTGGGGGACAGTCCTGGGGAAGGGGTGTCAGTGAGCACTGGTGCTCTGTGACTGCCCATGGAACTCATCAGAGCTCAAGTCCTGCCCATCCCCATGTCTGACCCTGTGATCGCCTCATCTCCCTGTGTTGCCGAAGTGTGTGACAGCCGGGGAAACTGAGGCACAGGACTGGAGGAGCCAGGGGTGATGTGTCCCTGCCCTGGCCCCCCAGCTTGGCCTGTCCCCAGCCCTCCTGATGCTCCTGTCCCCAGGTACCCCCCCAGCCACCAAGATGTCCAGCAAACGTGCCAAAGCCAAGACCACCAAGAAGCGCCCTCAGCGCGCCACTTCCAATGTATTTGCCATGTTTGATCAGTCACAGATCCAGGAATTCAAGGAGGCCTTCAACATGATCGACCAGAACCGTGATGGCTTCATCGACAAGGAGGATCTGCACGACATGCTGGCTTCCCTCGGTGAGGACACCCTGCCCTCGTGCCCCGCGGGCCCCTCTGCCCCCGGCACCACCTCGGGAGCGAGGAGAGCTGCAGGGTGACCTTGTGCCCACACCCAGCGCTGGACGCTGGCTGTGCTGGGATGCCTCAAAGCCTGGGGGAGGATTTCTCTGCTGCACCAGCTGAGCACAGAAAGGATGTTTGGGAGGCATCCGAGGGCAGCAGCTCTGTGTGCTGCTCACAGGCGCGCTCACCAGAAGGGAAGAGACCCTTGGGGCTGGAGAAGCTCTGCCCTGGGAGCAGCCACCAGCTGCAGCCATGGGGTGTTTCAGTAGTCTCACCCCAGAGTGTCACTGGGGCTGTCCCCTGTGGAACAAAGCCCTCCTGTTGCTCTCAGCTGGGATGACAAAGGCTGGTCCCCGTGCTAGTGAGATACCTGGATTGGTTGAGACTTGCAGGTCTGTGCCCACTCCCTGCCCCAAGCCATTCTCCTTTGCTGCAGACCATGGCTCCCTCCTCCCACTCCCAGTGGTACCTCCACTGTGCTTTGGGAGGTCTGTCAATGATTGACCTGGCAGCCAAACCTGTTCTGGAGGTCCTGCCTGACCATGGGAGGGATCTCCCTCCTCCCGGTGAGCTGGAGCTCTGGGAGCAGAGAGGGGCCAGCGCTGGGGGCACGGGCCTCAGCAGAGCAGCTAAACCATCCGTGGTGCAGCCGTGGTGGGAGCAGTGCCGGGGACATCAGCAGCACGAGGCTTGTGTGAGGACATTGCTGCCCCTCTCCTCGGAGCTGCCAGGGGTATGAGAAAAGCCATGGGTTTCATTCACGTAACCCCCAAATTAATTACTGCACCTCCCCCGAGGCAGAGCTTGTTCCCAGGTATGGATGAAAGCATCGGGAGAGGTGCTGAGGGGAGGGCACTGGGCACTGCAGGAACTCCCTTCCCATGTTCATGGGGTGGGTGAACAAGAACCAGCAAATCAATTTGCAGAGGAAAAAAGCCCTTCCAGCTGTTTGCATGGGCTGAGCCTGGGGATGGGAGCTGGGGGAGCAGGGCCCTGCATCCACCTCCTGCCTGTGTCCCACAGGGAAGAACCCCACTGATGAGTACCTGGAGGGGATGATGAGCGAGGCGCCGGGGCCCATCAACTTCACCATGTTCCTCACCATGTTCGGGGAAAAGCTGAACGGCACCGACCCCGAGGACGTGATCCGCAATGCCTTCGCGTGCTTTGACGAGGAGGCGTCAGGTAGAGCACAGCCCCTCCGCCATGCAGCCAGTCCAAGGGCTGGCCAAACCCTCGGGAACAGTCCCTGAGCAGCTCCAGAGCGGGGTGTCTTTGGGAGAGGTGGGGAAGGGGCTGTGCTCAGCCCTCCTGGTGCCCCCTGCCAATGCCATCCCCTGCCCTCCTTGCAGGCTTCATCCACGAGGACCACCTGCGTGAGCTGCTGACCACCATGGGGGACAGGTTCACCGATGAGGAGGTGGATGAGATGTACCGGGAGGCGCCCATCGACAAAAAGGGCAACTTCAACTACGTGGAGTTCACCCGCATCCTGAAGCACGGGGCCAAGGACAAGGACGATTAGAGCCCAGGGCCACTCACCCCTTCTGCCTCATCCTGTGCACACCCCCACCCCTTGTCCCCCCTTGCTGCCCCACAGCAGATCCCTCCCACGGGAAACACCTCCCAGGACCATCACTCTCCATCAGGACACGCTTGGAGGGGACACAGTCCCATCACTGTGTGCCCATCCAGCCCTTCCCTCCCATCACCTCTCCCACCCACAGGCTCACGCACTGGACCCCCCAGCCTGGCTGTGACCCCCCCCCAGCAGCTGTCGACCCCCTCAAAGCCACCATGCCACTGGTCCCGGGGCTGGGGTGAGCATTCCCCGCTGACCTGCTGGGATTTGGGCTGGCTTGAGCCTGAGCGAGCCCCATTCAGGGCCATAGCACAGAGGAAAAGCATCTCTTCCTCTCCTCCCACACTCCCCCTTCAGGAAAGGACCCCCACTTTGTTCCTCCTCCCTGGCTGTTTTATGGCTTTAGAGCCTGAGATCTGAGGGATTCGGGAAGCTGAAGGGGTGTATAAAGCCTGACGGGTGTGACAGACGTGTGCTGTGTGTGGCTCCCTCGAGACCAGTGCCATGCTGTGCCTGGGGCTTTGGGAAGGTGGTTTGGGCACTGCACCTCCTCACCTTGCTGCCCTTTTCAGCCAGGGCCCCTTCCAGTGGGGCAGCCTGTTTTTGAAGCCAAATTGCTCTCAAATGATGTAAAGTCAGCTTGAGCATCATTTTCTGCCTTAGGTGGTGGGCTGAAGGTTGTTCTGCTCGGCCCCCATGTCGGGATTGGCTGAGACACTTGGCAAGGTGCTGACCATGCTCCCCACGTCAGCTGATCCAGGGTCCCAGGGGCTTGGCCACCCTTCCTTGTCACCCTGGATGGGTGGGGGGGGCAAGAGACAGAGAGAGTAAGAAATGGGGAGGGGGTTTGTGCCCTTGCTTTGGTTATTTGTCACCACCCTGACAAGGGTGTGGGAGCATGGGGCGCTCCCACCTTGTGAAGCTGTGTTTGAAAAATGCTGCTTGAAGCCAGCCCATCTCCCTGTCCTGGAGGGAGGGATGAGATTCCAGCAATTCTTTATTTAAAAGGGGGGACAAACCTACAAAACCTGGTGAGGGCATAGTGCATGGCAGAGATGCTCCCAGTGCAGGGAAGGCTTGGATAGGGTCTGTGGGAGCTCCATGGGCATATGCTGGGATCAGAGGCATCAGAGACTTGTCAGGCCCCAGGTAATGCTCTCTCACCTGGGAGATGATCCATGAATGAAAAGCTTCTCCTTGGTCTCAGTGCTTCTATTTTGCAGGCAGTACCAACACAGGAAAAAGGAACTAAATTGTCAGATGTGAAGGGCTGAACCTGTGATCTCCAGGGAGATCCCCAGGGTCAGGGCTTGTGCTCTGCAGCAGCAGCCCCAAACCAGCCCACTTCCAGCCTCCAAGGACCAAGCTTCTTCCCTAATTCCCTGCTGTGCCAGGGGAAACCTACAGTTCTCTCACTTCCAGAGAGAATTCCCAGGGCTGAAGGCTGCTGGAGGGCGGGATGCTTTATGAAACCTCCTTCACTGGGACACCCAGCAAAGTGAACATCCCACAGACATTACTTTGGGGCAGAGGAGCTGTGATGCTGGAGCTGTGGACAGATTGCCTCCTGGGGCAGCTGCATCCAGGAGTGATGTTCAGCCCCCCTGACCCCAAGGGATCGCCTTGTGTGACCGGCCCAGACCCTCGCAGCACCAGGAGTGGGGTGGATTTACTGCTGGTCCCAGCTGGGAGCTGCCACAGGCTCCAGCCTGCGGCTGTCAGCGGTGCTGCCTCAAGCAGCTCCCAAAACTGCATGGTCTGAGCTGCCCCTTCGCTGGCATGGCTGTGGTGGCACCGTGGGACTTTCAACCCTGAGGCAGCAAAGCAGAACGAATTTGTTATTGGACGCTGGGGTACACATGGGAAGAGTAAATAAACTTGTTCCACTGGCTCAGGCTTCCCAGGCTGCCCCACCCCTGGAAGTGTCCAAGGCCACGTTAGACAGGGCTTGGAGCAAGCTGGGACAGTGGAAGGTGTCCCTGCCCATGGCAGGGGGAGGAATGAGATGAGCTTTAAGGTCCTGTCCAACCCAAACCATTCTGGGATTTGATGAATCTATGAAACCCCAAAACTATGTGGGCTCATGTGAACCTCATGAATTTCAATCGAGCCAAGTGCAGAGTCCTGCACCTGGGTCAGGGCAGCCCCACACCGGCACAGGCTGGGGGCTGGTGGGTGGAGAGCAGCCCTGGGAGAAGGACTTGGGGGTGCTGGTGGTGACAAATTGGATGTGACCCGGCCATGGGCACTGGCAGCCCAGAAAGTCAACTGTACTTGGGCTGCATCAGAAGCAGCAGAGGCAGCAGGTGGACCAGACCTGACTCATTTCAAAGGTATTAAATAGCAGCAAAATAAAGACATTCATTTCAGAAGTGTTCACTTGGGGCAGGGGGACACCAAGGAAGGCAAATAACCCCTTTTGGTCAATCTGGAAGAGCTGCTCCCAGTGCAGAAGTGTGTCCTGAGCTCAGAGGGCCCCTCCTATGTGTCAGTTTGTGCCCGTGGCCCCTGGGGCTGTCCCTGGCCCCGTGCCCTCTGCAGCCTCCCCCCAGGTATGTATCCACAGGGGGGAGATGCCCTGAGCCTGCTCTGCTCCAGGCTGGGCAGTCCCAGCTCTCTCAGCCTCTCCTCATGGCAGAGATGCTCCAGTCCCTCCATCACCTTGATGGCCCTGTGCTGGACTCTCTCCAGTCTGTCCCTGTCTCCTGTACTGGGCAGCCCAGCTCTGGGGCCTGGGCTGTGACACAGCTCCCAGTGCGGCCCAGGACCCCCTAAGCCCGGAGTGTTTGCTGTTCTCCAGTGCTGTGAGCTCCATCCTGGTGTCCCCACGGCTCCTCTTGCCATGTCCAGAGATGTAGGTTAGAGGAAAAGGGTACAGCAGTACCTGCTGAGAGAGGGTCTGTCCTGCCCTACGGCCTCCAGGGAGGAAACAGAGCAGAGCTTCCCCAAGGGAAGGGGCAGGAGGAGATGGAAGGGCTGCAGTGCCCAGCTCCCAGGCCCAGTCCTACTGGGGGAATCCCAGCCTGCAGCAGGTCCAGTGGCCCTGAGCAGGGAGCAGGACCTGCTGCTGGAGCAGTGGCCCCAAGGGCAGGGTGGCAGCAAACAGCCAGCACAGCCAACCACAAATCAAATTTTCCTTGCTAAAAATGCAGATTAAATATCAGAGGGTGGGCAAAGGATGGCGAGAGTCCTGTCTGGGAAGGGTCGGTACCCTGGGAGGCTGTCTGGGGATTCCATCATCCCCCTGGGGTTCCAAGCACCCCCCTGGGAATTCCAGCCTCCCCTGGATTTCCAGCACTTCCCCTGGGAGTTCCAGCTTCCCCTGGATTTCCAGCATCCCCCTGGGGTTCCCAGAATCCCCCTGGGTTTCCAGCATTTCCCCTCAGGCTCTTGTTGGCTGATTGTTGTTCAAATTGCTGAAGTTTAATAGTATTATCATGTCAATGGGCCTGGGCAGGGCCCAGCCTGGACGGGCTCGTAGTGGGAAGGGCAGGGAGATGCCCCACAGCCCCTTCCCTGGCCCCTCATCCCACAGGCTCCTCACTCCCCATCAGCTGGGCGCTCCCTGGCTCCTGTGCCAGGCTGGGCTTGCCCAGGGATTTGGGCTCCTCCCGCGCTCCGCTCACGCACCCAATGGGATTTTTCCAAAGCTGCTTCCACACTACCAGCCCGGGGACCAAAGGCGGGTGCAGGGATGCGGGGTGGGGGCTCGTGGCCCCATGGGAGGGTGTTTGAGCCCAGGGACCATTTCCCGGTTGTCTCAATTCTTGTGTCTTTTAGTCTTGTGGAAGACTAAACCAGCGTTTGCCAAAAGGTGGGAGCAAAAGTAGCCTGCTCGGGGGACAGTCCTGCTTGGGCACTGTGGCTGACACAGACCCTGGGCAGCATCCAGGGGGGTGCCCGGGGGGTCTGGGGTGTCACACCCCAGGAACGGGCTGCAGAGGGAGCAGAGAGGGCAGGATGAGCCCACCCTGCCCGCTGATGGCCCTGGTCTGGAGCGGGCAGGAGCCAGCCTGGTGTGAGGGGGCTGGAGGGCCAGGGGATGCTCCCTGCCCCAGGGTGACCCTGCAGAGGGTGGGATGTGCTGCCAGGGCCCCCCACACCCCACCTGTGCCTCACCAGCCCCTGCTGCCTCGGCATTAATGCAGGAATAGCAGGTTAGGACACAGTTCCACTCAGGTCATGGAATATTTAGAACCAACAAAACAAATGCTTTAAGGAATTCTCCTTTTACTTTTGCTATTTAATCCCTTATTGCACGACACAATCTGCTTTTCCCAGACCAAAAATCAACCATAAAAGAAGGTTTTTTGTAGCTTTTTTTCAATACATGAAGGGATTTCCATCTTTAACCCTGTGAGCAGCAAAAAGGGGAGGGAGGGAGGGGAGCTGCAGCACAGTTTGCAGAGGTGGTGGAACCTGGGAGGGGGGAGCTGCCCCTGAGGCAGGGTGACATCAAGCCAGGTCTTGGTGGGGAGAGGTGGAGCAGGACCCGGTGACCCTCGGGGTGCTGTGCCCCAGCAGCACACAGGTCCCTGGGGGTGCACACGCGTGTGCTCGGCTTGGCAAGCATGAGCGTGGATGTGCCCAAGACGGGGGATGGACATCCCGAAAAGGACATTGCCAAGAGATCCCCCCCACCCCCTCCCCAGACAGGGGTCTCTGTGGGCAGGGCTCTGGGCTGGCTGCAGGACAGGCCCATCTTGGCTTCCCGTGGTGGCACCTTCTCCATCACAGGTGCTGGGATGTGGCACCACTGCTCAGAGCAGCTCTTCTCTCTTCTTCCTGCTGGTGAAGACCCCGCTCCAGGGGACCCAAGATGGACACATCCCCTTGGGCTCCACTGAGCACCTGGGGCAGAGTGTGACAGTGCAGCCCAGCCCCACATCACAGAAGGGCACAGAGCTGTGCTGGGGAAATTCCATGCTCGCCACATCCTGGACCAGCAGCATGTAAATGGAGCAATTTGGTCTCCAAAACTCCTTGGGCTCTGCTGTGGTGCTGGAGAGGCACAGAGAGAGCAGAAGGACTTTCAGAGACCTTGGCCAGCCTGATGGCCATGGCACAGCGAGGGTTCCACCTGGTTCCTTCTTGGTCACCACCATTGCTTGGAAACACCTTCCTCTGTCATGGAGCAGTGATGTGCTGGGCTTCTGATTTCCCATCTGGTAAGGACCAAATGAAGCACTGGTGGAACTTCAGGGTGCTCTGAGGTCCCTAGGGTTGTCACCCACACCTGCTCCTGCAGCTCCTGTCCCAAGGCCTGTCCCTGTCCCCTGCCCACAGACACCAGTAACCCCCAGGGCTCAGCTACAGGATTCAGCCAGGGGGGAAGGAACTTGTGCGGTGCCCTGTGGGGCACCCCGGCGTGGATGTCCCTGGGTGGGAATCCCAAGGTGGGTGTCCGTGGGTGGGTGTCCCCAGGTGAGCATCCCTGGATGGGTGTCTCTGGGCGGGTGTCTCCAGTGGGTGTCCCTGGTGGGTGTCCCTGGGGGGATCGTGCCCAGGTGGGTGTCCCCGGGGCTGGTTGTCCCCATGTGGGTGCCCCGTGGCTGGGTGTCCCCAGGGTGCCCCTGTGCGGGTGCAGCTCCGCGGCGGGGGTTCCGCGGGGCCGGGCGGGTGCGGGGGCTCCGGGGCTCCCCCTGTCCCTGCCCCCTCCTGCCGGGGGCCGTGTCCAGGAGCGGGGCCGAGCCCGGGGGTGCGCCGGCGCCAGGTA
>VZRS01013020.1:2212-12724 GCA_013398055.1 Ifrita kowaldi | reverse complement strand
GGCTGTAACTCATTCCATGGTTGCAATTCCATGGCTGTAACCACTCCGTGGCTGTGACTCCATGGCTGTAACTCATTCCACGGCCATAATTCCATGGCTGTCCTGCCTCCTTCCTGCCCGGCACAGTTTCCTCCGAGCCGGTGATGTCATGGCAGCTAATGGGCTTTAATTGTGCCTCTGCCCCCAGGAACAATCAGCTGAAAGCTCATTAAGCCGCAGCCTGCGGCTGCTGAGAGCAGCGCTGGCTCCTCTCAACCCCTCTGCTGGGTGGAATTTCCCTTCGGAGCACAGCAAAAGCGGTTTGGGGTCGGCTCAAGGGTCCTGCAGCAGGGTGCTGAGCCGGATCCAGCATCGATGGACTGCGGGATGTTCTCCGTGACTGGAACTCGTCCCAGGCAGCTGTGGGTGCTTGGTGGGTGAACAGGGGCAGGAGGGAGATGGTTCCAGATTCACTTCCCCACTGGTTTGTGCCTCTGGGATTTGTTGGGATAGAATCAGAGCATGATTCAGGTTGGGAAAGACCTCCAAGGTTGACCAAACACAACTTGTCAGCTAAACCAGAGCCCCGAGCGCCACGTCCAGGTGTTTCTTAAGGTTTTTCAAAGCTAAACAGGGGGTTTAGCAGTCAGTAACCCTAAAAACCTTTTCTTTTTGAGAATTTTTCAGTTGCCCTCTGAATCCCTGTAAATTTTCAGCATCCCAGCTGTGCTTAGAGGTTTCCCAGCTGCTCCTGGCTCAGGCTGGGAGCTTTTCCCCTTTATTTGCCACTTCTGACACCACCTGAAGGATCCTCTTTGAGAGGAGGAGGATCAGAGGAGGGAATGCAGGGACCCTGGAACGAGGCAGGGAAATGCGGAGCAGCCGGTGCCAGCCCCAGCAGAGGGGCCTGGGGGGAGTTTGGAGCTTGCACAGGATCCCAGGGAATACGGGAAGGGCAGGAAAGCCCTGGAACAAATTAAAAACAGGGAAACTCAGGTGGGAAAAGTGTTTTGTGCTGCTTCCTCGTCCCCCTTCAGTGTCTGGGGTTGTTCCTGGTGTGGGATCCCTGGAAAAGGCCCTGGGAAGCCTCTGAGGGTTGGGATGCGCCCCTGGAGCAGCCCCATGGACCAGATCCAGCATTTATGGGCTGCAGGATGTTTTCCTCGGCTGGAATTTGTACCAGGGCAACCATTTACCTGCTGAGGGCCGCGGGAGAATTCTGAGAGGGGCTCGGGACACCGCACCTGGTGCTGGGCCAGCCTTTGAGGTGCTTCAGCCTGGACTTCGGGGTACCCCCATGGGGTTTCAGAGCTCCCCGCTGGCACAGGAGGATGGAGAAACCCCCGAGCCTGCCCGCCCTGCTCACGGAGCACCTGCTCCACCCTTCCTGCTCCTGGAAATTCTCACTTCCCTCAACCTCCTCATTTCTGGGTATCTCAGCCCGTGGTCCTTCTTGCTCTCTCCCCTGCTCTTTCCCATCAGCATCGTATTTTATTGGGATATTTTTCCAGCTGACCAAGGTCACTGGAAGCTTGCTTTGCTGCCTCCGTGGGGTTATTCCCTGGATGCCTGGCTGTGGTTGTCCCTGGGATCTGGACAGGAACTCGTGCCCTTTTCTTGGGAAGCTGCTCACATGGAAACTTCACAACAAAACCCAGGGCAGAAAAAAAAAGGTCCTGGAAGAGCCATTGTTCTTCCAGGATTGTAAATTCCAAGGAATCTCAATTATAAACAAAATTTGCATCAATCATAAGGGAAAAAAAAGAAAAATCTGTGATTAAACTCCACCCCTCCTTGGGTGGTGCAGCTGCTAGGCTGTCCCAGGAATGTTCTCCTGGAAGGAAATTCTAAGTTGTTCGAAAGAAGTCGCATGGAAGGCCTGGATCTGGGAATGCTGCTGCGTCCTCAGCCCTGTCCTGGTGTTTTTGGCCTCGTGAGGAGCATCGAATTCCTTGGAGCCGCCCCGGGCACGCTGAGTCCGTGCCCTGCTGTGTCTCTTGGCACAACAGGAGCCGTCTGATTTCCATCCATGGAACCATCCAGGTTTCCATTTATGGAACCCTGAAACCGTCACCAGAGAGAGGCAAAGCAAAGCTCGGCTCCACGATTGGGCCAGGATTGTGTGGGCTGAGCCTGAGCCAGGCTCGGGACAGCCCTGGGATAACCCTGGGAGCCACAGGGAAGTCGAGCACGGCACATGTTCGGAGCAGCCAATTTCAGAGGTCCTGAACTTCTCCGTGATGGCACATCCGGCTGGTGGAAAATCTGGGAAAACTGATCCAAAAGGACAAGAACGGAGAGGGAAAAGGAGAAGGGAACAACAGAGCAAATGTGGCCTTGGGCCCAGGCCCTGGGGAGGGACGGGAGGAGGTTGACGGGGTGAGAGCAGGACACTCCCAGGACTCGGTGTCCTCCTGCTTTACCTCTCGGGAATGCTTTATCTCCGGGAAATGTTGTCTCCCTCGGGAATGCCATTTCCAGGAGTGCAAGCAGGAACTTTCTGTGCCTTCAAACAACCCTTCTGGTCACCTCAAAACTCAAGTTCCACTGACATTTATTTTAGAGGGGTGGGAGAACTCCTCGTTCGGTTTTCCTCATTGCGATTTCCAGGGAAGAAAGCGGAGTCAGGAGCTCTGTGCTCTTGGATCTCCTCGTGTGCATCGTGGTGCGACTTCCCAGTGCAGGAATTAACGAGGAGAAACTCGTTTGTGGAGTCCCAGGAGGGCCATTCCCTGGCTGGGGAGCTGCTGGCGCGTTTATCCACGGATGCACGCTCGGCTTGGGAAAACAGGATGTGCTCTGGCGCCGCATTTGGAGAGGCTTTGGACGCACAGCTCGGGATCAGGGCTCGGCACAGACTCATTCCCTGTGCTCCTGGAGCAAACTCCTCCATGGACCGTGTGGAGCACAGCAAAGCTCTGGTTTTTCGCTCAGTACCAAGGGAAGGGGCCAGGATTGTCCCTTGAGGCTGGACCCAGACAGAACCTGGCAGGGGAAGGGTTTTCCTCACCTGAACCCAGAATTTCTGCTGATTTAAAGCAAATTCACTCCTGTGAAAGACTGGAATTCACCCTAAAATGGGGGCTGGAGCAAGGGCAACCACGGGTTTTGATATCCCTGGATTTGCACCAAGGCTTCACCCCACAGCACGAATGATTCACCCTCTGAAACACAGATTTGTGTTATTTTGTGTTTACTTCCACCCACCAAAGAGCTGAGCTGGTGATGCTCGAGGTCTGTTCCTGCCCCGGACTTGCCGGAAGCTGTTTTGACTGAATTTTTTAAAGCTGTTCAGTGAGCCTTTCATGTCAAACGAACAAATTAAGCAAGTTTTTAACTACACTGCTGCATCAGCTCTCGTCGTGCTGGGAGAGCCAAAACTTTACAGCTCGGCCCGGTTGGTGGATTATGGTTGCTCGTTAATACCTGCTCTGATGAGCTCCGAGGTCTTTTCCAACCTAAATTATCTTGGGATTCCATAAATATTTCACTTTGGGGGCTGAGGGAAGGCCTGGGACCATCTTCACCCCGCCCTGATGGTTTCAAAACACAAATCTCACATTTGACATCTCCTCATCTTTAAATTGCATGAAAATACAGGAGTTCCGCCCCCTCAGGAATTCATCCCTTCACTCCCAGCATCCATGGGATTGGGAATCTTCGGGGAGGGACTTTCTGGCCCTGAGATTGTCACTCAAGCATCTGGGTGTTATCAGCTGAGCATCTGTGTGTCTGCAGCTTCTTCCTGGAGGAAAATCAACCCGAATCATCTTTAAAGAGCAACCCCGGGAGCAGCTCTCTGGCTTCTCACCATCCCAAGAATCAGAACAGCCGGAGTTCAGAACATTCCTGCACCCCGAGCACCGCCACGTTAAATTCAGGCATCTTCACTCCTGGTTCAAAAATATCTCTGCAGGAAAACTGCCGAGAGCTGAGCTCCCCACGAGGTGTTTTCTCCCAGGTGACAGGGCTGACTCGGGCACCTCCAGGGATGGGCACTCCAAACCTCCCTGGGCAACTCCAATCCCTGACCACCCTTTCCATGAGGAAATTCCTGCTGATGTCCAACCTGAGCCTCCCCTGGCCCAGCCTGAGGCCGTTCCCTCCTGTCCTGTCAACAAAACCGCCTTTTCCAAGGCTGCCAGAGAGCTCCTGCACCTCAGGCATTCCCGTTTCATCCCTTCTCCTCCCTCCCTGATGGATTCGGCTCTCCCGAGCATCGCGGAGAAGAAAAGCTCTCCATCACATTGAAATGCGGAGCTTCCTCATTAGAATTTAATTTGCAGCGATAGAGAGGAAATTATCCTGTCAGTGCCGAGAAAGGAAACAGACACTGAGGGCAGGAGCTGGTTGATAAATCACACCGAGGGCTTTCAGAGGCTCTAAAAGAAGATTTGGCTGGTGGAGGTTGGAGCGGGGCTTCGAAATGACCCCCCGTGGAAGGGACAGATGGCCCCAGCGACAGTGGGAGCCTTCCCGATTTGTTCCGAGTAGCTGGAGCAGTTTCCATGGCAACCCCCACTGCAACAAACCCCAGAAACGTCTTTGCAATTAATTCCTGAAAAACCCGCGGAGTGGGACGCGTTTCTTGAGGAGAACCAGACTCCCGCGTTGGCATTTTCCTGGTGGGCGTTGTTCTCCTGCCAGACGCTCCACGAGCAGCAGGTGAGAGCTGTCCCGAGCTCCCAAATGCCTCAGGAACGGGGGATTAGTCAGCTGGGAATGCTGTTAACCCTTTCCCAGCCCTCCCAGCGGGACATGCACGTCCCACATTCCACAAACAGCTCGGGAGTGGAAAATCTCCATCCCCACCGCCCTCCAAAGGGACAGAGGCAGCACTTCCTCAGCAGAGGTGCCAGGGAGCCCAAGCACCCAACCAAAAAGGTGTTTTGGTGCCTCGTTCCCACCTGGAAGCTCTGGAATGCCCCAATCCCGTGTCCTTTGGCTGTGAGTGTCGCACAGGTGGAGGGAAGGCACCTCCGCAGGCAGCCAGAGCTTGGGCTGGAGCTCTGACTCATTCCAGGCTGTGGGAAACCATCTCCCCTTGGGATTTTCCGTCTTTCCCACCTGGATTTCTGCAGGGCCATGTCCAGGCCTGAACTTTTCACTCAGTGCGAGTGCATTTTGCATATTAATTCATTTTTGGTCATTTCCTTCTCTTTTTCAAATCCTCCTCCGCCTTTGAACCTCTGATTCCTCCTTGGGGATGTTCCACAATTTTTCCACGTCTTCCCAAAGTTTCCTCCTCCTGCACTGCTCCTGCTGCCCCATCCTTCTGGAGAAGGAATCTTTCTTGCTCTCCCCGAGCCTGAATTCCAGAGCTCCCTCACTTCGATGTCTCTCTGGGCTTTGTTTCCCCACCGGGAAAGGATTATCTCATCCGAGGCGTGGGGATGTGGAATTTTGGCGAAGGAATTTTGGAGTTTTCGAAGGAAAAAATGCAATTAGCGGTGAGAGAGCTCCCTGGGGCGAATCAGAGCACTTTGATGTTGTGGCTGTCCACAGCGGGCAGCTCCCAATTCCCAAATCCCGAGTGCAGGTCGGGACCGGACTGAGGCGTGTCCCCCTCCACACCCACATCCCCACGGGTCACGAGGAGCCTCGGGCAGCCTGGATTATCCACACCTGGAAAGGGATGGTGCAGGTGGCCTGGAGATGCTCTCCAGCCACCGAGAAATGGGATGAGGGCGTCGTTCCTGGGATGAAACCCTCGGCCAACCAAAAACCTGGAAGAATTTCAACATTCCTCGTGCTAAACCACCCCAGCACCACCAGCAACCCCCAAAACCCTGCTGGGGGAGGCTGTGGGCGGCTTTGGTGGATCCGGAGCCCCACTCCAAAGGAGGGGTGGATGCTGGAATGCTGATGGAAGCAGGAGAACCTCGTGGAGGGCGAGGGTGGCACAGTTTTGACCAGGACATCTTCTTCCAGAGGAACTCCAGCCTCACCTGCTGCCACCTTCCAGCTGCCACTCCAAAGCCCTTCCCGCTATTATTCCCTTTCCTTGATAACAAGATACTAAAAATATTCCACCCAGGAAAAAAAATAAATTCCTTGCCCTTCTCAGACTCATTCATTCCCGAGGGTTTCGTCCCAGAATAAACACAGCCGTGGTTTGGGGCTTGTTGTGGAAGGAGATTAACTCCAAAATCTGCTTCCAAATTGGATTCCTGCATGGATTTTATTGGGAATTCTTCAATAGGCTGAGTGACACACGGGAGGAATCATCACCTGCCTGAAAAATATTCGTTAAGAAGGAAAATATTTGGTTTTCAGAGTAAAGCAATCCCAGGGCTGGGGTTGAGCCGGCGTTTTGCTCCCATGGGATGGGGCTGAGCTCGCTCGCTGGGATTTGGGAATGTCAGAGGCTGGAGCAGCTCCAGTCCCACCACTGCGGCCGCATCCCCGGGCTGGGCAGAGTCCCTGGGAGGTGGAAAGATCCTGGGAGGAATTCCATGAGAACAGGGTGGGGTGATCCCAGCAGGAATCCCATGGGAGCAGGTTGGGGTCATCCCAGCAGGAATTCCATGGGAGCAGGTTGGGGTGATCCCAGCAGGAATTCCATGGGAGCAGAGTGGGGTCATCCCAGCAGGAATTCCATGGGAGCACGGTGGGGTGATCCCAGCAAGAATTCCATGGGAGCAGGGTGGGGTCATCCCAGCAGGAATTCCATGGGAGCAGGGTGGGGGTTGGAATAAGCTGCCGGAAGAAAGTTCAGCCTAACTAAAATCCATAGGAGTAAAAACGTGTGGAAAACGAGGATCTGGAAAAGTGGCCAAGCCCTTCACTCAACAGAGCTGCATGAAGGATCCCAGAAAGGAAATAAGGGTGATAGCCATGAAACTCCTATGGAAATCAATATTATATTCCTTTAAATTTAAAATAATTATTATATTGCCTTTCAATTTAAAATAATTATATTGCATTTTATTTTAAAATAATTATTATATTGCCTTTAAATGTAAAATAATTATTGTATTACCTTTTACATTTAAAATTATTATATTGCCTTTTAATTTAAAATAATTATTAGATTACCTTTTAAATTGTATTGTTATATTGCCTTCTACATTTAAAATAATTATTAGATTGCCTTTAAATTTAAAATAATTATTGCATTGCCTTTTAAATTTAAAATAATCATTATATTGCCTTTTAAATTTCATCTTTTTGGTGTTCCTTTAAGTTCCCATTCCAAAAAAAAAAAAGCTCTTCTGATCCATCCTTTTCTACTTCCCAAGGCCCATCCCATGTGCCTCGATTCATCCTAAGTTGTTTTCCCACTTCAAACCTTCCCAGTCTTTGCTCCCGTTCCAGGCAGAGCCATTCCCACCTGACAGGCAGGTGGTTGTCTTTGAGCTGAGCCCTTTTTGTAGATCCCGAGCACATCAAGTCCTTCCAGCCTCCAAAAAAAAACCCCAAATCCCTGGAGGGATTCGCTGCAGTTCCTCAGCGCCACGTTGCTGATGAACTCCCCAAGAACAGATCCACAGCGTTCCCGGCGAGCGGCGGGAGCCGGAAAACCACGGGAATGCTGCAGCTCCCACGGGCTGGGATTATCCACGGCCATTCCCACTAAAGCTGGGCGGAGGTCCAGCATCCCTGTCCCGGCAGCGGTTCCCATATGGATTCTGTATGGACAGGGAGGGGATGAAAATCATCCCATCCGTGGCCACCTTTGTTCGGTGGCTCCAGAGGTGAAAATCCACTCGCTGCCACATCCAACGGGGACAACCTTTTCCCTGGATCTGGACCAAGCTCCCACCAGCTCCTCTGCTCCGTGGGGTGACACTTTGAGTCCGGTTTGCAGCACCCGCCCTGGTGCTGGAGTGACGGTGCCGCTGTTGCCGTGACAGCCGCTCCCCATTCGGGGATGGCACACGGAACAGACCCTTCGGGTTCTCCCGTGGCAACCACGGGAACAGAATTCCCTGTCTGATCCCATCACTGCAGGGTCCATCCAGAACGGAATCCCAGAATCCCAGACTGGCTTGGGTTGGAAAAGACCTTAAATCCCATCCAGTCCCCCCCCAGGGACACCTCCCACTGTCCCGGGCTGCTCCCAGCCCCAATGTCCAGCCTGGCCTTGGGCACTGCCAGGGATCCAGGGGCAGCCACAGCTGCTCTGGGAATTCCATCCCAGCCCCTCCCCACCCTCCCAGGGAACAATTCCTTCCCAAAATCCCATCCAGCCCTGCCCTCTGGAAGTTTAAAAAGGGAACGGGAACGACTCAACCCATCTTTCCACATCTCCTAGGATGAGGAACGAGCTGGTTTGGAAAGAGTCACATCCTGTGGCCGGGCAGGGCAGTGTGGCCGTGCCCCCTGGCAGGGTCCCTGCAGGTTTTTAGGATGCCCAGTGTTGCTGCAGGGCAGCAGTGCCAGGCTGGGCTCGCGTCCAGCCTGACCTTGGACACTTCCAGGGGTGGGGAATCCACATCCTCCCCGGGCAAGCTGTGCCAGCGCCTCCCCATCCTTACGTTCAGGAAGGACCTTGAAGGCACAAGCGTCGAGGTTGACGGGATTTGTGAAAACCCAAACGTTTTCCACCGGAACGCCTCCCCTTTCCCGGCAGAGGTTTGTTTTGGACGGCCCCGGTTCTCGGGCTGCTGCATTTCTCCCGCTGCCTTTCCCCCGCTGCCTTTGCCTGCAGTGATGTAATGCTGGAGCCAGCGCACGTTCCCAGACATCTGCAGCCGCAGCTCGGGGACACGTGCGGGGACAGCGGGGGGTGAGCGCCTGGGAGAGGG
The DNA here is from genome assembly GCA_013398055.1 of Ifrita kowaldi. Lineage (NCBI taxonomy): Eukaryota > Metazoa > Chordata > Aves > Passeriformes > Cinclosomatidae > Ifrita > Ifrita kowaldi. Next base: position 3,995 of record VZRS01013020.1, on the reverse strand, counting down.
CTCAGCCACCTTCACCTCGCTGTTCCTGCAGCCCCGTCCCCGGGGACTGCGGATCTCAGCCTGTGACGCACGGAAATCAGGAGGGTTTGGAGCCTGGAAACTGCTAAAAATGGGGTTTTACCCGAGCTGGAGCAGCGGCTCACGGAGGGTGAAGAGGTTCAGCTCTCAGAGCGTGGCTTGGCTCGGCTCTGCTGAAAGCATTCCCTGTTTCTGTCGGACACCCTGCTGAGGCTGTGCCCCTCCCTCCCCGCTCTCTGCGGCTCTGCAGGAGGGACCTGCAGCTTGTCCCTGTCACCCGTCTCTCCTGTCCCACCCCACTCGGGGGCTGGGGGACTCCTGTCCCCCCTTCCCTGTGGCCTTGGTGTCCCTTCTCTGCTCTTCCCTCTCGAGGTCAGGCCCCCACCACTCCTTCCCCCTTCTCTGCCTTCATCTTCCTCAGAGCTTTGGGGTCTCTCTCCCCGTCCCAGACCCTCTCCACCCCATCCAGGTATCACCTGACACCTTCCCTCCTCCTTTCCACCACCTTCCCCCCTGCATGGCTGCTCCTCTGAGGTGGATTCCGTCCCTTCCCTGCATCTGCCTCTCTCCCAGGGCAGGGCTGGGAGGGGAGGATGCAGGGATAGAGGGAAGGATGCAGGGATGGAGAGATGGATGTAGGGATGGAAAGAAGGATGCAGGGATGGAGGGAAGGATGCAGGGGTGAAGGGAAGGATGGAGGGATGGAGAGAAGGATGTAGGGATGGGAGGGAAGGATGCAGGGNGGGATATAAAGAAGGATGCAGGGATGAAGGGAAGGATGAAGGGATGGGAGGGAAGGATGCAGAGATGGGAGGGAAGGATGCAGGGATGGAGGGAAGGATGAAGGGATGGGAGAGGAGGATGCAGGGATGGAGGGAAGGATGCAAGGATGGAGGGAAGGATGCAAGAATGGCTCAACTTCAGCAGAATAAACTTGAGGCCGGGCAGGAATTCCTGCAGCAGCCTTCAAACAGGTTTGTGTCAGCAAAGACAGAGCCTGGCAGTGCCTGATCCACAAGGATCCAGCCTAGGAGAGGGATGCAGCTCTGTTGCCACTCCAGGAAATAAAGAGCAGCGCCTTTTATCATTTTAAGTGGCTCGTTTTTCATCCGGAGGAATGTGGGATTCCAACAGGGCAATAAATGCCAGTGCCCTGCAAAACGCTTTTTTAGGCAGCTTAAAGAAACCAGGTCCAGACCCAGCTTGTGCTGAGAGGGACAGGCACAAATCAGGGAGAGAATACACTCAAAATCCAAGAGGCACAGCAGGATTTCATGGATTCAGCACAGATTCCACCCTGCCCCATCCCTGCCCCGCAGGATTTATTCCCCACGAAGTTTTGAAGCAGAAATCTGCTGAGAATTCCAGCCAAGAACCCCTGAAAATCATTTAAAGCCGGAGGAGGGCACTGTGAATTTGGGGGAGAAGGGGGATTATTTATAGTTTGGGATCAACAATTATAAAACCCATGGAGGGTCAGGGAGTAGGGGATGGGTTTGTGAGGGGTAGAAGTGACGTCCAGCACTGGGATTGATCCTGCTTTTTCAGTGGGATTGCAGATCCTCTGGGAATCGGTGCAGGATGGGAGATCCAGATCTCAGCTCCAAATGGAAGCATGTCCATGCTCATGGAGCCAAGATTTCCAGCAGAAAACACGGGGATGATGAATTCCCGGTAACCCTTCTGTGTTACCTCCTCTCCCTCTGCACCTCCCTGCCCAGATCCCACTGCTTTCCCTGCCCTGATCCCATTGCTCTCCCTGCCC
>VZRS01013015.1:0-47016 GCA_013398055.1 Ifrita kowaldi | reverse complement strand
AACTCCCCAAAACCCCAACATATCCCTTGTAGCTAAAACACTTCATGTAGCTGAACTTTTTGTAAAGTTAATTTATCAAGCAGTTGAGCTGGGGAGAGAATACACATCTAGTTATGTTGGCAGACTGGAGAATGAATAAAAATTTCAGTTAAAGAAAAGAGCTGTATTACGTGACTGGGACTAGAAGCCTCTTTACCTGCCCACTGTCACCAAAGCACCATCTCTAACCACCAGTAAGTCATTGGTGTCCATTGGGTGGATAAAGCTTGATTTCGTTATCACACGTGAGACCAGGGCTGGATCTGGGTCAGGATGAGAGTCAGAGGACTATAGTGCCTGTGGATAGGCAAGAGCTGGCAACAGATGGTATCATAGTGGGAAGAAAGAGACAGCTCATCAGCTGGCAATGTTTCTGCTGCATTTTGTCAATTATTTCTTGTTCTTCAGGGAAGAATTCAGTGTTTGGTTAAGTTTTGTTGTTAGCTTTTATAGTTGATCCTAAGAAATCATCTTGTCTACTCTGAACTTAGTATTCCTTTATTTTAAGGCCATTTGATACCCTAAGTAATATGATTAGTGTTCACATTTAAGACTGTATTTTCTTAATTAAAAAAAGCCCAAGTTACACGTAAATATTGTGGCAAAGGGTTCCCCAAAACCCTGAGCAGAATATTCATCTTTGTGGCAGATGGTTCTACAATAATTGCTGATTCATAGTCTTTTGAAAAAGGAAATAAGCTACTAATGAGTTTATGGACTAAGCATTTTGACTATATTAACTTGTTTATATCAGCCTATTGCATTTGCAGAAAGCTTAGAGTTAGAAAATACTGCTTATATTTTACAAGTAGGATTGGCTTAATTTAGTGATTGCATGGAAGAAAAGGACTCATACATTAGTTTTTCATTCAGTAACATACCTTAGGTTTTGTTAAACAAGAAGATAGTTTTATTAATCATTCCTGTTTTTCTTAAGCAAAACCCTAAAATGTTTAAAACCAAGCATTAGCTTATTTTGTAGAGCATTTGCAGTGTAGTTTTCAGAAGAGGTGGGTTTCTCATTGACTAATTTTTTTTTTTAATTCTGGCTATAGATTTAAATTGTCATTAACTTGGGGATGAATAATAGTGATTCTTAAGCTTTAAAATTTTAATTTGTTTTTACATCTATTTAATTAAAAAAATATGAGTAGCTGCCTGTGAGAAGGATGACTGCTTTCTTGAAGGGATAATTTAACTAATTATGTATAAACATTTATTCCATGCTTATCACCATAGTAACTGAGGCCTCAAGTCAGTGTGCTTTGCTGAGCAGGGTTGCAAATACTGTAGTGAGCCAAGGCCTGAACTTCTGTATGAAAATACAGCTTCACGTTTTGTTGAGGCACAGCTAATCCCTGCTACACCTTTTTGGCCTCATGTCACTATTTGTAATCCCGGGGATGCAAGCATGGCAGAAACCTGGGAGTTAATGTGTCTGAAAATTAACCTCCCTGAAAATTAGCGTGCACCAAATCATCCTTCTGATCTGCTCAAGCATGTGATTGTATGACCACTAGTGAGCCACTGGGGAGAGTCAGGAACATGTGATTATGATAAGTGTGGGGAGAGACAGCTACAAATGAATCTGATTACAAAGTTGCTCTGGAAGCCACTTGTTTAGGGCCTGACTATGCTGTAGCTAAAATTGTTGAAAAATTGTTGGGCTGGGAATTAAACCAGTTTAAGTGAGGAACTTACCTAACCAATGTTAATTTTGAAGTGCTAATTTTGTGACTTTAGAAGTATATCCCTGAGCCAAGTATCTACTTGGTGCTGTGTTGAGAATGGAAGATGCCGTTAGGATTGACTTTTGGTGTCTCTTCCCATATGCTGACCTCTGACAACTGGCCACAGAATTTTATCAGAATGTTCACTTCAGGGATTGTTACAATTAACTTAGTGCATCTCTTTATTTTCGTCTTCTTTTTATCTGTACCTAGACAATTGCTGTCAGAGAAACCTCATCTTTTTACTTCAGCTTTCATTTTGACAGCAGCAAGGGTACTACTAGCTATTTCTGTAGCCTGTTTGTAAGTAAATCTCAGATGTATTCATGTTTCAGATGCTCCTTCTGCCTTATAAAACATGGCAATAGTATGTGGTTTATAACTACAAAGCTTTAGAAACTCAGACTTTAAAACTCTGAAAGACTAAAACATTTATCCTAAAAACTTGATGAAGGCTTTTACTTTTTATCTGCTACATTAACCAGGCCGTCATTTTGAGCCTTTAAAATTACAGTGCCATTGTAATTTCCAGTGCGCTTTAGATGATCACTTCACCATCCAAGGTCCTGATTCCACAGAGACTTGCACAATTGTTTAACAACACATGTTTCAAACAATTCTACTGATTTATTACTCTTCATTTACTGTTATCTGATTTGAAGACAATCAGATACTGGGACATCGGCATTAATTCTGCAGTATTTGCAAACAGAGAAATTATTTGCAGGTGTAGCACAGCACTGCAGTTAATCACACTTGCAAACTGCAAGTGAAGTGTGATCTTGCATAGCCATTTATAGCCTGAGTTCTTAAGAGCTGTAACTCTGCTTTTAGCTTGGCTACCTTCCATGGCTGTTGTAGATTACGTTTGCAATCAAGTTGTTGCCAAACTTCCACTCAGTGTTAAGGCCATGTTTACTAGTGCGCAGCTGCATAGTGAAGAATTGCAGTAAAAGCAAAATAAACTTAAGACTATTTGAAGAGCAGCTCTCTATGGGATTGGAGAGCAAGTGGATGTTGGGCAGAAGCTCAAATTGACTGTAGACCAAAGCAGAATATTTTTGGCAGCATTTAAATTTTACTGTTTCATTATAGCTGATGTGTCCTTGACGGCAGCTCTAATAAAAACAACTTCTGCGTGTTCTGAGTACTGTTTAAAAAAGGACATAGATGTAAGAAAACTGGAGTCTGCAGCTCTCTGTATGTGTTATTGGAATGGTGCAAGGTTTTCATCTATTAGCCAGAGTGAGGAGCCTCCTAAAAACCGTAAAAAAACCCCTAAAAACATTAAATTTCTGGCACTGCTCATTAAAAGAATGCTGTTGGAACACTTAAGGTCCTGTTATTTTTACAGAGAATGGCTACAAAGGCTAAATGTGATCCTCCCAGATGAGGGTTAAAGTATACTACAAATGAGCTGCAATGGAGCTTTCATTATGATTTCACTGTTCTGGATTAGACACCCACACCCATATTCCCCTTTTGTGTTTTAAAATCTCGTAGATGGATGCATTTTTGGTGGTGTGAATGCCAGTAACTCTTTGAGCTTAAAAAAACCCAAAACCCAAAAACCACGGCTGGGGAGGGACTATTACTGCCACTGACATTTTGACACGCATCTTTTAGCTAGCTTTAAGTAACAAGGTGTATGCAGTAACGATCAGCTGCATTTGACAAGCAAAATTCTTCAAAATACTAAGTTTCCTGTGTGAAAACAGACCACAGAGCAGAGGAGAAGGATTTTTGTATTATCCTTACACGAGGAAAGAGACAGGTTTATATCTTTTGTTAAACACCAAAAAACCATAGAGGAGCAACACCTTATTGTTCCACTTGTATAAAAACTTCAGCTGGAATTCTCAACTTTTTAAAGAGTCAGTCAATCAAATATAGAATACTAGTGTGCAGGAAACCAAATTTCTTTGTTTCTGGTACTGTAAACATTTTTTTCCCCCCCTTTTTCTGAAAAGTTGATTTTGAAACTGCTATTTGGGGGTATGGTCGTACTAGCTTTGTGAGGTGTTGCAAATACATGTGCAGAAGTTCACAGAACACTATTAGAAGTGGAGATGTAATTGAGTTTTGGCGTGACTCAGTATAGGTTGTGTGCTCTCAAATCTCAGTGAACCTGGGTGGGGTCTGAAACCTTTTTCTCACACCTGGAGTCAGTTCTTTTTTCTACTGTCAATTTTTGCTGATCTATTTTTGTTTTAGTATTATTTCTCTTTATAGACATGATTAAAAGTAATTTGAAATAATTCCCGTTCTTATTGTGGTGGATTTACCCTGACTGAACACCAGGTGCCAACCAAAACTCTTTTACAGCCCTCCTCAGCTGGACAGGTGAGAGAAAAATATAACCAAAGGCTCCTGGGTTGAGATAAGGGCAGAAAGAGATCGCTCAACAGTTACTGCCATGGCAAAAAATCTCAGCTTGGGGAAACCAATTTAATATATTAGGAATTAAATCCGAGTAGGGTGATGAGAAACAAAAAACAAATCTTAAAACACCTTCCCACACACACTCCCTTTTTCGAGGCTTAACTTTACTCACAAATTCCCAAGATGCAGGCACTTTTGCCATCTCCTGCTCTTATTTGTTGTACTCAAAGTATTGAAAATAAGAACACTTTTGTGTCCATTGCTATTTCACAGATATAAATCACTCAGAAATGGCAGTGCATCGCATAGACTGTTGGAAATCTCTTTTACCAGACAGGCCAAATACCGTAAAGAAAGCCATTTTGAATTGTAAAACTTCTAAAATGATTGAATTACTTTGGTAAAGCCAAATGTATGTTGCAATAATATCCAGGGATCATATGAGTATTTCATATTCCATGGAAGTGAGCTTCCACAACAATGTGTTGACTTTGCTTCTGAGCTGGAGGTGCTGTAGTTGCCCAAGTTCAAGTTTCACCTTCAAACAGAAATCTTAACTGAAGCAGAAGAGTCCTCATAACTATTCTGTTTTTCTGTACTTGCTTCTTCTATCTGTTTTGCCAGGCACGCATGCCCCCTGGAGACTGCAGTTCAACTCTCCAGTCAAAATCCTGGTATGCCTCCTATGCAAGAGTAGCACAAAAAAGAACCATACTGGGATAAAAGATCTGGTTCAGGCTTAAGTAGATATGTAGTTTAGGAAGGATTGTACCCTACAGTTTATTCTTGCTAATTTGGAGTAAGAAAAAGTTGAGGCCCATAAAACCTTAGAGAGCCAAATGATTATTTTAACCCTTCATCTTGGTAGAAAGTAATACTTTGAATTTAAAAAAATCAACACTTGATGTTTATCACTTATGTCTGTGGTCCATAGTAATTTTACAGGTATGATAGAGAGGTGAGTAGTTTATAATATTACTTAGTTATATACAGTCTTAGTTATGAAATACTACTTACCAGACTCTTTAAATCAAAACAGGTTTTTGCAGGATAAAGTTTGTCACAAAATTTCTGCCTTCTCGATCAAACAAATTAAGCATCCCAGAATTCCAGTTAACTCTTTGTGTGTATATATTTCATTTTTGCTGGATATGCTTGGAAATGAAAAAGTTTTTTGGTTAAGGTTTTAGTTGGTGTGTGTTTTTCCAGTCTTTATTTGAAAAGTAATTTTTGAATGATCTTTTATATTAGGTAATGCTTTAAATAACAAGAGACAATTTTCCTTTTTCAGAATGCTCCAAAATTTTTCTGTTTCTTACAGCTTCTAATGTTCTTTTTTCTTTCAAGTCAAGTAAAGCAGGTAGATGCTTAGCAACTCTGAAATTCAAACTATATATCTAGGTATCTAGTTTTGGTTAAAATATTGTGGATCAGTTTATAATACTGAATATTGGAACGGGAGTGAAACCAAGTAATTCTTGTTTCCCAGACGAGTTCTAATTACTTACCTTATGCTCTATCCTTCGCCTTTTTGTCTTAGAGTAAAATTGACTCCAGCATTTTGAGTTTCACAGTTGCAGCTTCAAGTTGTAAGACAGTGATTGTTTACAGAATCTTTAAAAACTCTGTAATTTCTTTTCAAATGCAGAAAAAACCAGAAACAATCAAACAAAACCAACCAAAATCCCTACCTAAAGAAATAGAACAGAAGTCATGGAACAAATGTAATTACTGACATGCTGTCATTTTAAGCTAAAAGTCCTACTGGGAAACTTGATGTCAAGTTCACTTCAAGTTCGTGCACTCCCAGTAAGTCAAGTGAGTGCTGATACGCAGTGTTCCTCAGTAAAGATTTTTACTTGACCTAAGGAGATTTTCCAAGATGATCTTGGCTACTTTTCAAAATGAACCACTGAGGATGCTTTTTAATCTGCTTTCTGTCTCCAAGCTTTATCAGTATTCACACTGAACTTTGAAAATACTGTTCAGACATTTCATTGTATGAAACATCAGCAACAGATGTAATTATGATGAAAAATAAGGGACAACTAAGGTGGCTTTACACAGCTGTCCCTTCTCCCTCTGGGACTTATTAATGTTAAACAAACAAGATTCTGGTTGCCTTGCAGTCTTTTTTCAAACTGTGCTATCTGGTCTGTATTGCCTTTTTTTTTTTTTTAATTTACATTTACCATAGAGCATGATAATTTTGCAGGGTTAATTACTTGTGAATAGGAAGAGTTTTGTTCTGAAAAATTACCCCAAGCATAGAGTGTGATCTGATGTGGTCTGTAGATTGCAGGTATTTTAGATAAGGCTTTGATTAATGAAAATTTAACACTACAAAGTTATTAATCAGAGCTGACTTTTCTGACTTGACATGTAGCCTTCTGTGGAGCTGACCGTGGCTTGCAGCTGAATGTGTCTTTACTAGGTGTTGACTATGTATAAGCCAAAACACAGCCTGCATGATTATACCATAGTTGGCTTTGAAATAGTAGCAAGTATTGAAGACAAGGAAGATTTTTAATATTTTTTTCACTTATCACTTTAATAGGAGGAAAGGGTTCTGAGCAGCATGTAAGACCTTTGGAGCAGAAGTTGTATTTTGTCTAATCCTTTCTACCCCATTTTGCTCCACAGGGCTTTGATCTGGGATTAGATCTGTGTGTATCTATCTATATATATAGCAATTGCTTATTTGTGGCAGAACAGTTTCTTGAAGTTCCTACAAACCTGGAAACAGGATGAGTAGGGTATCTCTAGTTCTCTGAGTATGCGAACCCATACCCATAATACACTCTTCAACACAGAAAATGATGCCAAGGCTTTTGCCATGCAAAACATGTTTTCCCTGGTATTTTGAAGTCACTACTACAACAGGCCTCAAGGACTCCCTGTCCCCTTTGTGTGCATGTGTTATTCCCACTGTCAGTGATAGGAGTTAGCTATACACATCAGGAGGAGGATATACCCATGAGACTAAACTTATCAGGGAGTATGAAATTCTCTCTTCTCTAAAACTGTGAGGACAGTTTAAGCATTACTCTCACCTCTGCATTTTGCAATATTTTTGCTAAGGAAACCATAGTGGAAGTAGCAGCTGGGAAACGTGATGATAGCACAGTGTTATCTTGATGGAAATTGCAGCTCAGAGCTGTAGGTCAAGTGTGGTACAGAACCTTGAATGATGGAAACGAGCTGTTTTTCTGGACAAAGCAGCCATTAAGGCTGACCCTGGTAAAAGCTGACTGTCACTTACTGGCTTAATAAATAGTTGACCAAAGAGAGGATTGCTTCTTTTTGATTTAAGATATATTTTCAAGTATTCAGATATTATTTTCAGTTGTTAGACCAGATGTTAATTTTTTCGTATTATTGTGATTTATTGTTCCTCATCTACTACTATCTGGATAGCTGATACCTTTAGCGACATAAGTGACATTTATATACATCAGATATATCTGGACATAAATTATGTTGGACTTGATGTGCTCAGGGTTTTCCACTGTATAAGTAATTGCATTAGGGGATAGTAATAGTGTGGCATAAACAAGGGTGCAAATATGGTGTCCTGGGGTGACTGTATGATACTGTATTCCCTATCGTCTTCCCTATGCCAGACGTGAATCCTGTGCCTTTCTGGGCCTTTAAACTGAGCCTGAGAGCGAACTTTTCACAGCAGTTTGTGTTCAAGGACACAGAGACACACTCCTCTGCGTGCTTCTACGGCGGCAAGAGTGGAGGAAGCACCCTTCCTTTTCCGAGCTTTTCGGCTTTTTCTCAGGAGACAGACAGAAAGTTAAAATTCTTTGCTGTTTAGCCGGCTCGCTAGCTGAGGCAAGGACTTTTCCTTGGACTGTTCTCCTCCGGTCCGGATCACCAGCAGCGGGAGGCCCACCCCACGGCCTGAAGGGGCCACAGCTCCAGAGAGAGAACAGCCACACTTACAGAAGGACTTTGAATTTTACCAGGTGCTCTCCATAGCGAGAGGTTTTATTATTTAGCATTATTCTGTTCCCGTGTGTTTGTTAAATAAATAGGGTTTTTTCCTTCACTTTCCTCCGAGGAAATTTTTTTTCCCCCAAACCTAGTGGGGGAGGGGCGGTTGTAACCTGCCTTCTATCAGAGGATATTTTCCTCCAAATTTGTCTCAAACCGGCACATATGGTTTAGCTTATAAATGCTTGATCTTTTTTTTCTTCATTTTTTGAATCTTCTTTGCTAATCCTGTGTGGAAGCTGTCAGGCATGGGGCACTCCAGCATGTTTAGAGCTCCTACACGTTTCCAAATTGAGAATTGCGAGAGAGTGTCACCTTAGCAAGAGAAAAGCTCCCTCCTGTGGAAGAGATGAACCTCTGCTGCGACAAGGAGCAACCATAAGGGCATCACACCGTGGTTTTAAATTAGCAGGGAAAATGGTTACAAGCACTGTGGGAGTTTGCAAATACTGGAACGCAAAACCCTGCTCCCTGTTATTTTTTTTCTCAAAGTAAATTTTTCATATTTTGTATGACTTATTTCTAAAAATGTATCTCAGTTATAACTGTTTGCTGTGTGTAAGTAAAAATGGATCGTTTAAATAATATAATGTGGCCACAGTGGACTCTATAGTGTTAAAGGGATCTAAAGCAGCTGATATTTTTACAGATTTTGCTTTCCGTAGCTCTTTGCTGGAAAACCTTAGTATTTTGGACATTTCTGTGAATTCAAGTTTGTACAGCTTACTTTGAAAATAGTATTTTTCTTTTTCCTTTTTTTAAAAGTTTGATAATCTGTTCTGTGTATCTTGAAGATCTGTATTAAAACGATTTTGAATCTTGCTGTGATGGTGGTCCTTGGTAGAAGGCTCTGCTGAGATCAAAGCCCTGTGTGACTTGGAAAATAAGGCTGCATAGAAAGCATAAAGATGAAATTGTGATGGAGGGGCTGGAACTAGAACGTGGTATCAAATTCCTGCTAGAAACAGAATTTTTACCTTTGAGCTGCATATGATTCATGCTTGTGATCTGAAGGTGGAAGGCTCTAGCTCATTAGCACATTAGCAAAACCCTGAAGCATGTACTTCCATAAATGCTAATGTTATTCCCCTGAGAATGACGTACTTTTGGGGAGGGGGTGAGAGGGATCTGTAATATGACAGTGGAGTTTTAATTTTACCAATTCCAATTCACTGCCAGCTAAAGAAGACTGAGACAGCACAGAGTGCTCTGACCCACTGCAGAAAAATGCTGTGTTGAGATTGGGTATTGGGATCCTGTCCATTGGCAAAATGGTAAGTTGTCCTCTTGTTCAGAGATAGCTGTGTTCTAGCTTGTGGCACACAGCAGCAGAACTTTGGTTACAAAAGCATGAGATTAGCAATGGTATGTAATGGTGAAGTGAGATTTGGTTCTGTCTTTAGAAATGTTATGGTGTACCCGCTTGATTAGAGTTTGGAGTAATCTTTGAAGTAGGGAATAATTGCTCTGTTAAGGAAGTATTATCCTCATTTGTAAGAACTGTGAAGGTGTTACAGTTTGGGTAATAGTCCTGATTATTGTGCCTGTCGAGAAATGGAAGCTCCCGAACTTGTGGACAAGCAGAAATTCTCATGAGGCTGCATGAAACAAAAGCTCAAGTCGGGGTCATGAGGGAAATGTTGGCAGAAGTGCCTTATCAGTGAGGTTCAGTGCTGTGTGAGCTCCCTGGACCTCTCTGATCTCTCTGGACCACAGGGCACTCACTGGCTGCTGCTCTTCAGGTGCTATTTTGGATTGAAAGAAAATCAGCAATAGCAAAGGGGAGTCCCTTTCGAATATAAGTGCTTGCACTGGGTTCTGCAAGACTGGTGTGTTTGTGGGGGAGGAGAAGTGGTCTATGCAGTTCGAATGGGGATGGGGGAGGCTTTTACGTGTGGCTTACAGCTCACTAATGGCTCCTACGATTGAAGGTTCCTTCCTGGTACATATGAGTCACCATGCCTGGAGGGATTTAAGATGTGTGGATATGGCACTTGGGGACATGGTTCAGCGGTGCACTTGGCAGAGTTGACAATTGGTCTCGATGATCTTTTTTACAACCTAACCAATTCTACGGTTCTATATTTCCTCTTAGTAGCTCCATCTACTGATTGACTGGAGTATTTCTGATTGCTGCTTTTTCCCCTATGGCAATTTTTGTCTTGTTTCTTAAGAAATTGAAGCTTGTGTCAAGCACGCTTTGTCTTGCTCTTCTCCTTCCTCTGCACCCCTCCACCCCCAATATTAAAAGTTTTTCGTGAAAATCAAAAGAGGGGCTGAGGGCCCCTACTGAGTTGCTTTAGTTATATGAAATTACAGATCCAGAGTACACTGGATGAAATTACACTCTATCATTAGTGTCCATAATGATAGAGGGGCTGCATCATGAGTTGAACTGTAATGTTGTAACACCAGGGAATCTACAGGAGATGGACAGGAAATTAGTCTCTATAAGTTCCACCATGATACACTACAGAGAACAAAAGTAAAATAGAAGTTTTATTGTTTTTAGTATTCACATGGCAGTGATTTCTGCACAGCAACTGTGACCTGGAAGAAACTACTTTAAATCTCTGAATCCTCAGCAGTTAATTTTCTTCTACTGGAGCTGTAGGGATTGAAATAATGATAAAAATACAGAGGAGATGGCTTACCAGAGCTGGACATTTACTCTTGTCTATAATGACTAATGATTTGTACCTGCTCACTTTAAATGAAGTCTTGTTTAAAAACTTGGACTATGGATGAAACAGAATTTCAGAGATATGTTCTGGTGTTTTTGAAGTGATTTAAAGCATTGGTTTGTATCACCTATTGCGGATTGCACTAAAGCCTTGTCTTCCTCCAGGAATTCTGCATTAAAGGGGCTACACAACAGGTAACTCAGAGCTGGTCTGAGATTTGACAGTCGCCTACTTTTTTTCACTGCATCTACAGACCATTATCTCATTTAATTTTTTATTTCTATGAGATTTTAATAAAAGGCCAAGAGGTAAGAAGGAGATGGGCTAAAACTGATTCCACCCTTTTTTCTCCTCAACTGAAATTCTTTGTTATGTAGTGTAAAACCAGCTTGAATGTTGTTCAGTAACATGCTTGGCTTGGCTGAGCTGTGCCAACTTCTTCCTGGAGTACTTCCTCTTGTCTTGAGGAGTGCTGCTCCTCAGGGTATTGATGTACTTAGTTGCTATGCCCTCTGTGTTGCAGGTATAAGGGCTTCCGTGCTCATTCCATACTATGGAATATAGTGCTGCTTCGCCCACCCTCTTGGATTATTACATTAAAAGTTACTGAATGACTGGGGGTCTTATATTTTGTAAATAGCCACTTACTCCAGAGCCTTCAAGGAAAATGAGTAATGATTGAACAGCAAATGCTGAGAGAAGAGAAAGGCTTCTCTATCTCCATTACCGATGAAAGATGAGAGAGAGGACATTAGGGGATGTAGATAAGCAATGACAGGATGTGAAACCTGAGAAGTTTGAGATTAGTATAAAATCTGTGGAAAGTTACTGACACTGAGTTTAAAGCTACTTAATAAAAACCACGGGGAGTTGAGAAGGAGATTTTTGAGGTTAGGAACAGTCTTTCTAGCAGAACTGGGAAAAAGCGTTAAAACAGGACTGAGATGGAGACTACCAAAAGAGATTTTTTGGGAGTTCTCTGGTATTGTTATACTTTCATATGGAGACTACTAGTGACTGTTTCCCCAAGTACCTGTGGGTCAAAAGCACACTCTGAGATTCTCTTGTCTCCTTCTCATACCATGACTCCAAGCCCATGCCCCTCCGAAGTTTTCCCTTTAGATATCTGGACAGAAGCCGATATTGCAGATAAGGCATGGTTCCTCATGGATTTGTAGAATGGAGTGTCAGGAAAAAATTGCATACTTAGCTGTCCTAGTCATGGTTCTCCAAGAAAGGCTATAGGCAGACTGCAAGATGGCAAATAATCTCCCTTTCTTGTGCTGTTTGGATCACCTCTCAGTTCTGGAGGTGAGTATATGGCAGCATTCCTTCTTTGCTTGCTTATTTGTGCTTGAGGGCTGCTGCTGGCATTACCAGGCTGAAGCAGAAAGAAGTCAAAATTGACAGCTGCTTTTCTTAAAAGAAAAAAAAAACAACCCTGCAAGAAAATTTTCGGCTCTGTAAGTTCATTGTTTAATTGATTCTGTACCTGTTTCCAGGTGCAAAATGTTAGTTCTTGCTCCCTAGAGAAAAATATATTTTCTAAGATAGGGTAAATGATCTGTAGAGGAAGTATTTTCACTGCATTTAAAACAAACAACCTCCCTGGAAGTGTTTCCTCAACTTCTTTAAGTTATACTTAATCTGTATTAAAATAGTTAAGTCTAAATTGTTACAGTTCTGTTTTAAGCAAGGGCAGTTCATTCACATTTTAGCATATTAGGGCAAATCTGTCTCTCATATTTACTCCATAGGTTTTGGTGGAACTTTGTACCTGGAGTGCATTTGGTACTTTTGTTTTCTTAACTATCTACTGCCCACCCACCTTAACGGTAGCAAAGTTCAGTGTAAACATTGTGAATTTAAAAATGAGGTGACCAGCACATTTATATCTGGCTATTACCTTGTCCTGAAAATGTTGCCAGACTTGAACAGAGTAGATGCATGATATATTTTTTTGTTTGTTTGTTTTAATGCTTTTTAAATCTTTGGAGGGTAGTCATATAGTTTCCATACAGAACAGGGATGACTGCAGTTGTATTTTCAGACCCTGGTGTTTCCTACATTTGCTCAGCTTGCCTGTAGCATAGTATTTAGGCAGAGATGTCTCAGAAGCCAGAAGTAAAAATTATACAGTTAATTTTAAAAAACCCAACAACCAACAAATTAAAAAAGCACCAACTCTAGTCTATATTTTCTGTGCACAGAATTGGCCACAGCTTGTTCTCTCCAGTAAGTCTGAAGGTACCTTAGGTGAATCTCTTGGCATAGCAATTTAGTGAGCAGAAGAGATCCATCCATCACAGTCAGAAAAGAGTGTGTGTTGTGATACTACACTAGTGTCACTTGTTTGCAGACCCTCTGAGGTTCACATTAAACTCATAAAGATTCAGTTCAAACTTCTGAGAACATTTGGTCCCTATAGCACATACACTGTAGTTACATGTGGATATTACTGACAGTGTTGTCACAGTCACTCCTGTAACAGCAGGCTCCCAACCTTGTCATTTCTGTGCTCAGAATGAGCAGAAGGTCCAGCTAACCGCCAGCACAGTCATGTGGTTCTTGCCTTCATCATCCACTGACAGTTTATTATTTCTTTGCCCACGATTGTTTAAAGGCTGCAGATCCTAGATGGGATACCAGGCTATTCCTCACTATTGGGATAAAGGAAGTAGGAGTGCCTGTTCTCTGGGGGAGGGAAACACAGGTGTTACAGATAGCATGCAAAGCACTTGTACATGGATGGCAGCATCAAGACTCAAGTTTGTCTGAGTGAGGACAAACAATATCAGAGCCTTACACTTGGTCAATGCAGACATGCTGCTATGAATTATTTTTTTTTTATTTAATACTTTTTTAGCATAAAATTTGATGGAGAGGCTGTCTGTCATTGCTTTTAAGCCATGTCTCCAGTGGAGATCTGTTTGTGTCTATGTGCTCATAGTGCAATTCACTGTGGGTCAAAAGATTACAAACTCCAGTAACTGCAGTGGGAGGACTCACAAAACCTTATGGTAGAGATAGAGAAACAATGCAGAGAGAACTGGTTTGTCTCTTCCTAGCTTGATGCAGCCTTGTCTTCCTAAGACTGAAAGCCAAGGCTCACAGGGATTTGAAGTCTTAAATCCTGGTATCAGGGAGAGGGGGAAAAGGAAGCAGTCCAAGGAATGCTGGTGAAAGCTGCCAAGCATGCAGCAGGGAAGGCCTGCGGGCAGGAGTGCGTCTCTCTTGGCCAAAGGTCTGGATTAGCTGCGCTAAGGGGACTTTGCAAGTCATTGCTTGTAAGCTTTGCAGAGCTAAGGGAAAACATGAATGTTGTAAGACTCATTATACTGCTGCTTTGTG
This sequence comes from Ifrita kowaldi, assembly GCA_013398055.1. Classification (NCBI taxonomy): domain Eukaryota; kingdom Metazoa; phylum Chordata; class Aves; order Passeriformes; family Cinclosomatidae; genus Ifrita; species Ifrita kowaldi. The sequence goes on along the minus strand of VZRS01013015.1, from coordinate 32,828 downwards.
TTTCAGGGCTGATGTAGCTATTAAGGCAATGCCCACTGCTTTGAATTTTGAAAGTCACAGCATTTGTTTCAGATCTCAGAAAGAGGTTAGCATTTACAACGTGCCACATCCTTATTTAATCAAAGCTTTGCATGGAGACTTCAGGAGAATGGAACACATAGCACATACATCAAAATTTTACATAGCAAGTGAGGGCAGTGCTCTTAACCAAGTAGAGAAGAACCTCTGCTGGCATGCAAAAGCCTTGTATTACAAAACTTACACCTTCACTGTACAGAAGTTCTGTTCACATCTTTTATACAGAGAATTTTATAAATGAGGTCTTCTGATTCTTTGCTAGTCTGGAATCGGTAAGGGTCACTGCATCTGCAAACCAATGGACAGAGCTTCAGCTGAAGTCAGTAAAACCTCTTTACCATGGGAAAGAGCATGGAGACTTGATGTGTATTATATCTGTTTCATGTACAGTCAGATGGTAGGAGATGCCAAAGCCTGCAGTAGCTGCACTAAACACAAAGCCTTGTGCAAAATCTAATGATATAATACAAGCCCCATGCAGGATCGCAACTGTAATAATCATGACTAACAGCTTGCTTTTGAATCCTGTTACTCAGCACTATCATAGTGCTAACTGCTACCTCTAAATATAGATGAAAAAGTGACACAAAGATTTGGAATGATCATTTCAATTTTTCTTATGAAAATAACAGCTGGACACTTCATGACAAAAATCTTCAAGTCTCTCATTTATAAAACCTCCAGCTATGAGTGCTCTGTGGTTTCAGCTGAATTGACACGTTGTCAGCATTTTCTGACATATATATTTAATCCTAGTGTATTCTGTCCTGAATTACGGAGTTCTGTATAAAAATGGAAATATTAATTAGAAAAAGCTGTGTAAAGAACAAACTTGTCTGGAGATTAAATGCTGCTGATTGAATAATGCATCAAACTGTCACAGCAACAGTTTTGTAGTGACTCAAGTTCTATGAATATTCAACAGAGTTGTCCTGGATGAAAGAAATTCCAAACATTACTTTCCAGGAAACTGCTGAAATCATGGGTCTCCTATAATAGGAGCAAATGTTTACTTACTTAGCAAAGCACTTGATGAGCAAGGGGAAGTTGATGGGACTATTTTGCTTTACATGTGTGGAGTATCAGAGCTGGTGGTATGGATACTCAACCAACACCACATGAACAGTCTTCTATTTAAGAATCACAAATCATTTAAGAATGCAAATCACATTTCTGTATGCTTAAACCTCACCCAGATGAGAAGGATATAAAAGCTGATAAATTCCATTTACACCTTCCCCACAGAAGCGAATAACCAATTTTCATTCTTTCTCTGCCTGCTGCTGTCTGTGAAAGGGGTGCTGCAATCCTGGGCAGCAATGTTCCGTCTTAGGATACGGGACCTGTACGACACAGTTCTTTTGCTGTTCTCTCCTTCCTTTTAAAAGCAATTCACTCTATCTGCAGCCTCTTTCTTGAGCAGCCTCTGAACTGAATTGCTACAGGACCTGCTAGGTTGTAAGAAAAGAGATGCCCTATTTGGCATTGATGTGGGCATGAGAATTTGCCTTGGGAAGGGTATACTTCCAGCTGGCTGAGAATAACAACCCTCCTGTGCCAGGATCAGCTGTATTTATTCATTGCAGCATTTCTTAAATGCTGGAGAGCTATGACACTGTGAGTCTTACATGTTTTTTACTAGGACAGAAGTTTGTGAATTTATGTGTCACACGTATTTCTTGCCAGAGTGCCAGTGTACTTATGTGTTCATATGTACAAACAAAATAAACCAAGGTATGCCAATTGTTGCAGAATAAAATCACTTTTCTAGTAATGTAGAGACAGAACTGATTGACAGCTAGAAGTCCAGAATCATTAAAGCATGTTGTCTGGAAACTTCTGCTAAAATGCTGGCAGTAGCACTGCTGTCTGAAGTGCAGATTTCAATTTGGTCAGTTTTTCATTTTGAAGAATTATTTCTAGGAAAAGTCTGGGAAAGAAGTTAATGCAGAAGATTATTTCTAGAATTTCATTTCAGTAAAATTTGCCTGTATAGTATTGCCTTAGAGTGGAGATGCAGCTGGCTAGCTCACCATTCCAGTGGTGTATTACATCAGTGCCACTGTCAGTTCTTTTGGCTGTAGAAATCTGCAACTAGAAAAGCCTTTTGATTAGTAATTCAGTGGAAGAAAATATTTCTTTACTAATTCAATTCTGTCCTAAATCTTTACTTTCCACACTATATTACTGGAACTAACTGCATATTAATAAGCTCTACTGAGTGTTGTCGCATTATCCATCTGCATTTTAGCACAATGGATCTGTGCTTCCTAGAAACAGTAGCTTTGGGTGAAGAACATAAGGTACTTTGGACTGCATTCTCAGAAAGCACTGGCTACATACCCTCTGCTGTCTGATTCTCTAAAACCACTGCCTTTTTTAATACAGTGTTTTCAGCTCATTTAGATGGCCATAGTAGAGAAGAAGTTGTTTACATTCTTTATTACAAAGATCAAAAGTCATGTTTACCATTTACATACACAATTTACAAATTTTTCACAAAGGGAGTAAGAGAATGCAAGAACTGACAGTTTACTTCAACCCAAGCTGGGGATGGGACAAGTGTAGTTGTTTCCTTGCTTCTGTGTCTTTACTGAAATAAAAGATAAGTCTGTTTTGTGTTGTTTGTTTGTGTTAAACACTGATCTAGTGTTTATGTAGCACCTTTAGTTATAACAATGCAAATGCTTACATGCTTATCTTTATTTGAAAGAGTGCAGTGCATGTATAAACATGCACTGGGATCTGCACCCTTCACACTACTGAATGTTTGTTGGTCAGAAATGTTGTCAATTAATACAGTGGTCAGGCTTGAAAATGTTGATTTGTAGGATTTAACTGATTTCAGCAATGTGCCATTAAAAGAAAAATGGAGTCTAATATCAGAACTCTTACTCTAAGAAATAAACTAAGTATGGCTGCTGTATCTCTCAAGGATACTATATGATCTTAAGGTAAGTCTTAGCCATGTTGTTAGATGTCTTTGATAACACAACTGATTTATTGCTCTTCCTTCATCATGTTTTATACCATTTCCTAATGCCATTTCAAAGACTGGGAAACTTAACAACAAAGAATCCTATTTTGAGAGATCTGGTAAATTAACAAACTTCACAGAATGTCTTACAGCACTTAACAAAAAGGAGAATGAGTTCCCAAATCCCTTGGTATGAAAGCACAATACCAACAGTGCATTAGCTGCCATTTAGCTAAATCTACAAATAACCATATTTTTAATTTTTTGCTGTCCACTGGGAGGACGGTACAACAAAATGCTTGAAGGAACACACTGATTTAGGAGCAAACACAAATGTAAATACAGAAATCACCAATGTGATGTTAATCCAAATTCTAAGCAATGAAGCAAAACACTTCACAAAAGTTGTTACATCTAGTCAGAATAATCCAAATACTTACAACAGTATTATGATGATATGACTTCCTACCCAGCTATCAGCTATCTTTTACCATGAACCTTTCAGTATTCTCAGGGTGACAGATAAAGAATGCTGCAGATGCCATGGTAAACTTAAAATACAGTAATAGGCAAATATTTTAGTGGCACCACCTGTATATACAATGTAGTTGTTGGAACCTTATGGACAAAGCAATGTTACAGTATGCCTTTGTTAAGGCTTCTTGCTGGTTTAAAAAGGTAGATTTTTCTTTAGGGAGATTGTCCAGCAGTATTTCCCATCTCTTCAGTGGAAGGTCTCTTTATTGATCCACATGAGACTGCGTGTTTCATTTGGTTTGCATTCGTACTCAATACTGCCAAAGCTGTTTCCCCATTGGCAATGATCCCGTTTGTGGTAGTTGTAGAATTTGACTTGCCAGACTGTCTCAAACACACCAATGTCATTAAACTGTGAGGAAGAGGGAATACCAGTGTTAGTGAGCTGATTATTTTGTTGGTTTCTCTCTCATCCTGAGAAATAACACTTGTGAAATTTCAGAACGTAAAACACCTGGTATAAGGATTACTGTTCCCCAGATCAATAAATCAAAGATCTGTAAAACCTGCTCTAGCAATCATAAAGTCTTTTATGCGTAGCCATGCATAAAACATGAAGGATCAGATTCTGCATGTACTGTCCTCTTGCACTCACATCTGGGATAGCGAGGGAGTAAAATATTCAAGTTGCCATATGGATAAATGGTACTAACAACAAGAATCAAAGCCATAATCTCTCTTAAGATGACACAGCTTGTATATACTGCATATCATGTACCACTAATCTGTAGTGATACCAACCATCACTTTATACCATACCTACAGGCTGCAGCTGGGATTGGGAAGATTCTTCTTTTGCTCAGTCTGAAACCTTTAATGTATCTGCATTTTGGAGTCTTGTGTTTGCAGTGAGATGTGCTGCTCTTGCACCACTTACTCCTTCCCTGGGATTCTATTCCACATTTTAAATGAGACTTAAGCAAGAGAAGTTCTTTGTGCACATCTGTAACTGCTAGTTGGACTGTGATAGTGCAGCTGAGTAATAGGACCTAGTAAAGAGATAATCAGCATGTTTAGCAGATAAGCATCTAATACAGTGAAGTAGTGAGACATTGACTTTAAATTGTCTGTGCATTCAGCTTTGAAGTGAATGAGACTATGGCTATAGTAAGTTCTGTAAAATAAAGGGGTTTCTTTTCTTTATGCCACTGCTAGACACCTGTACAACACCAGAAAAACCTCAGTGAGGCTTTCAAGGATAAATTATGATTTCAGTTTTAATGGTAATGGAAAATTTGAGTTCCTATGCCTTGAGACATTGCAGAGAATCTGAAGTGTGGGTGTGAAGCCTGTACGTATTGCCATTGGTCCCAGTAGTATGGCTTGTTGATTGTGTTACGTTGTTAGAAGATACTAGATAGTGAATTTAGTGCTACTGAACAGCACCATTCTTCAGTATTTTTTCCTTTTAAGTATTTCCATCACTCACTTTAATGACAGCTTCTTCACTTGACTGTTTTCCATTCCTATCATGTGCCTGGGAGCTGATCTTTGATCATCTGCCTGCTATAATCACAAAGTCAGTATGAAAGCTCTTTTACAGAGAAATTGTTCCTGATTTACAAGCAGAGTCTTCTGTATCCAGATTTTTCAGAAGGACACATTTGTTGTTGTTGTTTTTTAAATTCAAGATGTGGTTTGTAGACTGCTGCTGTGTAACAGACATTTCTTTAAACCTTTCCTCAGCCCACTGTGGTAAGTTAAATTTAGCCTTGACAATAGCAGAAGTTGCTGTGTGCTGTAAGTGGAGGGGTTTTATTCGGCTCCAGTTACAAGTGTTACCTTAAAGGAGTAGCTGAAATATTTCTGCCACTTCCTTTGACTAAGAAAGAATCAGATGTACAGGCTATTTTATCTCTCCCAGCAACTAAAATCTTAAGTAAGGGCTTTTTTTAATTGATCATCTTTGACAGTAGTCCTGATACACTCATAATGCAAGATAGTAAAGGTTTAGCACATTGAATATTACTGTGCACAGTCCACAACACTTGTCAGAGAGGAGCATCAGCCACCCTCAGAGTGGAAACTGAGGAAGAAATGGCATTTCTAATAACATTTGTAGAAGGTGATATGACATAAGAGCAGCATTTCATTTCATTAATGTATGAAGGATCTGAATTTCAAAAAGATAGATGAAGAAAGCAAATTTAATCTTCCTTCAATGACCCGGTTTGCTGAGCTACCCTGAGTAGTTTGACTGCTGTGGGTTTCCAGGAGAAGGAAAAAATTGCAGAGCTTTTCTACTACCATGTGCCTTCCTCAGCCCAGTACTTAGCACATGCAGAAGCTGTGGCGTAATGAAAATTCTGCATTCTCAGAGCTCTCCTGAATTCCCAAGGTTCCTGCAGCTGAATCCTGGCTACTCCACTGAGCCTTGTATATGGGCATCCCCAGGGAGGAAGAATGGCCCTACTCTTTGCAGGTCAGGCTTCAGGTTAAGTGTATTTCCCTGTCTGCTCTTCTCTGTCATCTGCTGCTATAGGAGGAAATAGTTATTTAACCACTCTCTCTAAAATTGCATGCTGAGGTGATTTGATAGCTATTTATTACTGGGAATAGAGTTCTAGCTTCTTTATTCAATCTTAGATTAGTCTGATCAAGAATAAAATGAGACCTAAAGACAGGCTTCTACCTTAGTTTACACCATTTTCCAGACAGTTTAGCAGTTTCTGGATAGTGTACATGATTGACCAATCAGGTAACAGAAACAAATAATCAGATTCTGGAATTCAGAAACAGGATTGCTGTTTAACATGTATAAACTCTGGCTGTCATGGGCCAGATGTCTAAGGCAGCAACATAAAGAATTACTTGTTTAAAGTTTCAAAGCAGATAGGAAAAAAGGTCTTATGGATCTTTATGGACCTTCATTTATTCAGGCACTAGATTAGCAGTATCAGCAGTTTTTGACTGCTGGACTGACCTCACAATCTATTTCTAATGTGAATTCAGTTTTTATGCCTTAAATAGTGTCCTTACCACTGCAGGATGCATCGGGATTCTGTCTGTTCTAGAAAAGGAAGTGGAGGCAGGAGTTCCTCATAGTTGAAGGAAATAGGAAAATTTAAAGCTGTTTGCAATAAGCTCAGTTTTGAAGATTCAGGAAGTAGGTATTCAAAGCAGTTTTCAGGCTGGGGTATCTGAGGCTTGTTCCCTAAATCTGTTACAGCTCTGCTTAGCTAAGCAGCTAAATGATGAGTCAAACATGTAAATCCCTGTTGAGTTGTCTATGTTTAATACTTAAAAGTATCAATTGTGGGTATCTAAGTCTGTACTGATGAACCTATCTATCAAGATCAGTTCCTAAAAGGAATTGAGGACCTGCTTAATACTTGAAAATCCTATTAGCTTCATGGTTAGTATCCCAGGATCTGATCTGTAAAAGCAACTCTTTGGGCAAATATTGTGGCTACTCATTCTGATGCTGCAACAAACCATGTCAGAGCTTGTACCTGAAAATCAGACCCTCCTTACATTTCATTCATGATTTGATTGGGTTTTCTCCAAAGGAAAAGTTAAACTTCTACATTTTCAGACTTCACATCAGTGCTGCACTTAAGGGTAAAGGTGACCAGCAAAATAGGGATACCTTAGCCAAAGCAGATGGTTTTTTGGGAACACTGTCCTTTCTCCTTCTGGTACAAGGTGAAATATAATTACAATGCCCAACAGTGGCATCCAGCAGCTGTGTTCAGCTCGTGAAATAATACTGTGTTTGGTTTTCCTGGGTGTTAAAAGGAGGTGGCTGTATATAAAAGTGATTAATGTAATACTCCATATTAGTCTTATTAACCTAAATAGTAATGTAATGTGGGTCTCCAAAATTAAGTTAGGCACACTGTAATTATTGGAAACACCAAATGGAGATGTTACAGTTCTCATTCAGAAGGGGATTACTATGCTAAACTATGATTCCAGAAAAAAAATACTGAAGATCAATATGAAATCTTGTGTGCAGTAAGCAAATGTCATAAAATGCTGAAATCTGGTGGGCTTGTGTAAGCTGGAACAGACTCTTAAGAGAGCTTCAGATGGAGATGGCTTACTGCCCTGATTCCTTTTTTTTGGTACAGAAGACATTGAATAAACAGCAGAAATCCCTCACAACTATAATCAGGAGAAGAAGAAAACCCGCCAAAACAAAATAAATCTCCCCCTGCACACTGAGCATACCACACAAAGAGTGCTGTGGAAATCTCCCTGCTGCTCTTCCTCTCTTCTGTCAGCTCTGCTGCCTTGTGGGCTGGAGCTTTTGTCATCTCATTTTGGGGCCATGGAACCTCTCTTTAAGACGGGGGTGAGGAGCCACTTAAATAAGAACTTAGGTTTATGGATGCATATGGGAAAAAAGAGAAGACAGCCTTGGGGGGTTGTTCTCATGCATGCTTTTAGTCTCTGGCAGGTCCTCAGGCACCCTGAAGGTGACAGATGGAAGGGGAGAGCAGTCACCCCTTGTGCTTGGGGCGTGCTCTGCACCAAAAAAAATGGTGCTGCCAGGTAAAAGAGGGGTCCCTGTATGCCAAGGGATTGGATTCCTAGCCAAGAACCTCAGTGGGAGCTGCCTGATATATATAGTATGTCCTGTAGAAGAGGTGGGAGGTTCAGCTAACAATTCTTTCTGCTGCAGCACCCCAAAGGGTTTTGCAGGTCTCTAGAAAACTTCCTACTTCTTCCTGGCCCTTGCTGTTTTCTCGGGAGAGAAAGAAGCAGGACTTGTATTTTCCAGCTATGTTCTGGCCAGCGGCCTTACTGACATAAAACAAAGAGGAAGGCAGCAGTTGTGATCAGACTTTGCCCTGGAATATTTCACCACGCTCTCTCTGGGAGTCAACCCCCTGCTGCCCTCCCTTGCCCTCTCATGCCAGGCTTGGAGAACCACATACCTGCATGTTGACTTGGATGGGCTGTCTCTCCCCACTTTTGGTATGGGGCACCCCTTCTGTGTCGTAGATCCCTGTGTAAGAGGCCACTTGTGCATCCCGTGATTTTTCTTCCAGTGGGACATTGACACCCCCGATGCCCATAGTCCTGCAAAAAGACAGGATCCAGCCTTTCAGCCCCGAATTCCCCCTTCCCTGACAGTTTGGAGCCAGCACGTGGGTTTGCAGCCTGGCAGCCTCTGTGCAAGGGAAAAGCTTCAGGGATTTTAGCAGACCTGCAAGTGCTGCTGACTCACTGGGGCTCCTGAAATATGTCAGGGCTCTGTAGTCACCCAGGGAAGGAGTAGCAAGGAGAGGCAGGAGGGGTCTGATTTCGAATGGCTGGGGAGAGGTTAGTCGAATCTCTTCTGCAGGGCTGCCCCTCCACCCAGAGCGGGTTTCCCATCTGGTCCCAGTCTCTGCTTCGCCACGCCGCAGCCAGGCTTGGGCATTGCGTAGGAGGGGCTTCTTCCTCCAGCGAAAACCGCGGGGAAGGAGGGAGAAAAGGAGCTGAGCTTCAAAAGCTCCGGGAGAAGGTGGGGAGGGAGAGGAAAGGCAGCGAATCCCAAATGTGGCCTCCCTCTCGAGCCAGCCAGGCGGAGCACTGGGAACAGCTGGCCAGAGACCCAGAAACGGGGCCACCAAAGTAAAAGGGCGGGGAGGGAGAAATCACGGAAACCCCGCGCTGTCAGCCTGCCAGGAAAAAACATTAAATGTCTAAAAATAAAGCAGCAGGGAGGGAGGGGAGGGCCGGGGCAGCCGCCCTCGGGAGGACGGCCGCACTTACGTGGCCTGGACGGTGCCGGGTCGGAGGGACACCTCGATCTTGTACTTGGCCCCGGTCAGCAGCTTGATGGTGCGGTTCTGGCCGAAGCGCTGCCCGTCCACCTTGAAATACACGGCCCCGTCGTTGGGCTGGATTTTGAGGGAGACGCTGATTTTCACGAGGCCGGGGATGTCGCCCATCGCTTGCGGCCGGGGCGGGGGGCTTACGGGCTCTGCGCGCGTCTCGCCCCCTCCGTGGAAAAGCGGCTGGCCGGGAGCGAGGGAGAGGAAGAGGAGGAGGGAGAAGGAAGAGGAGGGGCTGCCGGATCTCAGCCAGCCCAGCCCTTCCCAAAAGCAGCGGATGAGATACTTGATTATTTATTTTCCCTCCCACTAATCGCGGCGTAGCATCTGGGCGGTTGATGTCTTTCCCCCCCTTCTTCCTCCCCCCCTCCATCCACTTCATCACCCCGCCCCATATCCCGGTTTGGGGGACATTTGCAGCTGCTCAGATTGCAGCCGGTTTCCAGGGAGTTAATCCGGCCCCGATTACTGCAGCCTTAATCCCGCGGTTCGTCCCGGAGGAACCGAGAGGGGCCCGGCCCGGGCGCCGCCGTTCAGCACCACGGGCGCGGACAGCGGCGCCGGGAGGGTGCGCCCCGCGGGCTCCTCCGCGGGATCCCGGCCGAGGGGCGCCCCCCAGATCACCCCCGGATCTCATCACACGGGAAACGCCTCCCGAGGGTTGATTGAGCTCTCTGGGGTGGGCTGAAACATCTATGTGGCGGCACGGAGGAGCCAGAGCTGCCCGAGAGGGAGGGGAGGGCGAACAGCAAAGACGTGGTTTTCTGGCTCTTCTCTCTCCCTGTGCAGCAAAAGGTTTTGTTGAGTCACCATGCCTGGGCTGAGGGTCACTTTCTTGCTCCCTGAAGTCAACAGCTAACATCAGTAGGCCAAGGTTTCTCTTGGGATTTTTTTAATCACTTCCTTGCAATCGTCTTATTTGAATAGAAAAAACCCCACACACTGTAATTGCACTATAAGATCAGAATCTCACATCTTTAAGTCTAACACTACTCTTTACATATGGCTGATGCTGTTCAAGAACAAAGATCTTTGAAACTGAACAATACCATAAAACTGTACCATAATTCAACTCCCAGTGTGTCTCGTTCCCATCTAATAGAGACTGCTTTTAACCCAGGCAGGTTTGTGCCTCTTTTCCATTCTTTTTTTATTTGTTCTTGTTTGCTGTTAAAACTGTAGCATCCTTCCATCTGACACAAGCCTGGGCCATGAATATATTTTTTGCTTGGACATTATGGCAGAGTTAATGGTTTTGTTAGGAGAATTTCATAGGTCCATGTTGCACTGGACCTAACCTGTTCTTTGTTTTTCTGCGGCTGGGATGTACATGTGGTGGTGTAATGTAAACTAAGCCAAATGATAGCAGCATTGCCCAGCTGCATTTCCTTATGCATGCAAGCTATTTAGTGATTTAATTTTATTATGAACTTGAAGCAAAATAATACATTCTGCTGAAAACATCTGGAGAAAAAAAACCCAAAACAACAAAAAACCCAAAAATCCTACTGGATGTCCCTTGCTTAGGGTACCAGCTAAACATAGGCTTCATAATGTGTTCAGCCATTCAGGTTTCTACAAATATAGAGGCAGGATATGATCCCTGCTTCTCAGAACTGTGTATCTCGACAAAAATACTAAACAAACAAACAACACCCACCCCCAGCGCATTTGTCCTTATCTCTTTTCCTCACTACAAGAGAAATCTCATTTTACATTACATTCTGCAGAAACTGCTGCACTTTGTGGTTTGTTGGAAGTTTTGCCTGCAGCAAATCCCTCTTCTGTAAGTTTAAATGTAATTTCGTATGAAATCACAGAGGCCTGGCCTGTGTGGAATCCGATAGCATCACTTAAAGTGGTGTGTGAAGAGTAATGGCCATTGCCAGGGATCAGTTTTACTTGCTTGATGGACCAGACATATCATGTTGTAGTAAATTGTGTGTAGCTGAAGACATTGATTGCAATTAGCTTCCCAAGTACATGAGAGGTCAGATCTATAACGAGGGTTTTTTCCCATATTATTTCTGCCTGAATGATTATCTTTCTATGAACACAGCTCAGACTGGGACTTTGTCCCTGACCAGTATTGGGCAAACATGAGGGGAAACTAAAAAAACATCATCTTATGGACTGTGTATGCATAGTAACTCTTTTACCATATGCAAATGTAACATGGTGAAAGTAGAACATTTATGAAGAAGAAATTCTTAATTTAGGCAATTACTTTCTTCTGATTGATCTAATAATTTCATTTGTGTTAATAAATTTACTTATCTGATCCCACTGAACATCTGATAAGATGCTCTTTATCAGTATAGATCAAGGGAAGGGGTTGCCTTTGCTAAGTCTTTCTGGGAGGTTCGTTTTGTTGCTGCCCACCTTAATGTCCCTGACCAGCCTCATCTGGGGCTGCCCATGAGCCCAGTTTTAGCTCAGTCCTGGATTTCATGCCATTCCTGAATTATGCTTAGGACTGCTGGTCTCCAGCTCTGCCACAGACATATCCAGCCATGGATGCCCTTGACCTCGATCTGCATATTGAATACCTGGTTTGACCTCAGCCCATCCCAATGGAGGTGCCTGATGCTGTGGGATGGGCCCTGGCTAGAGAAACCCAGGCCCTTCCATCCCCCCTGGGGATTTTCTATGGGTCCCAGACCTCAAGCTGCTACATTACCTGATGTTAATCTCTTGATATTCTGTAGGGATCAAAATACCTGAAGGAAGAAAGAGTTGGTCTGCTTTTGCCAGGAGCACAGAGTAAACCTGCTGACATTTACAAGATTCAAAGCTAAATAAATGATCATAGACTTAGGATAAAGTCCTATTTCTTCTAAGCCACAGCAGTAATTTACCACTGGGAACAAAAAGATAAAGTTGTGTTAATTCCTCCATTCTCTACACCTACATTTGAGGGGTAGGGCTACAATATTTAATGTCTTTGTAAACGGCAAAACTGTTTTTCTGGTTTTTTGTTTCTTTATTTGGGGAGGGGGGGGATTGTTTGGTTTTGTGTGTGTGTGTGTGTTTTGGTTTGTTTTTTTTCAGTCCTCCAAATCTACTTTTCATTCCCCTGGCAGCTGAGGCTTCCCAGTCCGTTGTGTGGAGTCAGCAAGGTACATTAAGCTAATTCCTTTCCCTTGGGGTAGGAAGATTGGAGCACTCACCTATGCCCTGGCAAATGCCTCAGTGCTTTCAAAGGGAGTGGTGAGTGAGTTGTAGCCAGCAGTTCTATCCCTCTTTTTCTTCCTAAGACTATGAAAGTCTCAAACGTCCTACAAGACGTGTGAGCTATATACAAGCTACATTCTCCAAGACCTCTTTCTTATGCACAGACCTTCCCTGCTGCATCAACATAACTTGCATGTATCACTGATGGGGAACTACTGTAGGGGAGAGGTGAGGGTGGGTGTGTTCAATGAAAGCTAAGAGATAACATGCAGATAAACCACCACCAATGCTTTATGCTGGTCTAAATTATCTAGAAAACATTCCGGAGAAATGTGTTTGGTCTCTTGATTGCATGTACTCAATACGATCTCTCTAGGCATGATGATATGTCAACTGCATAAGCTTTTGAGTATTAACGTTTATGCAGACCTTCTCACTAATGCACTAACCCTGTTGCAAAGCTCAACAATCATTAATTATGTAAAATGTACCTTGAGGCAGAACAAGATGGTTCATTTAAGATAGCCAAACCACAGCATTTAGTTTCTAAGGTGACATATAATACCTGTATTAGCCTTTTTATGCTTGCCCCTCTTTGATTAATTTCTTAACACAGTGCAAAATTTGGAAATGTTGTGGTTTGGGGGTTTCTTTTCAAGAAGGGCATGCAAAGCCACAATCTCTCATGCACTAAAAATAGCCATATGTGTTATTCTGTATGGAGGGAATTGCGCTAAGACTTGCACCTGCCAGCTCTCAGTTTAATACTTTGATTCTTTTGAGCCCTCTGCCTCAGTGCAGAAGTGGGAAATGTTTTTACTGAAATACTAGCTGGACAGAGCTAATATCTTTATCTTGTTTGTACAAGCTTTACCTTGTTTGGAAATCACTTGTGTGCATAATTTTTCCCATACAATCATTTTGAACACATAACATTTGTTACCATTTCCCCTGGAAACGCAGCTTGATTTGCTGTAGTGATACATATTTATGGAGAGGTCATGTGTTTTGTTGCAGATAAGGTGGGCTTATGGCATTTACAGTGCAGCAAACATGTTAGAACCATCTCTGCAAGGGCTTGTGGAGCAGTGAAGCTGGTGTAGCTGAGCATCTTGCCTTCTTTGCAGCTGCTATGTGGTATTTTTGGTATAAACACTTCTTAGTCTCTCAGGTAGATCTCTTGCTCAGATAAATGTGGTTGATCACTTTTTTTCTGTCAATGCTTGCAGGAACTCGTATTCTGAAGTGCCAAAAACAAAGCAGAATTTTCTGTAGAAATACAGCAGCGAGTTCTCCTGTACAAGACCAGTAAACTGAGCTAAGATATTCAGCTCTGCTGCAGATTGTGATATTGTGACAAATTCTGCTCATCCAACATCATGCACCTTTATCTACTTGAGACAGAAATGGAGAGGACAAAGTAAGTTATAGCAGATCTCCACATTGCAGGTTACTTTCTCTTTCTGACAAAGCTCTTCCTCCCCTTCGTGGAGAGGTAGAAGAAATACAGCTCTTCCTCTCTCCTATGCCTGGTGCTGCTCTTTAGGAATGGCTGGAAAAAGAAGATCTGCATCCACAGTCCACACTGTCCCTTGCACCTGCCACAGCCACTGTGTGTTTCAGGACCATTTTGCCTCACATGAATGATTCAGCTTTATCAGCATGTTTCTGCCCGGGGGAAGATGAAGTGCTGATTTCCCTGGGATGGTGTGTGATAAATGAAACCAAACCTCAGCATTAAAGAAAAGGATTGTTCCAGACTTGCACAGTGGAAGGGCAAAAGGACCAGCTGAGCTTTGAAGATGAAACAGAAACAATATAGAGAAGTGTTATAAGAGTGGTTGCCTTCAGCTTAACATTGGATGGAAGTTTTTTTGTGTTTGGATGCTGAGTAGCATAAGTAGGAATGGTAAATTCTGGAGCCTTTGGCCAGTGTGTTTAGATTTACGTTTCATACCTCCAAAGGCTTTTCATGCAGGTACGTGAGAAAAAGGAGCTTCTGTGAAATTGTGGAGTCAGCATCCTTTTCTGTCTTCATTAAGCCACTTTTTAGTATAGGGATATATAGATATTCTATTAAAGAGGACCTATCCCATGTCATCTCATATCACCAATTTACCATGCATGGCCCTGTCCTCCTGATTCAGCACAAAGACTGAATCAGCAGGAGCAGGTGAGCAGGAAAACCTGTAGAAAGGATGCCTGCAGGGAGGAAAATACTGGCAGGTTCTTTTGTCTTTGCTCCCCATAAGACCTTTCAGCTGGGGATGGGGCTTCCTTTCCTCAGACCTGAGGTAGGGGAAGTGGAGACAGAAGGAAGAGATAGCTGTGGTCCTGTTCTCGGTCTTTAATCATTGCTCCAAGCTCTGAAGCATTATGTCCTCAAGGCAGATAATAAAGGCATAATTTGGCTTCCAGCCACACACTGAAAGATATTTAATTTTAGTTGCTGTTGTCTGTGACCTGTGTTTTTGGTTTATCTAATTGGAGAAAGGAAAAAAGTATCTTTTGCTGAAGATGGAACCACTGAAATGAAAGAGAAGAGAAGGAAACAACCTTCTTAAAGCAAAAAGGATTAGTGACCAAAAAAGACATTATACAGGAGGATTCTACAAGCTCCTCAGTCCATCAAACATCCTTTTAAGACTTATGGGGGATGAAGGGAACCTTCACAGAAATAGAAATCCAGTTAGATCATCTCTGCTCTGGGAATCCAGAGCATCTTCAGTTCATTTCAAGTCCTGGTCCTAGTAGGCAAATTTTCTACTGTAAAAGTTACACAAGGTTTTTGATCACATTTTAGTGGTAAATTTTTACTTTTAGCTCCAAGGACCAAGAAGTTTTATTAGCTCTGTGTGAGTTTCTGTCTCTAATAATTTTAAAATCTGTTCATTGAATTCAAGTATGCTGCACAGCCAGAGAATATGTGGAGTCTTTGATTTGCAAGCTGATGGATGATTGGCTTGATCAGCAACTAGCGCCTTTAAAAGGTATAAGATCCTTACAACAGTGTTATTTACATGAGCAAAGGAACAATGTACTGGGACTGCAGATTTTAGAAACCCCAGACCACTTAGTGATAGATAAAATCATCACAAAAAGGTATACTTTGGGCAGAATGCACTACGAAGTGTTTAACCTGAAACAGGTGGTACAGACAGGTGCTCTGCCTGCAGAGAGACTGGATATGTCATTTAAGCAGCAACTAGTTGAGAAAGGCCTGGAAAAGGAAATTCTCCATTCAGACAATGAGGAGAAATATCCAGCAGTTGGGATAGTGAAGCATTAATACAGATAACCAAGGAAGGAGTGGAGTCTCATGCGTGGGAGTACCACTAAATAGGCATCAGTGGGGAACGTCTGGAAAAGGTCTCTGAGGGCTCTGCTAACCCTCTGGTCCTCTATCACAGACCTTATCAGACTTCTGAGTAAAGGCTGAGACAAACAGGGAGTCAGATGAAGAATAGGAATTTCTGTCTGAAAAAAGTCCCTGTTTGGGGATCTTTACAATTGGCAGAGGTGACAGATGGAGTCACCCTGGGCTCAATCAACACGTATCTGAGTGAGCTTAGCTGCAAAAGTGACTTGGAGTCCTGTGCTTGGAAGAACACAAGAGGCTGCTTCAAGATATCATGAAGCAGCCTCTTATTGCCTCCCATATACCCCCACTTTCTTCCATATGGGGAAGAGGGACTGTGACTCTGGTACTTATGAAAAGCTATGGGTTTGCCTTGTCTTTTCCCAAATAAAGCCAAACAAGCTCTGCAGCAAGTAAAAGATGCTTGTAGAAAGCATTTTGCAGTCAGTGCTTTATGTAATGCACTAGTCTAATCCATTTATGCCTATTTGACAGCTGACATCTTTGGGAGGCCTAAGTATCAAAATCCAAAACCTGATCAAGTCTGATAAACAAATTTCTTATGTCAGCAGAGGGCGCATCCTCGTTAACCAAGTGAGAGTCCTCCACCTTCCTGTCACACTCCACATTGTTGCCCACTGGGAGTCAGATTTGGAAGGCAGGGTGAAGTGAAAGCACTGATGCATTAGAAACCTGTCTCTGAAATTATTTGGCATGCACCAGGCAGCAGCACAGTGTCCTGTTTGTTGTTTTGGTACAATTCATGTATTTGCAGAGCGGGCCAAATTTCTTGAGACTGAGCACTAAAGTGCTAATTTAATTTCCCAGGATTCTGTCGTCAAGGCTGGCTGTATTTGATACGATGGAGTGTTTTGTCAGGCTGTTGCCTGTGCTGTCAGAGGCAGACTATAAATAAACATGTGCTTCTGCATTTCCCTATCTCTCACTCTTTAAGAGGAAATGGGCTTGCGATTAGCATTCAGAGGAACTTGTGAAATGACACAGCTGTACTGTAAAAACACCATCCCACAGACTTTGCTGCCAGAGGAACTCAACAGCCAGCACTGATAGACCCGAGAGCAGGATCGTCCAAGCCATGGAGCAAGAACCGATGCGCATAAGGGAGGGCTACTTGGTTAAGAAGGTAAGTAGATAGTTTCGGACTGAGTGGAAGAGAAAACTAACTCTGAACAGGTTGGGAAGATGTAGGGAAACATATTGTGAAAGCTCGGCAAAGAGGTAACAGGAAATAGCCATAGCCTACTCAGTTGCACTTAACTGAGTTAAACATCAAGGAAGAATAGTGAGATTAAAGAGGTCGCATCACCTTGGCCTCAAGACAGTGTGTGGGGCCATGGGCACATCCATTCCTTGAGAAGGTGATTGCTGCCCCATAGCAACCCTTGCTCTGGAGTCTTTTGTGGTACAGCCTGTAGGATAAAGCCTTTACTTTTATTTAAATCCACAGTGGCTTCCATTGGCAGAGCAACTACAAGGGGAAATAAAGGTGGTTAGAAAAATAACAACAATGTTTAACTGCATAGTAAGATGGGTGTGGTTGTGGTATGTTCCCCCTGAGACACAAACTGTAGTTATTTTAGCATCAGTCAGACGTTCCCTGGAAGGTCATAGGAAGGTGATTCCTTGGATATCACATGAAGAGTGATTCATTGAACATAATATGTGATTTATTGATGCAGGGCAGCATGTTTAATACCTGGAAGCCAATGTGGGTTGTGCTCTTAGAAGACGGAATTGAATTCTACAAGCGGAAGGCTGATAACAGTCCCAAAGGGATGATCCCACTGAAAGGAAGCTCTATTCACAGCCCATGCCAAGATTTTGGGAAAAGAATGGTGAGTACTTTTTTTATAAAAACAATTAACAGTATACTTATACTTCTGGAAGCACTGAAAGGGCAAAAGGCTGGTGGTTGCAAATCACTCATCCTAGTGGCGATTCTCACTTGCCTTAGGAGGTCACAAGCAGGCTTGGAATTGTGTACTATTTGAATTCAGGACACTTCAAGAGGACTAATTCAGAAAGCATTGGGGGGGTTGGTTGGTTGGTTTTTATTAAATTTCTGAGTCTCTCAGAGAGCAGAACTAAGTTTTATTGGTGTGAAGACATTTTGCAGCTGAATGGCAACAACTCCTGTATTAAATATAAATCTAATTGCCATAGAATAAAGCTGTGAAAAAAAAATATTTTGTGAACAGGGGAAGCATTTATTTATTGTCAAGGAACAACAACTGGTTAGCTCAGACAGGAAGGAGATAAATGCTGTGACACACATATTTTGTTACAGGGTTCCTGAAAAATAGTTGTTGGTAAAACAGGATTTCTAATATGAACAAAGAATCATATCATTAGTCTTTGATTATTTTATCAACTCAGTTTCATCAAACAGGCATTACATCCCCAAGAATTCCTCTGATAAAAGGACCCCACAGAATCTGGAACATTATCCCACTACAGTTTAAAGAAATTTACCACAGGGATGCTTGACTAACGATAGAAGTCTCTGTGAGAGCATTAGAAAAATAGAAAGTTTAGAGACTGCTGAGACAGTGAACTTTACTTTTTCATATGAGTAAAGTGAGGATAATTAAACCTGTCCTTAGGTTTTGTGGTAAGTGGAATCAGGGTCCCTTGTGTCAGATTTGGACCTGCTGGCTTTGCTTTTTCCTTCTTTTCTTTCTTCTGCTTCTTTCTTTCTTTCTTTGTTGTTGTTGCTGTTGCAGAACCCATATTTATATGAAAAAACCCACCTTGATTCTTACTAAGTCTTTTTAGACATACATCTGTTAAGAGAAAGGGGCTGATAACTTACAAGCTGTCTTTGAGACAGTATAGCAAAAGGATGGGGCAGAGAGTAGAGATTGCTGTTAATTCTGTGCTGATTATCTTATTAACAAGTCTCAGCATGGCACTGCTTACTCTATACATGAGGTATGAAGGGTACTATGTTCAAGAGTATCACAGACCTACATTATAATGGTAGAAATTAAGTTTTTCTCACAAAGCAGTCTTTTCCAAACAGTTTTGTGTTGGGTTTTGGTTTTTTCCTTTAACTCCCAGAAAGGCACTGCCATCAATATTGGTCCATAGTAGTTGCTTGGAAATGTCAGTAATATATTTACAATAAAAGAAAAATAATTTTTACAATTAAAATATTTTTACAATAGAAGAAAAATAATCCAGCGCATGTGCATTCAACAAAGTAGGCATAGAGGTCTGAAGTATCTGATGTCTGCTGAAGGCAGAGTGAGAGAGATCCTCACCTGCCCAAAGGGTTCCTTTGGGATGTACTAGTCTCCAGAAGGGGCATTGTATCCGTATGGAAGGGTGGTAATCTCTGAGGATCGTTCCTTTGGCTGCACTGAGTTTTATGTTATGCTTCATTTTATGTCAGGTGTTTACATAATGAGCTTTACGTTATGTTTCATTTTAGTTGCTGGGGTCTTTTCTGAGGGATAATAAAGACAAAAGAAAGGATCAGAGACCCAGGGGTTGAGGCACCCAAAATCGCTTTTCATAAGTGAGATTTGCTGCAGGGTTTGCTGAAGTCAGTGGAAACAATCCAAATTATTTCAGCAGGCATTGGAGAAGATCCTCCATATTGAGGTGGTGTGATTGTTCTGCAAGTCCATAGACCAGTAGCCCTGGAGATGGACTTTCTCTTAAAGTTTGCAGTGTTCAAACAGTCAAAAATTCCACATGCTCATTCATATGAGCAGAGCCATCACCAGGATTGTTCTTACAAGTAGTTACTGCCCAGTATGATTAAACCTAAGTTTCTACATGTATTCCTTGAAAACGTAGTATCTTCATTTTTGCATCTTACATTTTATAGCTTTACTGTACTGCTGAATTCAATGCCTCTGCATTCCATTCTGGTTTCTCATTGGTTATGAGTCAAACCATACAGTTATTCCTCTTATGGGAATTATTCTGGTTCTTAAGTTTATGCGGCTAGAAATGAAAGTATATTTTTAGGACAGGAATTCTGTATGGTGAATAGTGGGATAATTCTCATTGGGTCAGTTTTAAGTATAGTCTCACTTGTCTGGACCCAGTTTGGAGCAGGGACTATTGGGCCACAAACTTCTATATTTCTCTGGTTAAATTTTTGAATCGGCTTGTGTATTTGCACCAGGACCTCATTTGAAAGCTCAGAGCACAACACCGACATGCTTTGTTTTCTACATCAATTGCAAAATGCAGATGCTGAGGGGAACATCTAGGACTGGCGACTCAACCTCTTCACCAATTTCAGAGGAAGCCTGGAAGTCTAGCTTACTGGTCTGACTTTGTAAATGCTAGAAAGAAAGGGCTTTGCCAGTCTCCTCCGTGTGCTGAAAATGAAAACTCTTCTTCAGCATTTCACTGGATGTTGCTTTGCAGCTCTTTGAAAAAAATAATTTTTTCCTTTGGTAATAAATCTCGTCAATGCTTTGGTATTTCATTCTGTTAATCTGGAGTGTTAGCTTGACTCTTGAATATTGGGCTTTGGAGAGATCTGTTTGCTTTTCTCATGCACTGTACATTGATTTTCAGTATGTAGGTCTTTCCTGCATAGCAGAAAAAGTGAGTATTGTTGGAAATATGAACAGTATCAGATAAGAAATAGTTACTTTTCTGTCTGAGATGGATTTTTGAGGACTCATTGCTTTGTAAATTTGAAATCTATCTTCCGTGAAATTCAGTTGGACTTTGCACAATTTCAGGGTGTCAGAATTTTTCCTGTTGGCCATAGTTTGGAAGATGCTTGTCAGGGATGTTTAGAAATGTATGAATTACAAATGTGTGTTTCAGCAGACTCATTCAGTGTGTTGATTTCACTGATGTAAATTTGCTGCTATTTGACAGTAGCCTTTGCTTTCCTTGCCCTCATCAAGTCGTGCTGTTGGCTTGTGGCTTAGCTTGGCATTTTTAGACACCTGCTGAGTCAGAACCTGTGGTATTTATTATAACACAACTACAGAACAAATTAGTTTCACTCATGGGGAACTACATTTTAGAGGAAGTGGCAACCTGAGTAATTAGATCCAGACTTTCCATCCAGAAGATCAATGGATGGAAATGAGTTCAAACAGTGTGAACTTTGTTGGGTGGGTTTTGGCGTTTGGTTTTGGGGTTTTTTTTGTTTGGTTTAGTTTGGTTTTTTTCAGGTTGGTGTCATTTTTTCTGTTTCCAACTACCTCTAGATGATTTATTCTCATTTTTGGGAAATACAGTATTTCCATTGTTGCTAGTGTGTTTAGATAGGTGATCCTAAGGTGTAGCCAAGGGTTGGATGTATCACCTCCCTACTAAGCCGTTAAAGGTTTACTAGGCTGCAAATATACTCAGGTACTCTCCAGTGTATGACTCTTTTTCCCCTTGTGAGTCAGTAGCTGAATGTGATGAGGGGTATTTTTCCTCCTTCTGACTGTTCACGTGTTTCTAAACATTAAACAAATTTACATCCATTGTAAGCCTGCAGGGGCTGGTGCTTCAGCCTTTCAGCTGTGTTGAACTTCCCAGCAAAAGTTAGAATCAGCAGCTGTATTGGTGCCACACACTTTGGATGTGCTGACGATGTCAGGATCACTTACAGTGAAGTAACAAAAGGATTCAGTTATGTGCAGTGCTTCTTCATGGTTTTCTTCAGAGTTTCTATAATTTAACTGTGTCTCTAAGGCACTTTCCGTAGTCCATAGGCATAGGTAGGCTGTATGTTGTGGTGGTGCTAGTTTAATTGAGCCCAACTGGCTACACCAAAGTAGCCTTGTTTTTAACTTAAAAAAAAAAAACCTCCCATAATTTATCATTCCAGTTTGTCTTCAGGCTCACTGTGGCCAAGCAGCAGGACCATTTTTTTCAAGCTGCCTACCTGGAGGAGAGAGATGCCTGGGTGCGGGATATCAAGAAAGCAATTCATCGCATAGATGGAGGCCAAAGGTTTGCCAGAAAATCCACAAGAAAGTCTATCAGATTGCCTGAAACAATCAACTTGAGGTTTGTTCTTATAGCTCTGCTCCCCCATTTACTTCCATCTGCAGTCAGTGTGTCAGACATGTAATGTTGGTCAGGAAGAGCGATGAGCCTGTCTGTCCATGGATTCTCTCACAGCCCCTTCTGCACGACTAAAAATTTTGGTTTGTACAATGTGTCAGAAATGAGCCAGCAATCAGAACTCGGAAGCTCTTTTTTAATATATTATCATTTACCAAAACATGCTTATCTATCAAAGGTTTTTGCTGACAGGAGATTTCTGGGCATACTGCAGTGCAAGAGGATACCCCAGCCAAAGTGTGATTCTTCCAGGAGAAGCATTTTATAACAATAAATCATTTATTGCAAAAATATTTTAGACCTTTTGTTTGCTCTCCAGAGAAATGCTGATGTTGGCCTAGTTTTTGGATGGTGAGGGGAGTGTGGTACGTGCCAGAGAGCATGAAACTGGCAAAGGGAGAAGAAGAGATAAAGGGAAGCAATCCGTTAGTACTTTTAAAAATCAAGGATGACTTATTTTCTGTCTCTGAGCTGTAAATACCAAGATACAAATGAGTCTGAAGTGTTCCTTATAAGACAGTAAAACCGCCCAGGGCCAAGATTGTCTGAGAGCATGCAGGATTTGGGACAAGGACAGGTTTTCTGCTCAGCCCAGGACCTTTGGGTGAACACAGAGCACAGCAGTGAACCCTCCTACTGGGGCTGTGGGGCCCTGTGAAGGTGCCTCAGCAGTGGGTGTTCCTCTCTTCACGCTATAGTCACCACAAGTCGTTGCATTCTCAAAATAGGGACATGTGGTGAGCCCTTTGTGCACTCCACCCTCTGCTCCCACAGCTGTGATGGTAATGTAGTGAGACCTCTGGGCTTTGCAACTTGAATTTTTCAGGAGATGCAAGAGATGAAACTAAGCCATGTTACAGCTCTGCAGAGAGCCATGTGCCAACTAAACATGAAGCCCCCATGAATGACAATGACATTACTGTACAAACTGCCTAAACCTTTTTATTTGCTAACAGTTTCTGTGGTTCTTTTTATGCACAGTGCTTTGTACCTCTCAATGAAAGATCCTGAAAAGGGAATAAAGGAGTTGAAGCTGGAAAAAGATAAAAGAGTGTTCAATCACTGCTTTACAGGTAAGGAGCTCCTGTCTCTCTATTCCATACAATAAAGGGAGCACAGAGTTGAAGAACTAAAGAGATTAAACAGCTCTAAGCTCTGTAGAGCACAGAGAAGTTTGAGAAGAAAACCAGATGTTTTCTTGACTAACCCAGGAGATGCTCAAAGGATGTATCTTGAAAAAGTGTTCAGTTGTGGCCATGGTAAACAAAGGAGAAGGATGAAATTTAACCAGGGTCAGAAAGATTGAAGTAATCTTTTGAGTAGATTGTTGTGTGAAACGCTTAAGTACAGAAGAATTATTCCATTCTGAATTTTTCATCACCAAATGGTGTCACATTTTAATTCCTGTTTCTCTCCAAGTCAAATCTGTGTTTGTGCTCAAAAACACATAGATGTAGCACTTGAGGACATTGTTTAGTGGTGGACATGGCAGTGTTGGGTTAATGGTTGGACTGATGATCTTGGAGGTCTTTTCCAATCTTAATGATTCTGTGATTCTATGAAAGTCACCCTGTTACCAACAGCATTATGTTAGTAGCATAGCAGCCTGGAAGGCTGCCTTTTCCAGGCTTGGCTGTCCTTCATAAATCCCCAGTCCATCTTTGAGGCTTCCCAGCTCAGCCCTGCATCCCCTCCCAGCTCTCTTCTCCCTCAGGAATGGTGTTTGAGAGTTGTCCTGGCCCCTGCCATCAGCTGGAAAGGCTGTGCCTCACTGGATGACCAGGAACCTTCCCAGATTAGCTCCCCATGTTGTTGCTAAGAACATTTTTCAGGAGATTGATGAACACATGGAGTAGGCTTGTTTCCAGTGTACTTTTAGGCTTCTTCATGTCTGTCTTGGTTTGTGGCTGATACTTTGTTCCTTTGTAACCAGGCACCTGCGTGATTGACTGGCTGGTGTCCAGCAGCTCCATCCGAAATCGCAAAGAAGGTCTCCTGCTTGCCTCTTCCCTCTTGAGTGAAGGCTACCTACAGCCTGCTGGGGATACGTCCAAGGCTGCTGCTGAGGGACTGTCAGATACCCCCTTCTTAGATCTCAGTGATGCCTACTATTACTTTGTGAGCATTGTATTCTTGTTTTTTACTGTCTCAGACTTACTCAGCCTTCTGCTTTTCTCATGCTTCTTCTTGGGCTTCTTAAATCCTGAAGGAAAGATTGTACAGAAATGGAGAAATATAATTGTCTTTTTCCTGTGATACTCAGAATGAGGCAGCTCACTTTAATAGTTGTAACCAGGACAGGTTTTTTTTTTCTGGCACCCTTCTAAGTGTGAATTGAGTGCTGAGACCAAGCTGGGTTGTTTTTAACTTAGGCTTTGTTCCTGGTAATTGCAATGGTGACCAGAATTTAACCATCTATTTCCCTGATGATTCAGTGGAAGGGAAGAGAGAAATTGATTATCACAGGGCTTCACAGAGTGGCAGAAGCTACAAACTCATTTTTGTGCAGAGCCATCAAATCTGACTCAGTGGGAGTGCGCACACACAGCTTGCCTGTGAGCAAAAAAGTTTTTAATATCCCTCAGTAACCTATCCTGGGTGTCATACCCAGCCTTTTCCATTTAGTACTTCATATTCTGTGGACTGATTTGAAGAATTTGAAATATCACAAACGCTATTTGAAAAGTATTTCACTTATGGATTTACGCTAACAAAATGTATGCCTTCTATAAAGTGAAAACAAATAAATTTGTGTTACAATGCTGTTTGTATTTACCACATAGAATCACTTGGCTTCAGCAAAATGACACTCCCACTACTCACTTGTTTTCCTAAACGTGTTTGTGCTAGGGAGACTTTACCTGTGCAGCAGAGAAACTGCTGGTAAAGGGAGCCTTGTGGCCTCCTGGGATGCTTCTTGTAGCAGCCGATGTGTACCCTGCTCGTTTTTGGATTATTTCTAGTTTGATTCAATACCAGTATGGTGTGAGGAGGCCACAGTAAGTCAATTTCTGACTTGGTATCATAGAAGTATAGTCCCACCTCACACTGAAATGTCTCCATGGTGATTATGAGAGCTCCTCAACTTCACTGGAAGACTTTTCCAGTAAAAGGTTAGATTATTTAACAATAGCCACCACAACAACAACAACAATATTTTCTTTGGGGTGGTAAAAAACAGGGTGGAGGGCAGCCAAAAGAAGCCAGATAGGTACATGTACATAAGCATGCAGCAACTGTGTAACTTCTGTAACATTTCTCTTGTGGTCTTGCAGCCAGATAGTGGATTTTTCTGTGAGGGATATTCCAGTGATGATGATGTGGTCCTAAAAGAAGAATTCAGAGGCACAATTGTCAAACAAGGATGTTTGCTGAAACAGGTCAGTATTGCCCATGTGGCATCCTGCCACTAGGATGATACTACATGGGTGCAAGATTACTCTTTTACATTTAAAAACTTTAGGTAAGAAAGAAACTACCCTATGGCATCTCCACACTTGGCAGGTTTCATCTCTGTCCCTCTTGCCTTTGCACAAGGAACACTTGCTGCAGCATGGCAGCAGGACTCTGGACAAATATTGCAAGGTTTATTGCTCTTACCACAAAATAAAACAGTTGATAGCTTTAATTAGGAAAGAGTGCTAATGCCGAAGATGCGACAAGTCATTGGTACAATACAAAACTGCACTCAGGTAAGAAGGCTGCCACTCCTGTGTCCCTCTGGACACACAACTGGATTCAGTTGCCAGTTTTCATAGACTTTTTCAGCATGCCTGAGCAAAGGAGTTGTTTCAGTCACTAATGTTTGATGTGTAAGACAGAAGATAACTGGATACCTTCCTTTCCAGAAAAGCTTTAACCACATGTGAATGTCATGTTTCCAAGGCCATTGCAAGCAAGTGTTAGTGAACTAAAGGCAAAATAAGGATTCTTCAATGAATAAAATGGGTCAGGTGGAAGGGACCTGCAACAATCCTCTGGTCCAACTGCCTTACCACTTCAGGGCTGACCAAAGGTTAAAGCATATTGTTAAGGGTTTTGTTGTCCAAATGCTTCTTACACATCGACAGACATGGGACATTGACCACCTCTCTAGGTAGGCTGTTGCAGTGTTTGACCACCCTCTCTCTAAAGAAATGTTTCCTAATATTGAGTCTGAATCTGCACTGTTAAAATAGTCCTTGAGGGCCTAAAAACGTTTTGGTGGTGCTCACATTCTCTTGTTTAATGTTTCTCTTGTTTAATCAGTTTACTCAAAAGCAATGGAAGAAATTAGATCCACGCCTTGCTGCTCTTTTACCCTCTCACATTCATATCAACCTCGTTAGTAAGAGCTTCCATGCAAACAGTAGCTAATTGAGAAACTTGTGTTTTGAAATGCCAGAGGAAGTGATTCATGACAATCTTCCACCAGTAGTAGTCTGCACTTGGTCACCTTCCCTGAGTTGTGGGTCATTGCTTGGAATGGTCACTGCTTCTGCTGAAAATGTTTTCAGCAGGTCTAAACTTTCTACACCCTTCCTTTTCAGTCATGAAAAGAGGCCATGAGGCACCTACGCCCATATTTCTGCCTGAGTTTCTCAGCCATGAGCCCTCCAGGGTGTTCAGGCTAGATAAGCTTTTTTTTGTTGTTGTTATCTTTGCTGGAACATACTTTCAGCTCATCCTTGCCAATAATTCAAGGTACCTTCCTTCAATGCACTTTGCAGCCATATTTTCTGGCAAGCAGTTAAACCCAGTTCTCACAGATCTCACATGAATATCATAACTACCAGACTGTATGATATGTTATGGGGAATTTCCCAGGTTGAAGCTCTTCTGCTTTGCACAAAAAAAATAAAAAGAGAAAACAGTTTGATAGTCCTGTTGCTGTGCAAAAGATTGGAATGTAGACAAGTCCTACTCCACTGAGTATTTCCTCTCCAGAATATTCAGGTTTTTTCCCTTTTGTATTTGCCTGTCCTCTCACGTGTGGGTAAGATTTGCATGCAGACAAAGCAGTTCCATGACATTCCTGTTTTTGAATTTTCCTAGGGACATCGGAGGAAGAACTGGAAAGTGAGAAAGTTTGTTTTAAGAGATGATCCTGCATATCTGCACTATTATGATCCTGCTGGAGTAAGAGAGATTCGGTTTATTTCCCTGTTTGTTTTAAATCCAGTGCCTTGTAGAAGTACCCGAATGGAGTATTTGCATGAGAATGTGACAGGGAAGATCAGGCAGGACAGTGGGACTGTTTGTTCTTGCATGGCCTAGCCATCCTGTGGACAAGCCGAGTGAAGCATGCTTTCTGGGGCTGTCAAGTCAGGGTGGTAAGGGCTACCCAGACCTGGGAACAAATAACACTGAACTGTATTTTCACCTCTTATCTGTGATTAATTAGAATTAATGTGTACTCTCCCTTGATCAAAACAAATTAGCTCCTACGTGCAAATGAACACAATACAGTAATTTTGCAGTTTATATTTGAGATATTTGCCATGCTAGGCTGAGACATGGCATCCTATTTCTTGTGCAATTCTAATGGGCCCATTCCCATGCTAAATACTCTGCAGATCTTGAATTCTACATCACAAGAGATTCCCTATTTATTTGTAACCCTTTCCCTTACCACACCCCCAACTCTCCATGTCACACACAGTCTGAAGATCCCCTGTTCTCTCAGGTGAGACATACTAAGTAATCAAATGGTTTTGTTTCCATTCTGGAAATGTAGGCATATATTAACAGGTGAACGGTTTCAGAACTGTTGCATTTCATTTTGATTTCATGTTCTCCCCAGGGAGAAGAACCACTGGGAGCAATTCACTTGAGAGGCTGCGTGGTGACAGCAGTGGAAGATATGCCAGACAGTAAGGACCCATACTGAATGAGCTCTCTAATAAGTTTTTGGTACAAAAACCCCCTTTCAATCTGCCTGAAATCACAAGCGTCTTTCATTCCAAAGCAATCTATGTACAATGATTCAGTAATTCTAGTAACTGGTCTCTCTCTTGCTGTCGGAATTACAGGGGAAGGGTACTGTGGTAAAGGTAGCAACAGGGAATCTTGTGTATTGTCAGTACTTTAGAGAAGGCTGGTCAAAAGGATGACACAAACCCTGTGTTAGAATATCTGGCCTTTAGGTAAAGTAAGCTGAGTTTGATCTCTTCAGTTAATGAATTTGGGATGAAAGCTTTATGTTAGAAATGGTTATGCCGACAAATTATTACTATCCACCTTCTCTTCCCTCCCAAAGCTAGAACTCGGGGGAACAGAAATGGTGTTGCTGCAAGGGCCAAGAAACATTAATTTAATGCATTCTCCTCTCCACAGGAGAGGCTGGCTATCGTATCCAGCAAGAAAGTTTGTTGGCATCTCAGAAAAGAAAGAGATGGATGTGACATTAACTCAAACATCTTGTTTTTGTAGCTGGCAAGGCATGGGAGGGTTTGGGGACTATGATCTGTCTGCAGGACTGTAGATCTTTCCATGATCTGAGACCAACTAACCAGAGACTCCTGAAGGTGAAATGTGCAGAATTCATGAGTGGTTTTTCTGAGAGAGAGACCCATCTCTTGGACCCAGTCTTTGTGAATACCTGATCAGGCTCAGCTGTGGAAAGAAAGGAGATCCCCTTACAGTGTGTAAAGGAGGAAATGTGTAAAGGAGGAAATATGTAAAGTACAAGACTTTTTTCTCTCATAGCTGACTTTCTTACTTTTTCCCTGTAGCCAAGAAATGTGATGTTGACAACATCCTCTTCGAAATCATCACAGCAAATGAAATCCACTACTACTTGCAAGCAGCCTCATCCACAGAGCGTACAGAGTGGATCAAAGCAATCCAGTCAGTTGCTAGGACTGGTAAATGAAGATGACCTTCCAACAAGAAGACTAACAAATTAAATTAGTTACTCAAAACAGAATTTAGCATTTCACCAAGAGAAAGCAGTATCATCCCAAAGGGGTCGTGTGTTGGGGGTGATGACTGGTTGGAAGTTTCAATTCTGTAGTGGGTACTAACAAACTAACATTTTTCCACTTGTGTTATGGTAATATTTTACTAAATTATAACATAGAACATGCCATATTAGTGTTTTGCTTAGAGTAATCAGTCTAGCTTGAGAAGGTTGTGCCCGTTACCACAGCTGATAATGGGAATCTCATCATTAACAGGGGACAGGGTCATGTCACTGACAGAGAGGACCTCAATTAATCACCCTCTTCAGCCTGTGATGTGTTTCAGGATTTTCATGTATTTCAATCTTCTCCAGACAAGTTTTACACTTTCTTCTTTACCAGATCTTGTTGCTGCTTGTTCATTTATACAAATAATGCCATAGATTTAAGGAAAAAAAGTCAACTCACTTGGAAACCTGATCCACTCCTTTATGATCTGTCAGCATTAAGAGAGGAAAGAATGCAGAAGACTATGGAAACACCACGTGGAACTAAGTACAACTCCATGACAGCAATATGAGGAAAAATCTCTTCCCACAGTATTCCAAACACAAAGCAATCTCACTTCAAACTCTGTATCACCCAATTTTAACCCTTGCTAAATTTCTCCACAAGAATCTGCTCTGGGACAATTGTTTCCCTTTATTTAGATCTACAAAGCAGATGCTGGAGTGTTAGGTACTGTACTCTACTTGAATTAAGAATCTTGCAGGAGAGGGGAAAAGGTGCATGGGTTGGTTGCTTGAACTATTGATTGAAGTGGTTTTGATTAGGTTTTCCTTTTTTAACCTCCAGCAACATACTCAGTCCTTGATTCTGTGCCTAAGTAATATAAGAGAAACCTTGTGCTTCTAACTGAACTAAATGTTTTTATTTAATAGGGTCAATTCACCTGATTAATCCTTGCATTTTTTTCTGACCATATATCAAACAAACTTCTAAGTCTTAAACTCTAAAGAGGAGTTGAAAATCAAGTTAATGTCAGATTCTGCGTGTAGACTGTTCCTGGTACAGACTGATGTTTGAGTGCAAGTAAACTTCAAAACCTTTAAAACTCTGTTCATAGTTCATAGATCTAATAAGGTCCCTTATCCTTCCAAATACTTATTGGGATTTCTTCCATCTAAAAATAAATACGGAGCTAAAGCTTCTTTTCAGTTGTGCTTAATTATACCTGTAGCTGAGCTAATGAGCCTGAAGCCCTGTTGCCTTGCATTACTTATCCCAAAGAAAACACAGCCTTGCAGGAGCAGCAGGCTGGGACACTTCATCATCATGTCCACTTAAATTGGCCAGCAGAAATCAGCTTCCGGCAGGCATTTCCTGTCTCTCATGCAAGCTGACAGGTTCACTGAAGTCTCATGTGTCATTCTGAGGAAGGAAGAGTGATGGTAAAAAGACCCACTGTTTGCTCAGCCTGCTTTCTTGATAATTGCTGCTTGTCGCTGCTTATTTTTGCTTTCAGAGCTCACTAACCCAAAAATACCCAGGGGCACAGGAAAGTAGAAAAAAAACACCCCACACAACCAAACAACAGAAACTTGTCCACCTTACCTAAGGAGGGACGTGACTGCCTCTTTTTAATAAAACTAAGTTTTATTTTTATTAAAAATAAAATGTTTTACAAGTCTATGACCTTATCATTTTAACTTGTGCCCAGTCCAGGGTATAGTTGTCCACCTATGAATGGTGTTTTCTCAGGCAGAGGATGCTAGTCAGTGTATTTATGGAAGAGCTCTTATGTTTGTACCATCCTATACTGATGGGGTCTGTAATCTCACAGGTGGTGCTTCAGAAGACACATTTCAAGGGTTTGTAGGTGCCTCTGCTTCTTGGCAGCAGTGAGATCTTGTCCAAGAGAATTCACTATTAAAAAGCAACTACACGTCTATCAGAGATGATGAGGCCAGCCTAGTAACTCAGAAGGCATGGAAGAGGCACAGATCCTGAATACTGGTACAAAGAAGAGAGAGCCAACTTTGTGCAAGTAACTACTAAACAAAAGGGAGAAAACAGAAGAGCAGACCCACATGTGTCATGCTTCCTCTAACTTTCCCCCTCTAATTATTTATATCACACTTCTACTACACCCTCAGCAATTACTACATTAACATCAGTTTCTTTTTTACTTATAAAAAAGAACTAGTCTAAAGGACAGCAAAATAAACAAACCATTGTGGATAAGGATTGTATTTATAATCTTCAGTTGCTGAAAGACTTGTATAATATAATCGAATATAAATATTCTCTTAAGTTCATGTTTGTCTTGCCACAACTTGCACTGAACAGTTTTCCCTTGCCTGGAACACTGATTACATGCTTACCACAGTCAGGGTCAGATTTTCAGGAATGCTGAATAACCATGCACCCATAAAACCATCCACACAGATACAGCGCTCTTACTTCCATTTTAAAATGAAGTTTAAAAGAAAACAGTACAAAGCAAACCACAAACAGAGATGCTGAAAAAATAATAACCCCCGCCTAACAAGCTTTCAGCTACAGCTGTTATTACTTCTTATAATCCAACAAACAACACATATGTCTCTAGCCTTTTTTTTCAAAGAGCTGTTTACTTTCCCTGCCCCGCAGCTTTCTTCTGAAGGGTAAGGTTGATATAACTATGTTGATAAGTGTAGTTATTTTGGTGCTTTTCTTTGCAGTGTGCTGTCTTTGGTTTTTATTGGAAAGACTAATTAACAGAAAGTGTGAAAGGTCTACTGAAAATGTGTTTTAGTAATAGAACAGCTTATTTAGTGATATTTAATCAAAGTTTGTTCATAAAGACAAAAAACTAGTTAAGGCCTCTGAGGTATCTAATGTTTACTGTAAACCTCTCTTTTAGACAAGTTTTTATTTTCATTTCTTCTTGCAATATTACATATAACTCTTCAATGCAGTAGTACCTCTTCTGTCTTTGGCTTAGAGTTCACTTTACTACAAATGTTAAATACCTATTTTCCCCCCATAATTTGTTCACGAATATTTGAGAAGTTATTTTTAGTTTAAACAACTTGCTTCACAGGGCTCTTGATTTGTGCTTTTCACTGTTTGTAATGTGCCTCCATTTGTTGTGAGTTCAAGCTTGGGCAACACTGAAATCCAGAAAAAAATTCCTTAAAAAATCTTTTGGTGGGGGCCAGAAACATTTAAGTAGGGTGGGCGTTTCTGGGGGATGGCAGTGGGGTGGGGATACGTTGGGTTTTTTGGTTGTTCTTTTTCAGTTTGTACCTTTTAAAACTGTAGGAGACTATAGGAAAACTTGAAAAAGCAAAATTAGTAGATAAGAGTCCTCTGCAGGTTGTTGGTATTTCTGTGGGTGCCTTCAGTTTTTAAAAGTGCACATATTTTTTGTTTGTGAACTATGGTCTTCTCATTGATGTATAGAGAATTCTCTGTGCTCAAGGTGAACTCTGACTGAAAACAAGGTTCTTCTTTTGTTGTTATTCATCAGACTTCTCGAAATAGAACTTCTTATTTGGCTTCAAAATAAGGTTGGGGGGGGTTTTTGATTAGAACATAGGACTTCCTGCTTTGCATTTAGAACCAAAACTGTGGCTTTCCACACTTTGTTTCTGGTTCTTGTAGATTGCTTAATTTTGTTTTTTCCTTCCAGTGCAGTGAAAGGGAGAGTAAGACTGTATGAAAGCTGAGTAAAATGCTTCTTTTCATGCTTCACTGGCATTGTTAAATGTAATGGGCTACAGTAAAACTCTTCATTTTCTTGCATAGACTCTGCTTTTCTTTTAAGATGGCAATGTCTTTCCCTCCTTTTCGTCAACTCATTAAAAGACGACTGAGCAGGAGGGAAGAAAATAATCAAAGGGAAATGCTGAAAAAACAGATGGAATTTTGCTTCCAGCACTTGAAAGGGAGAGAGATGATGTTAGTATTTTTTAACATTTGCCTTCAATATGTCTTTCACCAAAAGTTTG
>VZRS01013013.1:67656-184809 GCA_013398055.1 Ifrita kowaldi | reverse complement strand
AATTCAGGCAGAGGCATTTCTAACACCTTTAGTAACAGGATCATGACATTAGCTTGTGTAAAGGACTGGAGAAGACTGTTTCCAGTGTGACAGGTTGCTAAGAACTTGGCTGCAACAGATATCACATTTTCTTAGACCTAAATAAGAAAACAAGGCTTGTTATGGGTTTTGGAAAAAAATGCCTAAAGTAGCCTCAACAAGAATCCAGTATTACCAGAATGGTTTTGTCTGTAGGAATCTGAAGACATGCTCAATTACCAAAAGCCCAATGTCTTTTGTTAAACAGTATTTTGTGTGGTGTGAAGTAAAAGCAAATTCAGCAAGCTTGCTTTATTTTCATATTAATTCAACCAAAATCAAAAGTAAGATCCCTTATGCTCTTACTGGGCACAGCAAGAACCCTTATCTCACTGAGCTAAGAGTTTATTGTTATTTATTACCAGACATTTTGAAAGTGAAAGATATTTTTGTGTTTTGGCATACTTTATATTATTTGAATTAAGAGTAGGCCAGCTTTTCAAGAACAGGAAGTGTGTGACAACCACAAGAAGACTACCCAGAGGAAAGTAACTCTGCAGTTATCTCCACAGATGTGGTTTAGATTATTTTATAGAGGAGTCAAAGGTAAACTATTATTTTTTCTGAAATCAGCAAATCAGAGCATGCATGCATGGGTAAAATCTGACCCTGAGGGTTAAGTCTGCCATTACAAAGAGAAGATCGGTGCTATCATATGCAGCCATGTGTACATGTATGTTTAAGAATGATTATACAGATATAGAAAATGATGTGTACTTTATTGCCCTTCTTAATGCCCTCCCAGAAGCTTTTCTCAACACTGTCAAACATTAAAGACTTTTGTTTGAACGTGTGGAATTTGCTTTGTATTTCCTTGGAAAGGAATACATCTTTCACTACCACAACCTTCTGTAACCCTCCTGCCCTCTTCACTCCCACACCCCCACACAAAGACACTCCTTAATTGTATTACTGTTAGGCTGACCTCCAACCCCTACTAAAATGAGGACAAGGCTAGTTTTGTGTTTCATGGGATAACAATTTATGAGCAATTAAAAATGAAGAGACACAAAGCATTCATCACAGTCTCAGCTAGACAGGCAGCTGAGGTCAAAGGTTCTAGCAATGAAGTGTGCACAATATATTTTTATTTCTGTTTTCACTAAGAAGGAAACGGGTTAGCTAAAAATTATGGCGTGCAGCCTCCAGTTCAAAATAGGTGCACTTAATCTTTCAAGACAGTCCATGCTTGGGCAGATAGGTTATGACAGCACACACACACACATGCACACACAGAGACACACTTCCAGTATCTCAGAACATTTTCAGAACATATTATTGGCAAACTCAAACACTCAGTTGCTTAAAATGTGATGCACTGAGTACCCTGAATGTTTTTCCAGTTTACAGTTTAGCAGTTACATTTTTCATGTGAAAAATACCTTTTCCTTTGTTCCCAAAAAATAAAATAAGGTAGGACTTGATCCCTTTTGTCTGTATTTCAGACTGCATGTGGGAGCTCAAGGAAACTTCATGTTAGCATTCCCAAAGCCACAGCAGATCTTTTACATAAATGTGGAAATTAATGTTTCCATGTTAGTACTGGTATCATGGTACTTCTGTGTCTCCACAGCCACAGTAATGTCCTGTGGAGACTTTTTGTTTTGTTTCCATTTTTAATTTTTTTTAAGATAGACAATGCAGTTTCAAACCTGTCACTGGTTGCTGATTTAGGCTCTGTGTCTCAGTCTGGCACAAGCAAAAGTATTGGTGAATCATCTATTACATTATGCCATAAATCTGGCTCAGTGTGATTTTGCGATGTGTTGTATTTCCAGCCTGGATCCAAACTAAAAGCTGAGAGTGAACATTTCTGAATTGTCATCCTAAAAGGGCTTGATATGCTTGTTTTATCAAAGTACCTGAATGGCAGTGCCACCAAGAACGAAGTGAAGCATTGCCTAATGGGTTCAATTTTGCTAGAGCTGTGAGTGAACATGGGCGTATATATACATGTACAGTTCTTGTGGGATTACAGTAATTGAAAGTTCACTTACATAAACAGGAACATTTCTAGCCTTCTGAAGTAATTTTCTATTAGAAGAGAAAATGTAAGTTAAAAATGTATTAATTTGCATCAGAATCACATCACTTTACAGATAAATAATGTAAACTACCAAAGGAGGGCTAGGATCTTTGTGCTCTATTTTTGTTGACTGAAATTACACTAGTTTATTCAATAAGGGATACTTCTGAGTAAAAAAAGTTATTTATGTGAAGCATGACATTTTCTGAATTAAGCCAAATTATAAAAGTAAAAGGGGTTGGTAGTGATTTGATTATAGACTATGATGCATTTGTTAAATAAGAGATTTTTTTTCACTGGGACTGAAAGCTAGTAAGTAGATCTTAAAGAAAACAGGGGAAAGTTTAAAACTCAATGAGACTTTTAGTTACTATTGGTGACTAGAAAAAAAAGAAAGTTTAATAAGAAACAAGATGAAAGACTTAGTGGATTGTGTCAGAAGGATCTATTTCATTCCTGCAATGTTGAGAGCATTCTTCAACAAAAGAGACAATTCTGTCAAAGACTAGTCAGAACACAGCCATGACAATAGAAAGATGCTTTAAGCATCATAAGTACCTATCATGCAAACATAATCTAATCAGGTTAAGTGCTGTCTTGTATGCTAGGCCTAAGCTAAACAGGGACATAACACTAAAAGCTGGTGGGAGCTGCTCTTGTGTTTCTCATGACAGTCAGTTAACACATTAGCTGTGTTTGGGACTCATGCTGCCGCAGAACAGTGGCTCCCAAGTCATCTCTTAAACATCTCCAAGTCACCCGCACTGACAGTGGTGAAAATCAAACAGGAGTCTCTGGGAGAGAATAACTAACAATTTTAAATTTTTTTTTTCATATTAAAGGTTCATATACTTGGTTCCTTCTGTCTGAGTAGGAGCAGTGCATGAGGAGATAGTACTCTTTCAGGACTTATAAAAAGCATTAGGGCATTATGTGAGATAAAATACAGAAATTATTGTAAGAATACTGATTTATGTATATAGCATATATCATATAAATATATAGACTATATACAAGTCTATACATAGTCATACAAGTCATACAAGAGTATGTATATATAGTGTAAGAATCATTGCTGTTAGAATGTGCAGTGGGATATGAAATTTTTACTTTCATCTTGAGTGGTGGAAACATCAACAAAGCATGCAGTCTTTTTCTGAGAAATCACGAACCTGGTGTTAATGATTATCTCAAATTATGAGTTAAAGAATACTTTTTGGGGTGGTAAATTCCATAAGAATTTAAAAATGAAAAAGCAGTTTTAATAAAATACTTTTACTCCAACAGTAGCTATTAGCAGATGTCTGTGGAAGAGCAGAACAGGGAAAGAAATGAGAATAAAGCCAGGCCTTTGTGAGTTCTTAAGATTATACAAAGAAGCCTTTCCTACAGCATCACTATTTTATCATTTTTTCCTGGGTAGTTTGAGTGTTTGGGCTGAGGAGTGTGTTGTACTTGTGGAGTTACATGCACCTGGCAGATATCCCCTGTCCAGCATGATGCCTGAATGGCTCGGGAAGCTGAGACATGGTCATTCCAAGGGATAGTAGGGATACCTCTTTCTACCAAAAGTATTTCAGCTCCTGGCCAGAAGAATGTCTGGGATATACAACACAAGATGGGAATTAGGATGTTTGGGATTAGATTGCATTGGATGCTTTTGGAGCTCTGTTATAGTTGTGTCCTGTTGTCTGTGTCCTTTATAATTGCCTTTTTTAGCTCAGTGAGGTTATGTTAAGGTTAAAGTCCAGAGTCTGCATGTTTCATCTTCTTTTCTAGGCACAGAATAAAGATCCCTCATATTCTCTACTCTTCTATTTATGAACACTTTCATGAGTTATTCAATGATTTACTGGGGGGGGAACAGTTTGTTGTTATACTGGCATGGTGTCCAGACCTTTATCACTCCCCAGTGCAAGTGTACAAGAATTTTTTGCTTGTGTGAGAATAGGTTGCTGATTCTTTCTTCTTGCACAGCAAAAGTCACCTTTGGTGTCTTACCAGATTGCAAATTGGAGTGGTTATGAGAAAATCTGTTACATGCACAGCCTTTAATGAGTTTATTTCCTGTTCTTTTGGAATTAGAACAAGGAGAGCTTGGGATGGGAGATGATTTGATCAGCTTGGTGACGGAGGATCCACTTCCAATTGCCTTCAAGTTACTAGGTGAGGAGCAGAGCAGACAGTGTGGTGGTGAGATGTCAGTGATGGGTTGTGCTGCCTTGAATGGATTCTGAGGCAGTCTGTCCACAGATGGGCTCAGTTTGGCGCTGTTGTTTTGGCTGGTGCAAAATTAATCTGCACCAGGCAAATCTTGAAAAGGAATAGACACTTACCTTGATTACTACAAGTTAGCAAAAATACATATTTTTTCAGGATCACTAATAACAAGGAAGTTTTTTCAGGTTGTAGGCGTGTGGTTGGATTTCTATCCTCAGGTACTTGTTCTTTTCGTGGCCATCCACCTGGTCAAACATTCTTCTAATGTCCACATCCTGCTTCTGTTTGGGGTCAAAGTCAGCAAAGGGAGTATTTTCCTGAAGAGCTCTGCAGCTAGGTTTGGCACCTTGTTCTGCTAAGGAATGGCTGTGAAGGATGGAGGGAGGAGGGACTACGAGGCAGCAGAGAGTGCATTCTGCAGTTTTGGCCAAAATAGGGGCGCACACATACCCTCTGCAGAGACATCTGATATCCTCTGGAGAGAGATCCCTGGGAAACCTCTGATGTGATTATTTATACTGAGATCATCAGGACAGTGTCGGAGAGTATCAAGAGGTCACAGGATATTAGTTAAAGCATCACCACATTTTTGGGGGATTAATTCCGACATTTGCTTTCTAATGTGGAACACTTCTTATTTAATTGGGTTAATAAATTCAATCAAATGTTAACATTTGGTCTGCAAAATAAGGAATCAAATCTCAAAAGCATCTTGATAAATGACCAGAATCTTAAATAGGTGGCTTCATAAATTATAGATGCATATATTTACAAACACATCCACATACACAGTGGTATGAATGTGCCCTTTACTAAGTGAAACGCAGCACACCTGAAGCCTGAATTATCTCTTTGGTGGACCTTGGAGATATGCGTTTGGACAATGCTGGGTGACAGCTATTTGGGTAGTTTATGTACTTGTCATAAAGCTTGGCTAAATCTGTTTCACCTTGGACTTGACTCAGGCCACTTCACACTTTTGCAAAGGCTGGACACAGCACCCTTGACCGATTTTTCTCCAAACAAGAGGCTTCTGGTGTAATCTAAGGCTACATATTTTGTTGGTAGTGTTAGAGTTTACACTGTGAAGAACTGTGAAGTCAGGAATATTAAAATGTTTGTAGAATTGACAAGCACAGAGAGCTGAGTGTAAAACAGAGAAAATAACATCCAAACCCTTTAAAATAGCACACTCTTCCACTAACTCTTTTTTTTGTATGGAAAAGAGTTTTGTTCTTCATCTCCTCCTGGACTGCTTGACTGCTGGTCCAGTGTTGCAGTAGCAGTGTCCTCAAGGCTGAGATCTGAAACAGAACACAGACAATACTTGAAAGGAATGGGATCTTCAGCAGGAGCTTCCTGGGAGCTGAGGATGTTTGGATATCAGCTGGCTAGTTTTAAAAAATCCTGTCCTAAATATTTACAAAAACTGTGGAACATTTCACGCCTCTCTTCTGTTCCTCTTTGTGGTCTTGATGAAAAGCATCACAAGAAGAAGTGCCCTGGTCCTGACTGGTTTCCAAGTCTCATTAAGTACAATGGGTTTGCAAGTGCTTCCGTACATACCGGCTGCACTACATCATCCCTTGCATTCCTGGGACTGAAAGCTGCAGAAGGCAACCAACGGGGAGGGGATAAAGAGTACACTTTTTGAGACTCTCTTTTCCCAGCTTCTATTCTTTGCTCCAACCAAAGGAATGAAATCGCAAAGCCATTACCTCATTTCTAAAGAGTTTGGAAGGCAGCTTGCTGCTCTGTTTTGAACTTGGGAGATTTTTTCATTTGCATGGAAAAGTGGAAATTTTGTAACTGATTTTTGTTTGTTTGTTTGTTTTTAAGAGTCACATTTCACCACAAAATGAACATGGCAGTGAGTTGGAAGTTGAAATGCGAGAGTTTGCAGGGGCTTGTTTCCCAGAATTTGATTACAGGCATATGTCTACCCCGAGGCTTGTAAGATTTTAGTAATTAATTTTTTCTAGAATTTAGCTTGTGCTCTCTCTTTTTTGCCTTTCCCACCTCTCTTTTTTTGAATACCACCTGAGTTTGATAAGGACAATATCATCTTTGGGATTTTGTGAGGTTTTCTCATAAATCCTCTGCTTTAATTTGTTTTCTTCAAATGTCTCAGTACAAAATGCACTAAAAAAATCAATGCTAAGTGCAGGATCATATGGAAAAGCATTAATTGTTCAAGTGAAATAACAAAGTTTCCCATACACATAATTACAAATTGAGTACTTTGTTTGCATATTATCAAATTAATTTAGTCTTTCCACTGAAAAAAAAAAATGCCTTGAATGGGGAACCTCAGAATATCAGGTGAATGTCAGTGCATGTCATTAAATCTTAATTAAACCAACAGAAATTCATCAGAACTGGTGCTTGGAGATTGTCTAGGCTTTGTATCCATTTTATGCAGGATGCTCCTTTTGTGGCCATCCAGGCTAAGCAGTCATGTGTGGTCTGCTGGCTGGTACCATAGCAAAGCAAGTCATCTTGAAATGCATGCCAAAATGAAAGAATTCTTCATCAATTGCATGTCTTTTCTTTTGGCTGAGTGTTAATGGCAGCCCTGCCCTGTCTTCCACAGTGCCTTGTGTGTGCAGAAGCTCCTGTGCCTTTGTACATGTGTAGTTTTTGGTGCTGCTGACCTGGCCCAGCATCAGACCTTTATCCTTGCTTCTGATGCTTTGCAATCCAGCATGTTGGCTGGACTCACCCATCTTCACAGCCTCTTGCCCAAGGAATGTATGGCTCCGATAGCTCAATGTTTGTGATTTTATTTGGGGCATGGCTCCCTGTTCTAGCCCATCCCTCTCTCTCCATGCACTGAAAGATGCAATGTCCTGATCCTTGGCCTTCAGCAGATAACTATGTCTTTATGATTAGATATCAAAAATATTTACAGAGCCTGTTGAAGTCTCCTGATGTGCTGTTACATTGCATCTGCCCTTTTTCACTTTTTATACCAGCTAATTAAATTTTTTCTCTATTGCATCTATATCATGCAATAAATTAAATGTTGTGTAACATGTACTTAATGCTTTGCTTCCTGTTAGCAATATGGTATAGTTTTCCAAGCACTATCTAATTACATGTGTGAAATCCAAAATTATGTACCTTTTTTGTAAAGGATGAGAGTCTACTGGGGCAGAAGGCATTAATGTCTGTGTATCAGCCTTCAAACCAGCTTATTGGTAGGACTTTAACATTGTATAAGTCTTAAGCTGGGTCACTGAAATGAAATACTTTAATACTTCTACCTATGCGGAGGTACAATAATGAACAGTACTGAAGAGATTGATATCTAAATGCTTTCCATAGATGCAGAGATGTATTATAGGAATGTAGAAGAGGAAATCACGTTTTATCAAAACAGTAGTGTACTGATTATAAATACCAGATGGATAGAGGAGAGAGAAAAATATTTGTGAAAACATTTTTCAACAGAAAATCGATGACTGAAAGAAAGTCTAAAACATCAGAAATCTGAAATAATACTACTTGTCCTTCAGTTTTTACAAAAATTCAGTTTCCATGATGTAAAGTGTTGTAAAGCTCATGAGCTGCCATTACAAGGAAATGTTCCTTTAGCTTTGGTGGCAAATCCAGGGACATGTTTCCTTCAATGAGTGTCATTAGCCACCCCTAAAAAGTGAATATGAAGAGGGTATAATTCTTGCTGTCTGCAATAAAAATAGTACCATCTTTTTGTTAGTTATGTCAAACCTTTAGTGTAACTTTCTTGTCACAGAGGCCTTGATCCATCAAGGAAATTCAGAATGTGATTAATTCAGGAGTAGAAAGTAATCTAATATTAATGAAATTGCTCCCATATTTTTTAAAGTTCAGAGATGGTCTGATGTGGCACTGGAACCAAAAAAAACTTAATTCAGGGAGCTATGGTACAAAGTATAAAACCAAACTATAGTGTCTCTTGTAAAAATTGAGTGTGTTTACTCTAAAACTAGCAAAATTGTTTCTTAACTTGTGCATTTGAGCTGAATTTATGTATGGCATGCAATGTTGGCTCCTTGAAGATGAATAGCAGCTAGATAGACTGCTTCCTATATCATGGTGTTGAGCTGTCCTCCATTAATGCTTGCTGTAAAAGTATCTTATATGAGAGGATAACACAATATCTGAACGGCAGCATCATATAAATGGTGCACACCAACATATAGGCCATTAATAACATATGAACCCTGCAGTACTTTATCTTCACTGCTTTGGAAAAGGACCTTTGCTATAACCCTTATAAAAAAATGCCAACAAGGACACATATTCTTTTTTCAATACAATTCTTGTTTTTTCTCACATCTGGTACTAAACTCTTCCTACTCCAGCTGTGAAAGTATAGGAACAATCTCTGTATGATGGGAGATGTTAACAGTACAGAGCTGCAAATGGTGCAGATTAATGTATTTCTGATTACTAGAACAAGTTCACTAATTTTCAGCTAACACTGGTAAAGGTGTCCTGGGATACCACAGTGCAGAAACACAAGGGCAAGTCTTCTAGTTGTAACCAAATGTTGTACAATTTTTAGCTGTCATTACTGAATATAATTCTTCCCACAGCATATTTTCCTCTGAATCATGACTGACCTTCAAGACTGTCGATGCACCCTTTCTGCCACAAAAGCCCTTTTGTCTCAGTGCGTTTGTGTGTGTGTGTCCATTCTGCCCATTTCCTCCTCATGGTGAAAAACAACCGCTTGAGTTTTTCTTGTTTTTGTTTGAGAATCACAATTTGATCGAAAGAGATTAAATAAATCAGCAAGTGATAATACAAAGCCATTAATACAACTTTTCTGCTCAAGTGATTTGGCATCCTTTATCTGCTGGCTTAAACTTAAACAATTACAGGCTTCCAAACTAATTACAGTGCAGAACATTATAGGATTTATGAAATTTGGCAGCTATCACTTAAAAAACGGGAAGGAAAAGAAGGAAGAAAAGTTCATCACTATCCATTATGGAAATCTGAAAGTTCCTCAGAACACAAATAATAGAGTACTGGTAAAGCCTTTCAGAAGCTCTGAGCATCTTGACTTCTAATTTGTATATTTTTGTTCAGTTTTCATGCTTCATAAGCAAGCATATGGAAAATACTGTGCAGATCTCATGCCAGCAAAATGTCTTCCATACCATTTAATTTACAGCACCAATGCCTTAATTATATTAACTAATACGCAGCCTGTAAATAGGGTGACAGTTGTCTCATGAAAACCCTGCTGTAGATTCCATCCTTTGCCAGAAAGAGCTCTAGTCCTTGTTGCTGAAACAGAACATGATAGCGAAAACCACGGGGATGGCTAATGGGTGGGACTGGAAGAAGTGAAGGTGGCACCAGTGATGTGGGCAGTGGGATTGAGTGCAGCCTCAGCAAATTTGCTGACAACCCTACGCTCTGTGAGGCGGTTGACACTTTGGAGGGAAGGGATGCCATCCAGAGGTACTCGGACATGCTTGAGAGGTGGGTCTGTGTGAACCTCATGAAGTTCAACAAAGTGAAGTGCAAGGTCCTGCACTTGAGTTGTGGCACATATGTGTTGGGCAGAGAAGTGATTGAGAGCCACATTGTGGAGATGTACCTGGGGGCGAAGGTCGAAGAAAAACTCAACATGAACCGGCAATGTGCGCTCTCAACCCAGAAAGCCAACAGTGTCCCAGGCTGCATCAAAAGCTGTGTGGCCAGCCGGGTTAGGGAGGTGATTCTCCCACTCTACTCTCCTCTCCTGAGATCCCACCTGGAGTACTGTGTACAGTTCTGGTGTCCCAAGCATAAGAAGGACATGGAATAGTTTGAGCAAGTCCAGAG
The DNA here is from genome assembly GCA_013398055.1 of Ifrita kowaldi. Classification (NCBI taxonomy): domain Eukaryota; kingdom Metazoa; phylum Chordata; class Aves; order Passeriformes; family Cinclosomatidae; genus Ifrita; species Ifrita kowaldi. Next base: position 174,659 of record VZRS01013013.1, on the reverse strand, counting down.
AAGGCCTTGAAGTTGACAAGAGGACTGGAGCATCTTCCCTATGAAGAGAGTCTGAGAAATTTGGGGCTGTTCAGCCTGGAGAAGGGAAGGTTGCGTGGAGACCTCATGGCAACCTTCCAGTATCTGAAGGGGCCTACTGGGAAAACAGAGAGGGTCTCTGCATCAGGAACTGTAGTGATAGGACAGGCAGTAATGGGTACAAACTGAAAGAGGGGAAATTTAGGTTATATGTTAGGGAGAAATTCTTAACTGTGAGGGTGGTGAGACACTGAACAGGTTGCCCAGGGAGGGTGGGTATGCCCCAACACTGGCATTGTTCAAAGCAAGGTAAGGCCCAGAAAAATACGTTCTAGTGGGAGGTATTCCTGTCCAGGGGAGCAGGAGGTGGGACTAGATGTTTATTAAGGTCTATTCCAACCCTTTAACAGTCTATGATTCTATGATTCCAGGCTCAGCCTTAAGCTGCTTTTATTATTCCAGTTAGGGCTATATGCTGTGTAGGCACTATGTATTGCTGAGTGTACACTGGTTGTGCCAGAAGTGACAGGTGGGAGTCAACAGGATGACAGCTAATTCAGGGAAACCATGGGCTGGCATGAGCCTGGTTTGGCCCCACAGACTCTCCATTGCTATCAGTCTCTACTGAGGCAAAAATTGCCCAGCTCTGTTTGAAGCTATCCAGTCATCCATTCTGTTCTCTCTTAATGACCAAACTCCTAGGCATTAGTCTCACTTTTTTTCCCCCCTATGATTAATTAAGCTATCATGTTCTCTAAAGATTTATTCCCTTTTCTGAAAAAGAAATAAATTGATGGTATTTTTTTAATGGAACCTTAAGATTTGATCAATGTCCACAAATGCTATAAGAATACTGTAGGCAAAGCTACAATTTTGGAATCGACCTTTTTCTTTTTTCTACGTCCGCCTCATCCCTGCGCGGAGCAAGTCCAAAGACAAAAACTAAAATCCAGGCTGAGGTGAATAAAAAATCAACCATGCTTTTAAAAACACAGCTGCAGCTTGGTGACCAGCACTGAAACTGATTCAATACAGACACTCCAGTGCTTTTCCTTGGGGCAAAAAGCCTTGAATTCTTGCTGTGATGTATACACACAGGCAGACACACGTGTATGCATTGATATATGCATTTCTACAGACACACATGCTTACAGACATACATAAATGTTTGCTTTGCTAAGTATTGCTAAAGAGCCACTACAGTTAAGTAACGTGATTCATGGTTGAGTAGCATAATATTAATTTGGCTAGATTTAATCTGGTTAATTAAGGTTAGCTCAAGTGAAGGCAGGCTTGCCTGTGTTTCAGCATGGTGCACACTCCAGCATGTGCCATAGGAAACCACAGACCTTCAGTGGGAATTTATGTTGTTCGTTTGGGATGAAGTGTGCTTCACCATGTATTGAATACTACTACAACATGTGCAAACTAAACTGAAGGCAATATGAGTAAAAGTATCCATGTAACTTTGTGTCCGCACTGCTGTTCTATGTATTCTGATATCATCCATGAGGGTATTTTGGGGCTGAGTGGATCTAAAGTTTTATAAAATGCCATGTATTTGTTAAAAGAAATTTGCCAGATATTTGTTAGAAGAACACTAGTGTGTTCTTTTAGTGCTGAGGTTTAAGTTAAATGATATAAACCCACCAAAAGCATAGGGAATGTCTACATACTTTGAGTAGTTCATGTTCACTGAAGACTACTCATGAATCTCCTACTCCACTTTGTCAGCGGCTCTTGTTGTGGTCTGCCTTGCACTCTGCATTTCATGCTGACAGCAGAGTGCTGCTGAGGTATAATAGATCAATTTGCCAGATCTGTCTACACTCAAAACTTCTTCCAGAATGTCCAAGCCAGACTTGGGTGAAATATCAAATATGAGCATGATGCCAGTGGATCTCCTTTCTTAGCCACTCCAGCACTTTCTGCTGCCCTGTTGGTAGGGAAGATGGGAATTGATGGAGCAGGGGTCATGCCAGATAGCTTTTCTGCTCCTGATAAAAAAGTATCCTGTCCTCCCTAGCAAATACTGGATCCAAATTCTTCTGTTCTAGATGGTCGAAGTTATAATCTTAACTTGACACATGACAAACACTCTGAAACACAGATTGCTGGAGCCAAAAATAGACATCTGGGAATCTGGAAAAAAAAAAAAAGAGAGAGAGAACTAGACATGTGCTAGTGGTTTTAAGACAAATGCTAATAAAAGAAACAGAAACGTGATGATTGCTTCTCCTGGAGGATTGCAGAAATCAATCCCAAGCCTCAAAAAAGGTGCAAAAAGTTTGGGAAAGAGGATGAAATAGATGATATGTGACATGACAGAATTTTTAACAAATCTAAAACTCTAAAGAACTGAAACCCTCACAAGGCAATATTCAGCTTTCTCTCAGTTTACACAGCAGATTTTACCGTTCCTTCTTTTGTGCAACAGGAACTGGGTCCTTTTACATGGCTTACTTCAAGCATGAGGCCAAGGATAGGACATTTCTGGCACAGAGGCCTGTCATGCAAGATAACATAGGTGATGGCCAACGTGTGGCAGCTGGAGAAAGTCACAATGACTTGGGGTAAGGGTTTGCTCTCAACCTATTGCCATGGTTATGTGTTTGATCAGCTAGGACAGTACTCTAGGAGATCTCTGTGCTTGCAAATGAAGCATGTGCAGTGTAGGAGTTCCCTCCATTGTTTCCTGAAGATTGACGTGGACAAGTGCAGGAAATTACTTTTGTTTCTCAATGGTGTTTTGATGTAGCCTGTGTGATGCAAAGTAGCATACAGAGTTGAAATGAAAGACCCCTCCCTCCTTCCTGCTATAAAACTTCGTATCTATAACATCTTCATGCAGGAGAGACAATGACCAACATTTTCAATGCAAAGGACTAAGATTAAGCTTCTTAAAACATACCCAGGCCCACAAGTAGGAAGTGCTGGTGAATACACCCAGTTTCTGTTAACTTCACAGAAAGTAAAGCTGAGGATTTGCTTTACTTAAAAAATATATCAGCTATCATTTCAGGTTTCCTAGTCAGACACAGCTTGTGGCTGCAGGTTTCATGGCTCTTAATAATCTGTTGCAGGAAGAAGGGCAGAAGAGCAGGAAGCAAATAAAGGTGCAGAAGAAAAGGGAGAGAGATATGAAGGGGTTGGACAAGAGCGAAAAGCATGCAAAAAAGAGGGAAATTGCAGGATGGAGACCATGAATGGGGAAGAGAAAGGAGAAGGATAAGAGCACAAGCACAGATGATGAAAGAAAAAGCTGGCAGAAAATGGATGGGCTGCAAGAAATACAAGAGAAAGAAATGACTGAAGAAAACCCACCCGGGGACTCTTTCCAGTCATGGACAACACAAAGCACTGACCCAAGGGGAAACGATTTTGAATCTGGCTGGGAGACAATCAGAACTGTGGGCCTCTGCATGGGATTTTGGGCAAAGGACCTTGCTGATTTTCCTGAAAAGTGGGTCGCCATGGGTTTTAAATGTGGAAGAGTATATATGAAAAGGCATTTTTTATCCCTGTCAGAAGACAAAAATTGGAAGAGGACTTGAAATGTACCATTCTGTATAAGGTGTCAGATAGCAGACAGAGTACAATTAAGACTGCACAAGGCTCTCCATCAGCAGTGTACAATGGGAATAGGATTTTCTTTTTCCCCGGATGTCAGCCCAGCCACTCAGGCGAGACGAAGAGAATTTCTTCCACTTAAGAAATCCTTTGTTCGGGAAAGAGCTGTTCAGGCCTCTGTTCTCTCCCCAGCCAAATTGTATGTTGTTTTCACGAGAAGACTTCACTTTCTGAGGGGCATTGGAAACCAAACTGCTTCTGGACAAAGTGCAAAGTGCAGCAAGTCCAGAGTATCCTTGGAGTCTGACAGGAAGGCTAAAGAATGAAGAGAAACATTTTCAAATGCAAAAAGGTTGCTATTTATTCTTGCAAAATTTGCCACAGTGATTTTTGTCCTGTGAACCTTGCAAGTGCAGAACTCATGTTTGTTTTCTGCAGGATGGATGCTTGGTCCTGTTTGTGTTTTTGTTGAACTGTGGTGACTGTATTCTCAGTACAAGAAAAGTGCATGTAAATCTGTATAAAACCTGTCTAGATCCTCGTGGAAGTATAGATCATTCCCATGAAAGCTGTTTAACTCGACCATGAATATCCAGCATCTGTACTAATCTAGTTACATCTTCCCTTTTCTCCTTGTGTGCAATACTGCATATTTAAATAACTAAAACCAGAAAACTGTTCAACAAAGAAGGAAATGAGACATCCCCACTACCAGAATTTACTTAGCCTTTTCTCACTGAGATTAAAATCTCTGGATTCATCAGAAATTACTTGTCTGATTTTTTTTGTCTTGTGCCATGAATACATATGTGCACATACCTGCAGAAATGCTGGAATGTACATGCACGCACACACAGATGGAAACTTGGAATACGCATTTTATCACCCAACTAATGACAGATTTATGTATAAAACATTTAAAGACTCATAAAATTATTAACAGGAATGTGTGACTTCCCAGCTTGTGTACATTACTTAAAATTTCTTCTTCATAAGGGTAAAATGAATCCTCAATATAGTTTTGAATGCAGAGGTACTGCAATCTTTCTGCTATCTTTCCATTTTACTTTTGTTTCACTCCGGCTATGTGTAGTGTCAGTATTTGTGTGTAGTGCCCTGTTGGCTCTTACGGACGAGACTAGGAGTCTCACAATTGGGTTTGATACTAGATCCTACCCAGTGGAAGGAAAGAAGCCTGTGTGTCATCATTTCATGAAACCATGTAACTAAAATGCACATTCAGGTCTTTATATCATAGTATAAGTACAGAAACGCTTGGGAGTCCATTCTGTTAGTAGTATCTCCCTTACTGGGTTACTGATTACTGGCTACACACTTTACACAAATCTACATCTTAAGATCGCTTGGAAATTTCACCTCTTGCATTCAGTGGCTATTCACTTGTTAATGGGTGTTTCTCACCAGGATCTCATTACAGCTGTGCCCCGTTTTCTGCCCTCCTGTCCGGTTCATTTTCAAGTGTAGTGTTATACGCTGGTTCAAATTTGTGTGCTTTTAAATCGTTTAGTTCCTTGATACCCAAAGAAAACACCTCTTTCTTCATGTGTGACCAGAGGATGAGATCAGCAGAAGGGGATGAAGACTGTGACTTGCTTCCCAAACTGTCCCATCAGAATGTGGGCTGCCTGGCTGATAGGTCATAGAGCAAAGCTTGGCTTTTTTTTGAGGGGAAAGGAAAGCATGGGCAGTATTGATTGATAAGGGGACTATGAATGCTTGGTGGGTCGAAGTGGAAGTTATTTTAATTTTTTGATATTATCTCTGATTTAGTGCTTAATCTTTGAGTGTGTATTCAAGCATCACGGGACTGCATTCATAAATACATCAAGAGGATTCTAGAAAAAATTAGCAATTAAGCATTAGAACAGAACAGAACTTGTGTCTGCAAATGCTTTTTGCTGCACATATTTGTCATTCTTTTGCTGGCACCCTGTGCTTTGTAGTCTGGATGTCTTTACACATCCTGAAACTGCCTCTTTCTAATCCTTCCGTATTTTCATCAATTTATTACAGATGAAGTTGAGCATTACAACAGGAAAAAACCCTCACATTCTGCATTGCCTTATTTTTTCATAACTACACTACTTTTCCCATTGCACCTTGTTACGAAAAACTGTGAAATGCACATAAGGCAGGATCAAAAGTCCAGGTTTTAGCAGAATACATATTACCATAATTTTTCATCGACAATTAGGAATTAATGCTAGATTAAAAACAATCCAAAAGAACACAACTGAAAAAGGAGAAGAAAAGTCAGAAAAGAATATCAAGTGTTTTGTATTCTCTCAGTTATCTGCTACTACATTTGTACTGCATATTTACTAAAGCCAGGGCAGCACTACCCAGTGCTTCTCATTTTAAAACAATCATTTATGGGTGTTAAAGTATGCCTGTGAAAGCAGAAGTGTACTGTGTCAATCAAAGCTAATCACTGGTACAGGCAAAGTGCCTTTGTTGGCCTCCATGCTCTAAGCCGCGCTTCCACATCTGTGTTTGAAGAGATTAGAGAGGTGCTTCATACAAGAACTGTATTAGTTAAAGCTGATCGACAGTATTTGGAATAAATCATGGAAAAGTTGAGTGCCAGAAAGGAAAGGCATGGTGAGCGAGTTTGAAATGGACTAGGACTAAATCTGATTCCTTCCCGTCTTTCCCACCCTTCCATCCCCTAGATGTAAATGTATAAACATCTACACACTTGTTCTTCTGAGGGCAGTGGTGGTTATCCTGTTCCAGCCACTTTGCAGCTAACATGCAGCTGCATGGCCAAGTTTGCCTGAGCTTGTTTTTGCTGAGGTACATACTGTTTATTGGCCAAGGCATTGATATCATATTTGATGCGTTTATAACAGTCAGGACTGGCAAGGGATGGGGAAATGGATGTTAAAGGAGGAGAGCTCTTACAAACTGCTGTGGCTTGGAGTTCTGCAGCTCCCCCCACCTCCATTTCCAGCAGCGTTCTTGCCTCATGAATGCCATACACTTTCAAATAAATTATGAGTGACAAGTATTTGAACCAATAAAGAGGGCACCATATTTTATATGCAGTAAATTTAATTCCAGATTGTGTTTCACCTCAGCAGTGTGACATGTTTATTGCCACTGAAAGATGAAAGCACCAGGAGTTAGAGACAAGCGTCAGCAGTTCTACTGGGCACCCGCAAAATGAAGATTTGACAGACTGGTGGCTGAGCCCGTGAAATGAAATGCCAGATCAAATTTTACCCAAAAGGGGTCAGATGTACTGTCATGCCCCCAGACTCTCAATACCAACTGAATAAATGACTCTGGTTCAACAAGCTGCCGAGGAAGGTGGTGTGCAATCCATAATTCACTGCTAGAGGGCTATGATGCCTTTCAGAACGCACCGATGATTGGTAGTGCCAGAGCTGGCTTTCAGGATATAATGCGATGAAGTTACTCTGTTGGTGCTGAGAGGTTTTGAAATGTACTATTAAGCAATTTCCAAAATTTGTTGTTTGGTCTGCCTTTGTCACCTTTGTCCCACAGTTGGCCCTGCAACTGCCCACATTAACAGTGAAAATCAAGGAATAAGCCTTTAAATTTGCTTAATAAGATATGCATGCATTTGGGACATCTCTTTCTATTGGGCGTGGCCCAAATCCAAGGAAAAATCTTTTGACAATCAGCTATAAAATGATGTTTATGTCACATCCCTTTGGAGGCTGAAAATAATAAAGAAGCATCATGTTTGTTCATTTCTAGCCAAGCTTTGCCACCTTTCGTCATGTGCAGCAGCAGTTACCCATGTGAGTTATCCCCCTGGGACTTCATAGAGACTGTTTGTTTGAGGGTTACTTAACGTAAGTAAAGCTGGCAGAATTGGATCTGGTATTTGCATACAACAAATTATATTAAGGGCAACTTGTATGCAGATTTAATTGCACAATGCAGGAAAGACATTTAGAGAATCTCCCGGTTTTAGCGAGACATGCTCACTGTAGACATACTGGTCAGCAAAACAGTCTCTACTGACTCTTTTTAAAAGTTTCAGACCAGATACCATTCATTGCCAATGGCCAAAAACACTAAAACATCTCTATCAGTGATGATACCAGCCACAGTGCTTCCAAGATTCAGATAACAGCAGAGTGTCAAATCTGCAGGTCAGTAAGCTAAACTCTGATTCTTAAATCCACCCTCTATCTGCTGGTAAGACAAGACATATTTCAAGCTGCTGCTGCTTAGAAGTAGTTATAATGTTTTTTCTTCCCATAACAGAGGATGGCTGTTCCAGGTGTTTACTTCATTCCTGGTTATAAATCCCCTGGTTTCCAGACTGAAGCTAGTCGCGGGCAGTTTATACCTATTTGTTCTTGTGTCAATCTTTTCAAAATAGCTTTAAACCTTTGTAAATAGCTTTTCACTCTCCCAGATATTTTCCAGCCTGATGTGTATATAGCCAGTTACCCAGGCTTTGTTTTGCTAAGTTTACTGAGATCTTAGATTTTCTTCTAATATGACAGATCCTGAGGTCCCTGACTATCATAGTATTCTCCTGTCACTACTCCAAATATACCAGTATGCACACTGAAATTTGAGTCAAAATGAACAGAGGTGAGTAAATATTTGAAAAATGTTCCAGGTAAGGAATATAAAAATGTATAAAGCCTTGAACCTCTATCAGAAAGATATTGCTTCATCATCCTAATTTTGCACCTGACCTTCTCATGACAATCCCATGCAGTATCTCTTGTAATGGGTACCACCAACACTTGGAAGGGCAACATCTCTGACATCCGGAACATCTTTCTAGTTTCCAGCGGTGGGAACTCCCAGATATTATCTGATGTTTCTGATATTCATATAAAGTAACTGACTGCCTTTTCCGTAGATAACCTAGGGTTGTGTTGGGTGCTCATCCCATGTATTCCTGGCTGCCATCTCCTGTTGCTCCTGTGCACCCATATCAAAATACTCTGGAGAAGATATTGATAGCATTTTAGTTGGGCCAGACACTTAACACGAGTGGAAATGATTAGCCTAGAGGACCCCGTGGGGCTCCAGGGTACACATACATAGCTGAGCCTCACCAGAATGTTGGCAGCCTTAAGAAGACAAGTGCCAAGTGAGGAACTTGGCACAAGTGCTGCTAAGTCTGATCACCCTCCAAGTCCATTTCTCAAACCAATCAAAGCAAAGAGTTTAAATGACACATCTGAAAAGAAAGAAGCAGGTGTGATTTCCCCGTCACTCCAGTGAGGTCCCTTGCTACTGTTCTGCATTTAGGTCTAACTCTCTTCAAGTCACTTGGGGCTTGCTCAAGTCTGCCTTCATCATCAGGTTGCCTGGACTCCTCACCCTGTTCTGACTGGCATGGACATGCAAATCTCTGCAGGGGTCCTGCAGAACGCAGCTCAGCAGCACATCACATCATCTCCAGAAGCTGGAGTCCTTCAGTGGGTAATACAGAGCTGGAGACGGGGTTGAGGCAAGAACATAATGTTTGCATAAACAAGGTAACGTGCTACAAGGTACATCAGGCAATGCAGCCTCCATTTGAGGAGGGCATTTTCTTGCATTTCTTGCAGATCAGTTTAGCTTCTGCTAGTCTTGTCAGTCCTTTTAAATGATGCCAGTGTTTGACTCTTAGAGATATAATTTTGAATAAACAATATGGATTTTATTAGTTTATAGTTTGTTAAACCAAATTTTATTTTAATCCAGCTGTAATAAAGTTAATGAACTACAATAATTGCTACAATAAAATCCCTTGCAGTGCATTGCACATAGAGTACAAACACTGCTAGCCCTTGGGCAGTGCTAACAATGTGCAAAAAGCACTTCAGCATCTTTCCTTCAAGAAAATAAAATAAAACAAAAAATCAAATTTATTCAGAAATTTAACAATTGACATTGTGTCAGGGCCTCATGTTAAAATAGGTACAAACTTTGTGACGATGGCTCAGCAAGTCCTGATCTGAGCAAGTCCTCAGGCCTATGAAACAATCATCTAGAGCCATGGTTTATTGTGTGCTTCTAGTATATAGATATATAGATATATACATATACACACATACACATATAAATGCGAATTTAGCTGCATCAGCTAATGACACTGCTCATGCTCTTTGCTATAGGAACTATAACACAGGGAGCAAGCATTTATTTTCACTGGGCGAGTGTTTTCTCCAACTTTTATGATTTTATCATTTTCAATATGTAGGTATAGTAGAAGCAATACTTCATTGAATGTCACCCAAAATCTCTTAAATTAAAAGCCTGAGGAAAAAAAGCCAAATATTGATCCAAATCCTTATGCAACATTTTATGAGAGGATTTTGATTTTTTTTTTTTTGCCATTTGATAGTTAGGGCATCATTGAAGCTTTTCTCCAGAAAATCTAAAGGTTTTACTCTGAAGGACTTTCTGTAACAGAATTCCCAATGAGAATAGCAAGAATAGGAATGAAAAGTATATTAATACAGACAAGCTCTGTGTTTTGCTTCGGCATCAATAGCAAAATCTTTTTTTTTTTTTTTTTTGTATAGAATCAAAGCAGATGTTATTACTAGTAAAAGAAGCAAAAATATGGGTTTTTTTCATAAGAGGACCTAGCAAAGAGAACTCATATGCACAGGGTTTTTTGTATTTATTTTTATTTATGAGCAGTTGTTTCTACCTAATTAGAACCTGTATCTATTTTTATTTTTTCTTTACCGTTTTGGGAAATGGCCGTAAGCTGACGGAGGGTAGGTTTAGGTTAGATATTAGGAGGTAATTCTCTACTGTGAGGGCAGTGAGGCAATGGAACAGTTACCCAGGGGTGTTGTGGACTCCCCGTCCTTGGGTGTGTTCAAGGCCAGACTGGACAGGGCCCTGAGCACCCTGGTCTAGTGTACAGTTCCCTGCCCATGGCAGGGGCAGTGGGACTAGATGATCTTTGAGGACCCTTCCAGGCCTAACCATTCAATGATTCTATGATGAGTCTATGTGCTGTTTGGGCTTTTAAATATATAGGAAAATATTAACAGATTTAATCCTGAGATGCACCCAGAAAACAGAAGTCCTTTTATCCAATGTAGGAATAAGTTGGAAGCCTTTTGTTTTTCTTACAGTAACATTCCAACTTACTTTTATTCACATTGTATGAAAAAAATCTGCTGAAAATAAATTAATTCTGTTCTTCTAATTATTTTGAGCCATTCCTTAAGTTGACTGAGGCTCCTGAAGTCCTCTGGATGAACAGATCTTACTGGTTTATTCAAATAAAGCTTTCCTTTGAACTCTTTTGGAGTTTTCCATAAATAAGAAACCTATGAAATTTAGCTTTTATTCATTCTGTATTTCAAACCCCTCTAAAAGATAGAAATGTTTTTTTATGGATATGACTGAATTTTTTGTGTATGATCTGTGTTGGTAATAAATAATAATTTCTCAACAACTAATGGCTAATAAATACATAATATTTTATTTTACCTAATTTTAAGCTTGTTCATAGATCAAATATTGACAAGGCTATGTAGGTATCTTAGACTATATAATCATTTGCACAATTGGACTCTAACACTTGTTATAGTCTAGATCAGTTCACTCCAGGGATTAATAGAGCATCTTACTCTGCCAGACCCTCAACTAAGAATAAGCTGAAATAGGTTCAGCCCCACATGATCTTGATGAATTGTTCAGACTGCATAAAGTTTATGTTATTTTAATATACATCAGCCTTTGGGGAGGGAAAGGTATTGAAGTAGAGCATGAAGAAAATGGATTCAGTGTCTATCTCAGACAGAGTTTCTTTGTCAATTTGGGTAAGTCCCTCGATTTTTCAGTGCCTCAGTTCTCCCTCCATAAACTGAGGAATTAATATTAGCTCTTTTATCTGCCTTGTCTATTCATACAGAAGACCCCTTGGAGCAAGGATTGCCTCTTGCTATATGTATTGCATTATTGAAGTGACATTGCATCCCTTCCCTTCATTTCTCTTTATGTTCATCTCAGTTAGCCTTTAAGGTTCTAAAAGTATGCACTACTTTAATAATTTTTGTAAAGTGGTTAGTCCAATATAAATGAGAAATGATAAAAATAAAAGCAAGTAATAAATCATATTTAGCAGTGAAAATACTTTATGACTGCAATTGATGGTAATTTCAACATTTCCCCAGTCCCCCTCTGTAAAATTATGTCAATTTAAACTCTTCTGACAAACATTCTTTCTTCATTCTAAGCTCTATTTCAGATAATATTTGCTCAATAACCTCAGCTAATAAAAGTACTTTGATCAGAGCACTTATTTTTAAAGTCTTTTAAATTGTACCCATCCTTTGCAGTCCAGATCCTCAGCTGGAGTAAATAAAAATAGTTTCAAAGTCATTCTGTCAAAGTGTGAAGCTCTGAAGAGCAATACTGATCTGCAGGTACTGATTTATGCTGACTCAGGTCTGCTGTCTTGCTTTACACCACAGAAATATCTTGGCCCAGTCCCTCTCTGTTAACATAAGAGCAGAGCACAACACTGTCTTTCCTCCAGTTTCAAAAGGATTTATCTTCTAAAAACCCCTCTCAGGTATTTGTCCTTTTAAAGTTTTATTTGCTTACATTCTTAGAAGTTTCAGTTTAGTTTGAAAATTTACTTTGTTACTCAAGCAGTTGCCATTTTAAGAGAGGGAGCTCTCCCGTTAAAATATTGTTTGCCTAGAACCTGACTCTGCATCCACATCTCAATTTTTGCCTAAATCTAGCAGAAAAGAATGCATCAAACCTTTGCATGTGTTGACCTAGGTGTTAAAGAATGTGCAGATGACATACAGTGATGGAGAATATAATTATTTTCAAATATCCCTTCCGTGATAACACACAAACAAAGTCTTACCTGTCTGCATTACTTCTGAGTGTCTTTACAAGATTAGGAAATATTGGCATGTATTTTCTCTCTATCAAGAGTGCAGTCACACCCTCTGAGTTACATAAGTGGCACAGAGGAGGGCTCTGATACCATGTACTGTAGTTGGACTTGCTCATGAGGAGACCTTCTGCCCAAGAAGACCCATCAACCCATCCAGGCTGCCTGTGCTCAGGGTTCTGGAGATTGAGTGTGAGATATTTGTGTTAGCGTATTGAAATTTTTTTGATTTCCAAATCTCACAAATAATTAAGCAAGAATAGTAGCTGTAGAGAATGGTAAGTGGTCACACAGAACACAATTGTGAAGAAATGAGTGTTTTGTGAAGGAACTTCAAAAGCAGAAGAATCATTATTCCTAACCCATCTTTGAATTTAAATTGCACACTTAAGCAAACTTTGAACTGTACCACACAATAAGCTTAACAAGTAAACCTATGCTTTTAACAGTTAATCATCTGATGCATGACAAGTATCATTCTGAATTCTATGCGAACTGATTCACAAAAATCATTCAATAAATTAATGTAGTTTTGCAATATTATCAGCAAAATAGGCAAGCAGCCAAACGTCTAATGACAAATTGAAGGGTTTTGAGATGTGTCTGTCTCTGTGCAATTGTTTTCTAAACAGAAGCACCCTGGAAAAAATTGAGCAACGCCACGTGAACCATAGCACTATTATGAAAATTCAATAAATAAATAAGGTGACTTATATGCAAATAAATTTATCCATCCTTCAACTTTGCCATCAAACATTTTTTAGTGGCCCACTTTGACTCACAGTGAAATAAATGGCAACATTTCCTTTGGCTCTTAGAGAAATGGATTTTCTTTTGTACCCAGCATTTATTCAGATCTGGTGTACTCTTTATGCAATATAAATACTGCATTTGAAAAGCCTAAAAAGGAGCGACTCTGAAGAGAGGGTAGCAATCTGTCAAAGCAGTGGTTATTGTCTGGAGCATTACCTGTCTTGCAGGTGCTATTCCCCGTCATTTATCTTCCAGCCTTGATCTGATGGATTGGGGATTATTGCTCTTTTGGCAATCAGATCCTGAACATGTCTCCTATTTAACTCTGGGCTGTAAAAAAGGGAAAATTAAAAACCATTATGAGACCTCCATATAATTAATCTTCAGATGGCTTGAAGCTCAAGCATGTAATGTCCTCAGTATACTGTCTACTATAACAAGTAACAGGAGGGAAAAAAAGACGACATATCAATACACTTTATCCAAGGGAAGAAATTCCAGTTGTAGCATTAAATATAAATACAATAGTGTGTTGGCATAATGTAGTAAGGTTCCTGTACTATTAAAGGCTTTGTTCTAAAGCATATCTGTGTACACAATGAGATGATGAACACAGTGCATCACATAGCTAAATTTAATATATGCAGGGGTATGATGTTTGCAATGCATGCATTTCAGCAGGTCCCATTAGTGCGCCTTTCCCCTCCAGTGAAAACAGAATGAACCACAGCCCCTTCTGGTTTGCATAAAGCAAACAAAATTAGATTTGCTTTGCTGAATTGAAACCCGCTTGGGATTGTGAGCCTCTCTTGGGGACAAATTACTTCAAACAATCCCTTTGTACCATAACAAAATCAAAAAATTCAGGCCAATCAACATGGCTCAAAACCCTTAACACAAGAATTAATAATACAACCTAGTCTATTTTTATTGCTTCTGAGCTACAGATCCTTGTTTTAATATAATTACACTTATTTGTGGTCCACATGTTAAATAAGCTTGCATATGTTAACTAATGTGACATAAAACAACTTTTGTAATTTCACTATTGCTACCAGTTTTGTTCCCCCTAGAGTAACATCCCTAACGTAGGACAAGCTAAACTTTAATTGCATTAAATTAAATCGATTTTTTTTGGCCTTTATAGATATAATAATAGGCATTTCTGAAGTTAAATAGGTAAAAAATATTTAAGTTCCACTTTAAGTCATATTTCCTGATGGGTTTCCAAATCTAACCCTTCCTTCAAAGAAATAACTTGTTTTCTGTAGCAGAGAAAGCTCATTTAAGGTGGCACAGGGTTTTAATCACTTATTAACATAATACCTCTACCCTCAGTGGTGTAATGCAGGTCATGAACACAATTACTTGCATGCCACATTTCACTCCAAACTAAGCTGATTTTTACAATATTCCCAGACCTTTTTTTTAACACTTCAACATTTTGAGCATTGTGCCTACTTAAGCTGAAAACGCTGTAAAGGAAGGCAGAGAGTTTATTTGCTTTCTTCATCAGACACACCCAAAACAAACCATGGGGAAGTATGTTTGTCATTTCTGTTTTCATCAATATTTTATACATTGCTCCAGACAGTATTATTTCTTAGCATTTTTCAAACTCCAGCCTTGGTGTTGCTCAATATTATTTTAAATACAACAAAATAATGGCAAACATAACCAGCTCTGATTTTCCATCCTAACGTAATACAAGATTATGGACAAAAAAGCAGGAGGTCACTTTTATTACTTTCTAATAAGACTTTACCTTATATGAGGCTATAAGCAATATATCAAGATGTCACTTTGTGCCTCCTAATATGACATAGTGGTGATGGAAGGAACCAAGGAGTTAGCAGAATTTTCTGAAGTATTCTCCCCAGAAGCATGTTTCTGGAATGCACAGTCTCAAGCACTTGGGAAGGAAAACGCTGACATAGGGCAGAATTATACCCTGACTCATAGTCCATGTAACCCAACTGATGGATGCATAACGTATCAATCAAGACAGTTCTGCTCCTGGAATATATATTTTCTTCACAGAAAACAAAAACAACCTTTTCCCAATTTAGCCTGAAAAATTAAGTCTGGAGGTACACAGAAGAAATGAAAGGTTCAGGAAAGTAAACAGTGCATTTTTTGTTATAGCCACAGAAATGTCAGAATTAATATTTGCATTTAAAAATGATGTCAAAAAATTAAGAAACAGAACAACACAGAGCACCTTAACTATGCTCCGTAGTGTCACTGTGCATGCATACGTGACTATCAGAAAATAGCACTTCTAATCTCAGTAAAACTGACAATGATTCCTAAAGATGGCTTCGCGTTTTCCATTTTTCCTCCCTCTTGTTGCTGGAAAGTGGACTTAGCTGGACTGCATGCCCCTAATTAAGTCTTTTTTGCTACTCCAAATTCCTTAGGACTATAATCAACTCATTAAGGCCTATTTTCCTCAAGCTTTTAGTAGTTATGTGCATAACATAACAGCTCATATCCTGCCTCATCTTGCTCCAGATAGACAGATGAAATTTTACAATAATATCTAAATATCATTTTACATTGGAAGGAACATGGTGTCCAGAGGAAAATCAGATGTTTGTATGCCAGGCTTTAAGAGAGTCAATGTGAAGCACCATTAACTATAGAGAAATAATATCTCCCAGAACAGAAGAAGGAAGAATAGAGACTGTTCAAGCTCCACCTTTTAGACAGATTTTGGTACTTAAAGCAGGAAAATGCCTTATGCATTCCTTGTTTTAAAGGGGTTAGTCCCAGCAAAACCAATTTAATTTTCAGATGCTGGTAGGTTTGTTGGGCTAAATCGCCAATCCACAGGAGATTCAGAAGCTCCTGCAAAATGAAATTCTACCCAGTTTACCAAGATGAGTGTATCAAAAAAAGCTGAGGCAGCTCCAGCAAGAGCCGCAGGGTTGAGTGTAGTCACTGTGGAAGAGGAACAACTGACGAGAGGGGAGCCTTCAGCACAAAGGAGAAGTGGGCTAACTTCACTCCCTGCCCAACTGCAAAGTGATCACCTGATCCAAAGGCTAGTATTCAGTATACAAAACCATTACATATTTCCTGGAACATTCCTTACCTGCTGCTTTCTCTCTGGTGCTGTTCTGTGCCAGACCAGATCCTGTGACACAGGCAGCTTTATGTTGCAGTCCGTAAAAGCCTCAGAGTTAAGATGCTTTTTTTGTTAAATACTCCCTGAGTGCCATTGCATGGATGTGTGAATGAGCAGTAACTCTGCTTAAATACCAGTAAAAACAATGTCTATGGAAACATGATGTGTGATATAACAATTTGATATGTTGTCCTGTGTTAAATGTTCTTATTCGTGCACTGCTCTTCTCTTAAACCTGGGTTGCACCTTGCAGCCACTGCATGTCACTATTAAGACGGAGCAATAGAGGAAGATTTCAGAAAGATTCATAAACTTCTAGTGGAGATGGATGCCGCCATCAGCCAGAAAAAAGCTGCCCCCACACGTATATAGTCATTTATTGTTTAAACCTCAAGCAGCTGAAGTGCACAGAAGAGTTCACAGTCCACTCTGTGCTACGCAGTTTAGATTGTTTAGGGTTTTTCATGCATTTGTTATGTATTTAAGTGTGTGTTAAACCATTAGGTCCCAAGAAAATCATAGTCATTCATGATTCATTGAGTCATTCATATCTGAAAGTTGTGCCCTAGTGCCAGTGTATTTTCTTGGGTTGAGATATGTTCCTCCTACAAAATATATAAAGTATTATCCATGGGCAATTACCCGCTTCTACCCATATTTCAGGGGAAGCACTTTTAGCAATATAAATTATTCATATTGTATAAAGCAGCATACAAGTGGTGTACTCTGTCAGAAACTCAGCCTTTTTTGTCATGGAGTTTTTGGTTTTTTATTTAATCTGAGGGCAAATTTCTCTTTACATCCACATGATAGCAGTTTGCTTTGGTATTCTTAGGTATGTAGATTGCCAACTGGTATAAAGGAAAATACGTATGTCAGTATAGTAGATTAATGTAATTAAAATCTATAGAGCAGATCTGAGAAGAAATTTTGGTCTTGTAGGAATATATCACTCTTTCAAAGGAAAGCAAGGTTAATTAAATTTCTATAATTAAATCAATTGGTACTAATGTATTTCTCAAACTGTAGGATCTGGAAAGGTTTCTTGTCTCCATGTTTTGGTGCATCCCCTCCTGCTGTGGTCTGGCTCCATGCTCAGCCCCAGGTCTGCACCATCTCTTTGCTTCTTTTCCCATTGTGCTGGGGAGCAATGCAGGACTGATCTGGAGGGGATGTTGATTCCTGACATGGAGAGAGAAATAGGAATCAGAACCCTGCCTCCATTAGTTCACACCTGCTGCACAAACACAATGACAAAATCAATGTAAGTTCTGGCTTCCCTGTACAATGTTGGGCAAATGTAGATTGAAAACATCCCCACTGTGATGTGCTTATGCTCACACCCTAGATAGTAAACAATATGATGATATTTGATTGCCCTCAGAAGCTGGATTGTATTTTGCCACCTTCTACCCAAATTTACGTTTTCACGGTCATTTTCCTATGAATTGTTTTAAGATGTGTTCTTGGAGCAGTGATGATGATCCTTAAGTATATCTTTCTAGGGAAGTTAGGCATCACCCGTGTAAGCACTGTTCTAGCAATCATATTAATTCACTAGCTTTATATGAAAACCTTGATACTGATCTTATAAATAGTTCCTGCTAATGCATTTTGGGTGAAATGCTGCCAGGTTTTAGTGATGCAAATTAAGATGACTGTAAAATTGTTACTTAGCGATTTTGTTAAATGTAAATTTGCAGTGTTGGATAGTGTCATTCTGTTTCTTGCCGTATGTTCAAGCTAACAGGCAGAACCATGCTCATTTGTATAATGTTAATATCTTCTTGCTTAACTTTTATAACATTCTGCACAAATTAACTTAAGATCCTAATAATCAGGCCAGCTATTAAAGAATTCTGTGATGTGTTCCAAAATGAAGTGTGTAACGCCTATTGGGTTCACACAATAATTACAGGCTGACTGCCGTCTGCTCTTCTCATCACAGTGACACCTGCTAACAAATATGTTGCTAACTGTGTTTGCAGCATTACAAATAGGTAGGCGCTTATTGGCTGCTATGGGGCGAGGGTGCTTGGCCTGTGTCTTCACCAGTGGAAGGTGATTTAGTGAGTCTGCTCTGATGATCTGCTTTTCACAGTGTGAGACTGTATTTTGCGCCCTAGAGTTCCCAGGTACGGTGTCACAGCGCAGATACTCACTCCTCTTTTCACCTCTCCCTTTTCCTGCTATTGTATCCTTTTGTGGCTATAGGATTTTTCAGTTTATTGGCATTTCTGCTAAAAAAAAAAAAAAAGAAAAATTTGGGAAGCTGAAGGCCAAGCCTTTCCTTTTGTGTCTGTGTGCACGAGCGTGTCTGTGTGTGTGTATGTGAGGCAGAGACAGTAAGAGTGGGAGAATCTCCCTTAACATTGCAGTTTTATGTACATACTATTCAGCTACAAGATGCAATAAAAATATTAGACGTATCTTTTCNGGCATTTCTGCTAAAAAAAAAAAAAAAGAATAATTTGGGAAGCTGAAGGCCAAGCCTTTCCTTTTGTGTCTGTGTGCACGAGCGTGTCTGTGTGTGTGTATGTGAGGCAGAGACAGTAAGAGTGGGAGAATCTCCCTTAACATTGCAGTTTTATGTACATACTATTCAGCTACAAGATGCAATAAAAATATTAGACGTATCTTTTCAGATGTAATAGGACTCCCTTCCTAGAAGCATGCTAATGACCTAAACTGTGTACTCTTAGACAATGAAAAAGATAATTGTGAAAACTGGTGAAATATATTCATGACATATAAAAAATGTGATGCCTGGTTTCATATAATGCTCTGACCTTTATCCTGCTGCAAGCAGACTCTAAGATTTGGATTCATCTAATATTGATTTGGAGAAGTGGACTATTCTGATACAAATTTGTCCCCTCTTTTAGTTATCTGTTTCTGAGGTCTGGTTTAAATTCCAAATATAAAACCATAACCCAAAAGGTAACACTACCTTCATTAGGCACCAGCTTGATGTTCCTTGCTACACCTTAGAGGGTCAGTGATTAAATAACCCCAATGTGAATACTCATTGATTCTTACTACTGCTATTGGATTACTAGAAACAACTAACTCTCAAAATCAGTCTTTTAGGACTCCCAAAATGTATGACGTATGAAAACTAAATTTCCATAATGAAAATTAAATGCATATTTGTAGATAGGGTGGGAATGAGGTGTTTTAGAAAGGGAGGGACTGTCTGATATCAGGATGAAGACAGATTCTTAAAAATGGTGAAAAGTTGTTTGCAATGGTTTAATTTTTTAACTCAGCCTTCTAAAAATGGGAAAGCTGAAATAAAAACACAAGCTTAGAAAAATTGAATATTAAATAAGCTACCAAGGTGTCCAAAATGGGAAGTTATGAAACCATGATAAGTGTTCTTTCATTAAACTACATTGTCCTTATAATCCAAGTTTGGTGATTGGGGTACAGAGTGGTCTGAAGAAACAGGTGGGATCTGACTGCAAAAATATCTGCTCACAAAATCTGCAACATACTGATGTAGATGTTTTCCCAGCCCATAATTGATTGTAAAAAGAGCTGAGAAAAAAAGAGGTTGATTTATGAACAGTTTGAACTCAAAAGTAACTTTAAGTTTAGCTATTCAAGACCTTCAAGATTTGTCTTGCCTATAACTAGAAGCTTGAACTTTTGTAGTGTGAACACTTAAAAGCATAGTTCAAGATATTTTGATGCAAAAGTTGCCCTCCTCCTGACTCCACTGTCAATGAATCTTACATTTCAGCTAAATTCTGAACGTTAGAGGGAACAGGAGAAAAAAAAAAGTCTCTATATTCACTTTCACCTACTATGGTCAGTCTGTGTTCCACCAGTTTTTGGGCAATTGTTTGCAGCGATGTTTCTGGAGGATAAATTAAGTCTGCTGTTACAGTCTTGCAGCCTGCAGTTTTCAGATGATAGTCTTCTAATAAAGGAGAGTCTGGTGAGTCTGGGGTACATGGACACTTTGAAGGTGATGAAGAAGATCGAACAGAATTGTGATGTCATTTGGCCTAAGGATTCTCTATTAATTTGAACTATTTGAGCTCCTTCCACGGTTTCAAAAATTAATTTTTGCTATGTGTATTTTATACTTCAAAAAGGTTTAAAGTCACTGCAATTGTGAGTAAAAATGAAATGCCAAAGAACACCAAAGACTGTTTCTCTCTTGCCTTCCGAATAAGGGTTATATAAAATGACCAGAGATGGGCAAAATCCTCCACATGTTCAGTCTTGTGAAAGGCCTTTCACAGAGAGGATGTCAACAAGTCCTAGAGGCACAGCTTCCTCATCTAACAGGCATAATGTGTCTTCTGAACCTCTGAGCTTTCCACCAATTTCTTCCATCCACTTCCTGACATTTGCTTATATTATTTTGTACTCTGTCCTACATCTAGCCATGCAAAAGTGAATCTGGAAAACTAAAAAGTTTAATTTTAAAAGGTAACAATTTTCAAAGGCATAAATATCTAAAATATTCCTAAGTCTAGTCCCACTCAGGACCAGTGCTTACTTTCTAAGAGTCAATCATCCTAACATCCATAAGGTAAGGTGGAAATGACAGATGGTGGCATGCTTCACTCTAATTTTAGGATTGCAGATAGCTTGCCTGCTCAGCCTTTCTTCTGGCTTGGACTGGACCAGGAACAACTATTCCCTCAGCCATCGTGTCCAGAAGTTTAAGAGACTTCCACGGAATTTGATGTTAGTGAAGGCTTATTCTCAATACCCAGAGATGCATAAAATCCCTTGGATGTAGAAAAGGCTTGGTGCTGATCCTGATATATACACTATATTTTATTAAGGAGTATTTTTCATCTGTTTGAACTGCATAAGTGAACTTTCTAAGATAGTAAATGACTCTCTTACGGCACCTCACTTTATGAATATTCTAATTTAACCAGGCTGATTTGTAATTTTTCTATTTTATTACTGAACGATTTAAGATCAAGCACATCAAGTGTGAAAACTAAAACCTAACTAAACAGTTTGAGATTTAGAAAATTCATGATGGATTTTTAAAACCAAGTGAACAATTGGTTTATTAATCCTATCATTTGTTTTTGATTCACATTTTTTTTCTAAAGGAATTCTTAAAGGATTTAAATTTTATAATATTCAAAGGACAGAAATATTCAGGATTTAAATGATTTAAATTCACACTCAAGAGGAGACTGAATGACACAGGGATTGCTGTTGGATTGTGCAGTCTATCACCTCCATGGCAGTAGGCCTATCCATCTTTCTAGGTGAGTATACGCGTCCACAATAGTAGAATCTGTTAGTTCAAATCAAATACAGAACAGATTGTATTATGTAATGACTAATCGGAGGTGTATGGCAGTCATAATTGAGAAAACATACATCAACACTTGCCAACAGTTTTCACGAGTTAGAATGGGAGACAGCTCAGCTATTTCGCATCGTCATCGTAGGTAAAGAGACAAAACCAATGTCAGACATCATGGGGGCAAACTGTGAGTGAGTGTTGGCTGGTTAATGCAAACAACTCTGAGGCATGACTTGGTGGTCCAACACTTGGTGTCCACATCAAACAGCTCCCCTTCCCTCTTCTTCAGAGACACTAGTTGGCAAGCTCAGCCAAGGACTGAATGAACATGGAGGCTGAAAACTGTGCTCCTCTCTGGAGGTGCCATAAGTAGGTCAGGGTTGAGACATGTTGATAAGATAGCTTATGGAAAATTGCACTGCCTGCAAGACATATGTAATTTGGATAAATTGAGGGACTCAGTCCCATATAATGCCAATCCAGCTTTTACAAGTCTGAAATAAATTTTAGAAGACAAAAATTCATTGCAATACGTTACAGCAAAACAGCAAGTTAATACTATATAAACCATTTGCATTTTTAAGCTACCTAAATGCAGAGAGCACCTTGAGAACTTTTATCTGCATTTTGATGTAGGGTAAATATTATTTTCTTCAGAATATATTATTCTTTCATAATTACAGATATAGTATTGTCTTTTTGAATAATAGCATGTTTGTCAACAATGGCCCTCTACATGCTACTCAGTTATTTCACTTCAGCTACTGGTGCTAAAATTACTTGGGTTTCACTGATCTCTCTTTATGCAATTGATTCTGATAAAATCAAGATAAGACAGTTATTTCAGGATCAGATTTTGAAGGCTTCATATTGTAGGAGTTAATTTAAATAAGAGGAATCTTTTTCTTAAGGGTCTTATAGATGCAATTTATCACTTTAAAAAATTCAGATTTACTCAGGTAAATCAGGTTCCTTTTTTTTTTTTTATCAAGAGTTTTGAAAGGTTATTTTACACAGAAAATGAAAAATAATGTCCTCTATTCTATTGAGCCATTTAACTGAATGTGTCTCTCGAACCTCTTATCCCAGTGCTTAACATCCTGATTTCACAATCTTGCAATTAAATCATGACCTTTCCCACACTACACAGTTGTTGTCTTCAATAATTTTTTTTTTTTAAGACTCATGGCTCAAATGTCATCTCAACTCTTATTTCCTATTCCTTGCCTGTAATTTGGCAAATAAGAATAGAACCCAGAAAAGGTTATCCATTATCAGTTACATCCTTTAGCTCAGAAGCATCATGCATTGGCAAGAAGCTGACAATTCACCAGATCTTTTCCACCTCCGACTTCCAAACTATATTAATGTTCAGACCCTATAATCAACTGCAATAGAAAGAGTGTCTCTCTAATTAATGGCCTAGATGTGTGTCAGACACATGGCACTGTAAAAACTGCTCCAGCCCATCATATTCTTTTCTGATCTGTGGTTTTCTATACTAAACACTTTAGGAACAGAATTATCCGATTCAGCTTTTTTTTCCCCTAACCATGCATGAAGACCAAATTGCAGCTGTATCAGAGGGATCTCCCAATAATCAGTGCTGTACAGTCACAGCAATCTTTCTCCTTCCTTAGTCCTCTGGGGAAATTACACTGTTCCTTTTGGGAGCTTATTTCTTCTCTGGTACTGAATCTGTGATATTGATTAGGACTTGATGGGATGGGGAAAAGAGGAGACTTTTAGGGAACTGTGGTTCCCCTTCATCTGTGCATTGCTGGCTAAACTTGAAATGGTGTAAATAGCAACACTAAATACTTGGTCTTATGAGAAGATATTTCCCTGATTAAAACATTACTCACACACTTGTGTAGAAAAAGTCACATTCTTTCATCCTTTTCATGCTCATTTAAGTCTCATATTCTCCTCCAAATCATCTGCTGTCCTTAAGATATCAAGATGTTTAGTTTAGCTGGATAAATATGTAGAATTCATATGACTATTCAAATCACATTCCTTTGATGAGAAGGAAATTTCCTGAAATGAGACTCTCTCAAAAAGGTCTCTAGAACCATGACATATAGTTTTAGATAAAAATACTTGTTAATCTTTTCACACTTTTGGTGTAAAGACACAGAACCTGGTTGTATGCTGAAAGCATGTGAGGTACCAAGAGGCTAAAAATTGATATATGCAATATTAAACGTATGCAGAGATTTTGGAAGCAGACAGAGCTTAGACCCAGATTTGCTCTTCATTAAGCTTGACCTATTGGAGTGAGTCCAGAGGAGGGGCACAAAAATGGCTGGAGGATGGAAAGCCTTTCCTATGAGGAAAGACTGACGGGGCTGGGATTGTTCAGCCTGTAGAAGTGAAGGCTCCAGGAGGACAATATTGCAGCCATTCAGTACTTAAAGGTGGCTTATGAGAAATATGGGGACAAGCTTTTTAGGAGGGCCTGTTGTGATAGTACAAGGGATAATGGCTTTAAACGAAATGAAGGTTGATTTGGATTAGATATAAGGAAGAAAGTTTTTACTTGGTGGTGAAACACTGGAGCAGGATGCCCAGAAAGAAGATAGATTCCCCATTCCCGGAAATACTGAAGGTCAGGTTGACGATCTCTGAGCAACCTGATCTAGTTAAATATGTTCCTGCTTATTGTAAGGGGTTGGATTAGATAACCTTTAAAAGGTCCCTTCAAACCCAAACTCCCCAGTGGACTTGATCAAATTCAATTATTTCTTGCATAAAGCGAAGTCTTAATATTGACAATGACATTCTCTTGAGGTATCCAGCCATTTTTGGGCCATAATGATATACCTACTCTAAGCTCAGTCTTTAACACAATAAATGCTGCATGTTATTGAGCCCTAAGCTAATCATAAATAAGTAAAAAGAAAACTAATGGGGCAAAAGTAAGCAGTTAAATGAGCAACTCAGCACACTACACCATGAATGGCTCATGCAACCAAAATGCAGACCTGAACTCTGTGTGCATGTTAGAATACAGACTTTGCGTATTTTGACTCTTTCTGTAAGTCCATTTTGCAGAAAAGTAAAAAGGATCAACAAAATCAGTAAAACAGAACATAGAAGCCATTGTGGTGAAGGTCATCAGGAACTGGTGACATGACTTTGTGGCATGAATATTGAGATTCATACTTGTAATGCTGTTGGCCTCATGATCTCACGGCATACTTATGTATGTACCTCACAAATGCGCACCCTTGTCTTTTAAGCCAGATATAGGTACCTTCTAGGGCTGTAAATGCCTGTATGTTGTAACAGAGGATGTAAAAAGGCAAAGTAGCCTCAGTTTCCTGGGGTTGTATCTATGCAAACTTTGGTTGAAGGACCCTGAACCAGTGGGGGCGGAAAGGCAACAAGGGACCTATCTACCCCAAAGCATTTCAGGGAACTTTAAATATCACAAGACAGTCTTTGTTCCTCTAGCAGTGGGCCACCTTGATCCCTTGATATGCAGCTACCTCACAAGAAGACAGGCAATAAAATGCTTGTCTAATTAACAACTCCAGGAGACCTCATATAGAAGTTGTTATCCTGAAGCAATGCCTGGTGAGCACATGAACTGAACTCCAAGCAGCTGCCCTGCACTGCACAGAACTAAGGATTCCCCTAAAACAAGCTACAGATGTTGCCTGAGCCTCAGTAAAGAGAGCCCTAATTGAGAGGGGAGGGACAGTTTGTTCAATGCCTGTGAGACCCTCATACAAGTTGAAACCCCTTTGAGAACCTCTGGGAAGAAAAAAAAAATCCCCCTGGATTTATTACCAAAAGCTACAAAAAGCCTGAGAGATTTTCAAAATGGCTTTG
The DNA here is from genome assembly GCA_013398055.1 of Ifrita kowaldi. Taxonomy (NCBI): domain Eukaryota; kingdom Metazoa; phylum Chordata; class Aves; order Passeriformes; family Cinclosomatidae; genus Ifrita; species Ifrita kowaldi. The sequence goes on along the minus strand of VZRS01013013.1, from coordinate 149,174 downwards.
TTCTGGAAAGATGAAAGGACATAGCTCTAAGAACATCAAGTGTATGAAGTTTAGTCTCTGTGGGAGAGTCATGAAGCTTGGGAAAAATACTGGTAAATGCATAAACTTATTTGAATAAAAACCTGAAACAATTTTAAAAAAATAAAATTCTGGACCGTAGGGAATAAGTTGATGAGGGACCTACGAAATTCTGCGTTTTGCACATTCTGCAAGATGAAGTGATAACTATACCGCAACTGTGGCTGTTTTGAGAGGTGATGAACTGATAAGTTCAGAAAGAGGAAAAACACCACAGTATTAAATTCCAGATAGAACAGATAAAAATATGTGAATTTTTAAAAAGGAATCTGAATATGGTGAAATGCAAAAGATCTTAAGCTACGGAAATTTGTGGGGACAGAAGAGAAAATAGTCTAGTAGAGCTGACACGGATCGTAGTATGTGACATAATTTACTGAGAAGCATTTCTCAATTCTTTCAGCTTGTTTACTCCTGCCTTTTATATTTGAATATGTGATCTATTTATGTTTTTTCATGTAACTTGCCAATATTTTATGGAATTAGGAAGGTATGGGGAATGAGGAAGAAAGAAAATTTGGTTCCATTCTTAGCTCTGCAGAGTAGCTTTGAAAAAGTTACTTTAATGGTCTGTGCTTTGGTCTCCAAATGTATAAAAGGAAGGTAATAACAATGATCTTTTTGTATGAAGTATTTCAAGATCTCCAAATTAAAGGTACAAAATAAACCACGGCATTATTATTACTATTATTATTATTATTATTACTTGAACTGATTGCAATATTTTAGAGGTTGTACCGAGTTATTTGACAGAAAAAAATTAAAAATGGAGACCAAAAGACCAGAAGATTGAATGTACCTCTGAATAGATGGGAAGAAAAAGCACTTCCTTTACATGCAAATCTTGCAGGCATCTTTTTTTCCTGGATCAAAGCTTGTTGTACTCCTCACAAATAGCAGACTCTTAGTGAACTTGACTCTATGGTATCATATTTTGAGATGGGGGTGGGGGAATAAGTCCAAATTTATGTCTGTAAGGTAAGTTGTTTTGAGAGAATCACTGCTAGGAAAAAATCGCAAGGGAAGGGTTCTCCTTCCTATGTGTAAAGCGTACTCTATATTTCCAAACTTTGATATTTAGACCATGAAGAAGGAATAGTAATATGGATAGTTTCAGTACACTAAGTGTGCCATCAGTTTTGGCTAGGTGACTGGCTTATACAGTTCATTTAACAGGATCAAGTCTAGTTCTGTCTGAGCACAGATGCAAGGCAGTAGCACAGCAGCTTTCATGGTAGATGGAAGCAGAGCAGAAATCAGTCTTGAACCAGTAGCTAGCCGTCACTGAGAAGTGACTTCAGCGTTAGAGACACCTCCTTTGACATTTCCATCAGAAATCAACTTTAGATATCATGCTTTCTGACATCTGCTTAGCCAGTGACTCATGAACTGAACCGCTCTCGTACGCAACTCCTGACGGCAAGAAAGCCATTCAGCCTCTCGGTATTCACAGCCACGGCTGACACATAGGCAAAGCAGATTTTAAAGTCTGGAGCTCAAGTGTCAGCCCTGAGACCTGTGTCTCAGCACTCATTTGAGACTCGAAGGTTGATTTGTTTATTCCCTTGAAGGGTTATTGTATGTTTTCCCTCCTTTTGTCAGTAGGCTTCAAAATGACTTGTAACAGTAACAAAAACCATGTGGAACAGAGCTGTACCAGGGTGGATAGGGCTGATGAAATTTTCTGAGCTCCTGTGACTAAAACCTGCATACCTACTGAGGAATCCTGTCAGAAATGTGCTAAAAGTCTAAATCTCTGTAACTTGTCTTTCTACAGAAGCAAGTCTTAAGTGTTTGTGTCTGCCAATCTGTACATGTATCTATCTGACCAGACAAGTTTATAGAAGATTTTCAGCTATCTGGCAGTTTTAATACTCATAAGATTCCTAAAAAGTTCACAAAAATAGACTGCTGGGAGAGGGGAGACCTTCTTGTGTCAACCTGGGGGAAAAAATTTCAGATGCAGTGAAATCCTTGTCAAACGAGAGACACTGCCCGGGAGGAGAAGCATCGTGATGCCTCAGTGGCATGAAGAGCATCAGTCACAGCTCCTCCACAGAGAGGCACTGGAAGATCTGACCATAGCATGCAAAACCATGAGAAGCAAAGCTTCACCAGTGCTACTTCTCCTGGACCTACTAATGCAGAGTAAGACAGCAGTAGGGTGCTAAGCTCCAGAATTTCTTGTCCCATTGCAGAAACAGAGAGGAGAATAGCTTCAGGGGTGATGTGACAGCTGCAAAACAGGCAGAGAAAAGACCTAGGAGCAGATCTGACACAGCTACCTTGATCAATGTTTGCTTAGAAACGAAGATTTATATTCCTTGTTTATATCAAGAACCTGATGTGAAATACTGACCACTTTGAAGCTGGTGACAGATCTCCCATAACCAGGATTTCATCGCAGTTCCTTTCTGTAGACTTGTCTGTGATTTGTTGTACATTAACAGCAAGGGGAAGTTAAAATGCTCTGAATCAGGAAAAATATTTTACAGAGCTAGGTAATTTGAAAAACATCTTTCATCTGTTAAGGTTTGAGCTTCTCCCAGTAATAACAAGAACTTGATCAAGCATGAACACTCCCTAGCTATCTATAGATTTGTACGACACAACCTTAGAAATGTCATTGGCACACTTCAGAGTATAATCAATACATTCTTTTTAACCTTTACGCAAGAAGGTTGGGATACAGACTAAGATTGATAAAAAGACTCTCCTGCAGTGTGAAAGGTGCAAAACTAGAGAAAGAGCAGAACTGGGAGATTTTATTAGCATAATGCACAAACTGAAATGTGCTGTGTTGATTCCCAGGGGCTGCAGATTTGAGCATGAGAGTAAATCCAAACCAAACTTCCAAAGTGAATAATCCAGATGCCTTGTTTCTTCTGATTCCAAATTTCTTTCCCTTCTTGGAGGCATAATTGTGATTTTCATCAGCATTCCAAAGATCTGAAGAGCTTCCTTATTGTTCTTAGTAGTTTAATGTCGGGGAGAGGACTGTTGCTCCTGTCCCACCCTCCAGCATAATGGGAAATGTTGCCTGTGATGGTGTATCTGGCACTAGAAGTTCTGCCATACCTACTCTACCAAGGTGAGAGCAAGAAGTGCCTCAGAGTTTCTGGAGCTTTTATCCAGCAAGTTCCCAAAGATTTCCCAGCAGCTGACCAACAGGAAAAAGAAACATTATCATCTCCACAACATGATGTTTTTTATGAATCTGAGAACAGCTGAAGTGCTTAGCAAGTGTTTTTCTTCTCCTGCTGTCTTATTAGAGGGCAGGGATTTCTTGACTGTTGACCCTGTCCCCCATCAAAAAAAAATCTGCTGTGCCAAAGGAAATGTGCAAGTGACTGTGATGGGACCTTGTAATGACATTACAGGATTGTGTCTTGAATATTGGCATTGAATACTTACAGCACATATGGAGTGAGCCCAAAAAGGAGCCTGATCCTATCCAGCTGTAAAGACAGGGTATCATCCCTATTAATGCTTTTAAGTACTTCTCAGTTTATTTCTTATGTCACCAGAAACAGATTTCAATGCATCTTGGTCAACTTATTTGGCAGTTTCACTCTCTGAAAATGTTTACTGCCTATAATCTTCTTCTTCTTCTTCTTCTTGTTTTGTTTATCTCTAGTTCCCGTATCATATGTCCCAAAGGGAAATATAAAGATTTGAAAATAGAAACTATAGCAAGATAAAGACTGGATTTTTTTTTTTCAGTGAGGGCTGAAGTAGAGAAATTGTTGCTTGGCCCCAAAATAACTCCTTTTCACAAGCAATCCAGCTTTGCCTACAGTAAATATTTTATTTTCTTAAGCTGTTTTGTGCAATTGTGGATCACCACCACTTGTAAATATATATGAGTTGCAGTGATAAAATGTCTGTTTTGCTCTTTTTTGTACAAGTTGATCTCCACAATGCAGTTAATAATTGTTTCCAAGGAACTCTCTTGTAAAACAAAGAGTCATTTTGGGAAACAAGGGTAGTACTGATGTGAACAAATTGGAATGACTGAAAACTTGCCTTTTGCCTGCTGACCAATGTCTGATAGAATCAAGTGACAACGAAACTGAACAAAACCTTGTTTTCCTGTTTGTGGTTTGTTATTGTAGTCACCATTGTTAAACTTTTTTTGTTAAAAAAAGTAGTGTACAGTGTTGTTATGTTGAAAGGAAAAAGTACAATTTGTGCACTGTGCTTTTTGCATAATCTGGTTTTCTGTGTGGTCTGTAGGTCAATGAAATTAGCTTTTTACTATTTACTATTTTTTGTTCACAGGTCCCATTATGTTCCAGTTTGTGAGTGAAGGAAGGACAAGAAGCAAGAGGAGCTGTCTGCAAATCAGAACTCCATGAGAAAATATTTGAAATCATGAATGACTCAGTAGAAACTCACTTACTAATGTGTCATGAAGTACCAGAGAAATATTTGGTCACTGAGTGAGAAACAATGGAAGCTAGACAATAGTTTTTTGTTTGAGAAGTTTTTCACAAAAGCAAAACAAGTAACTCATTAAGATTTCAGATTGCACTTGGAGAGAACAAAAAAGTAAAATGTTCTAACTGCAGGTCAGTGTCTACAGAAATGGAAAAGTTAGCCAAGTAACTGGACTTGCACGGACATGCAGATAAATTCTTTTTTTAAAGTTCATAAGAGATCTGCATGTTCCTATATTGAAATATTAGTTACAAGTTGATTTATAAAAGATACAGATTGAGTGTATTGTTTTGGGTGAGCTTTTTGTTATAAATTCTTCTAATGCTAATGTATTATCAGGTAACCAAATTTCGTAGAGTATGTGTGTGCGTGTGTGTGCTTGCAAATGTGCTTAAAAATGTATGCATGCATATATATATCGTGTTGATGGACAATTCATCATATGAATGAAATTTTATTTTTTTTAAAAAAGAAATTTCTTGTCTGTAAACTAAAGTACAAAAACCAGAATTGTGAATATCTTCAAATCCTCAAAAATAAGTATTTTAAAGTCTGTATAAGTTTTAGGTAGTCAAAGTGTTCTGAGACACAAATATCTTCACAAAATTTGCTGTCAGTATAAAGCATTCTTATTAGTCATGAGAAGGAATGAAAGTAGAGGCAAAAGCCTTTGATAAATATTGAAGGTAAACAAGATTAGCAAATGTATTGTTAATCCTGGAAAGAAACAAATGTATTCAGCTACAAATCCTGCATTTAAACTAAGTAATGGTATAAGAAGATCTTTCCTTTTATAGATACCTGATATAAATGCCTGTAGATGCCTGTATGTACGAATATGTATGTATATATGTACCTAATGTAGCTTGCAACGTGAGACAGCTGAATATAAGAAGGATGCAGAGTCGTGTATTTTCATCCTGTTTTCATCTTATAAAATTTGCCGTTTCTTTTTCCATTCCACAGAGTTTTGCACATCAGGTAAAATTTCAGAAGAAATTAATGGAAGAGCTGCTAGTGACTAAAATCGAATCAGTATTTCACCTCCACATGACATGGTTTGCTTCCTTCCAGCTAGCATTAAATAGCAAGCTACAAATAAAGACACATTGCAGTGGAACCAACCACAATTGTTTCGTCAGTCTATGCACTTGACAAATGCCCTAAAAGAAGATATATAAGGATTCTCTTATACTAAATTTAGTATAGGAAATCTTTAATAACTGGAACTGACTATAATTTCCTCCTTTAGACTGTTCTGTTTCGATGTTTCATAAATCCTTGTATTGATTAGCTTTACATGGAATGTTGTACAGCCCTAAACACAAGAAATTAAACTGAATGGCAGGTGAATTTTAGCACAGTCCTTCCAGCTAACACAGCAAAACAACAAAGCAAAAAATGAAACACAGAAAGCATAAATCCAAATATATGCAAAGGAATATTAATGCCAGTAAATGAGTCAATTGTTAAAGTTCTGAATTTTTTCTTGCTGAGTTTCTAGAACCGAAAACCTGATGTAGGAAAAAAATCCCCTTTATGCATACTTATGGCACATATTAACACTTGATTATAAGAATTTAATGCATATAACATGTATAAATAAAATTCAGTAGTAGAGATTATGAAAGAAAACTAGGAAAGCTACTTAACTGACATCTGAGATAGATGATTTCCGTGTGAATCTTCCTCATGAAGATTTTTCTGATAGAATGACAAAATGGAGTGGAATGGAATAGAATGGAACTGAGTTAAAAGGAATGGAATGGAATGGAATGGAATGGAATGGAATGGAATGGAATGGAATGGAATTGAGTAGAATAGAATAGAATAGAATAGAATAGAATAGAATAGAATAGAATAGAAATTTCTGTTGGAAAGAACTTATGATGATGACCTAGTCCCACTGCAAGCTTCTTTATACGTCTTTCCTGTGACTTCCTTCACTTCAGGCCCTAAACTTGATTACTTGTACTGGGCATGTTAAGCCTTTAAATTTCGTTGTCAGAGCCCCATTTCTCCCCTTTTCGGTCAGGGAGTTTCACAAAATCTACATTTTGTAGACTAAAAACATTTATGCTTGATTTTAGGTGTATGAGCAATGTGAAATTGATAAATTCCTCCACTGGGATACCTTTTTAGCTGAAAATGTATGAAAATATTTTGCAAGAAACTAAATTATTTGAGAGAACAGTCCTGTATCCTGAAGAAGAATGATGCTAGCATGTTGTGGGAGGATCTTTAACAGTGCAACCGTCAAGTGCTTTTAACTGCTTTTCAGCTAAATAAAGATTTTAACTGAAACCATCAACACCATGAAAACAAACTGCTATACAGATCACTACTTACAAAGACATTTTTCAGAAGAAAGGCCTGTGTGATGCTTTTTAGCTCAACATGCCCATCAGGAGAAAGGGAAAGGATTTTTGGGAACATGGAAGGACATACTTTTGCTCGTTAGAGACCAGTTCTTGTATGCTTTTCCTGCACACTGAACACTGCCTTCATCCTCCTGTCCTGCTCTCCTGGAGCCATTGGCAGCCTTCTGGGTGCTGCTCGGGCTTCGCGGTTTGCTGGCCAAGGAGTGCCCACTGTGGGACCATCCCCACCATTTTTAGGAAGAACAGTAAAAGCATTATAAGTTTATGCCTCTGGAAGTTACTGAAGAAAAACATTCTGGCCTGGGTCTCCTGGGTGTGAAAGCTTCTGTTGGATGCTGGGCAGTGGAAATGTCTGTGGAGTAGGTATGTATTAAACTTGTGTCCATTTGAAGAACACTATGCTGTTACAATAAGATCAAATGGCCACCTTGTTTCTTGTGATACGCCCTTCTGGCAGCTCAGTGTCTCACTCAAAATTAGTGCTACATTAGCAGGGAAAATGATAAAGCTTAGCTAATTACCCTTAAGTTTTTACTGGTTCACAGGCACAAGGGAAGCAACCTAAGCGACAAGAGAAGTAAGAGAAGCCTCCATCCCTCTTGCACTGTCTAATCCAGCAATTCATGTAGCCAAGGAACTGAACAGATTTTGCCTCAGTTTGATATTATATTATATTTTTTCAACAAACTAGAGTGTGCCACAACGTCCTGATGGTAACTGCCTACTGAAATGCTGTTCTGTTTCTGTCTTTGCTGTTTCAGGGATTGAATGTGCAATGTGGTTAAAAACTGACTCAAAGTTTTGGCTTTGGGGAGATTAAATTCATCTTTGGCACAGAGTAGTTCTGCACTGAATGAGGAAAGAAATGACAAAAAAGTATTTCATGCTTTAAAATGAATCTTTGTTGTTGAAAATTTTGAACTTGGCAAAAAGAGAAAACTGAAGATTTTGAGCAAGGATGACAATGAATGTTGTGTTCAGAATTTTCCTGCTCTGAGTCTGGCTATCTACAAAAGAAAAATGTTTTCTGAAAAATCTCTCACACTCAAATGTTCTTCTGATCAGAAGGATTATTCAGAATAATGGGCATTTTCAGAAGGAAGAAAAGAAAGAATTCCATGTCCCCAAAGAACTATCAACAAAGAAAAATAAAATTGTATCTTGCAAATTTTTCAAAATTTCATATACTAAGGAATAGTAATTATTTAACTGCAGATGTAGCACAATAAAGTTATTTTGGAATATTGCATTCTATTTTTCAGTATACAAATGTTTCAAAGGTAGGGTAAAAACAGATTTGAAGCTATCTGCTTAATACAGTGGTGGAAGTATGTAAATTTGGCTGCTTCTGTGCTGGGGACGGTTCCAAGCAACTCTACCCAGCCTCCATATAACAGACAGAAGAGTGGAGGAAAGGCCTGTTAAGTTTGTTTAGTTTTCAAAATCAAGTAGACAAAGGCAAGCTAAGATTAAAAGCTGTGTCGGGTTTTCCATTCAGAAGTATTAGCATGGCAATGTATGCACACCAAGCACTTCAAACTCCAAATCAAGTATTGTTAATGGTAGATTAGGTGGAGCACTCAGTACCAAGTGTCAGTCCTATCTTTCCATGTTGTCTTCTGGAAAAGAATAATACTTGAACAAACCTAAATCCTGAGTGAATGAACTTGAAATTTGTGACTATTTTTTTCCCCAAAATTTGTTAAAATTTTGTTCTTTCAGAAAAAATTTCAAACAGAACCATCATTGTCATTGTGGTGTTGTGCCTGTTTCCCAGTTTTAGGAAGGCTTAAACTGGATTTACTGTGTCATCAAACAGTGGCCATCACCTCTCTCTATCCATGTCTTCTGATGCCATCTTCAGTTAGGTAAAAAGATACTGTTATTTTTCCCTGGGATCCCTTCCTCCTTCAGGGCGCAGTGCGCATCAATGCTGTGTAATGAGCTATTTAGCTATCTGGCACCTCCTCATTGCTTTTCTTGGCTTTGTGCCTTATTTACCACTTGCTTCTTCTGCTCTGAAGACAAAGCTATTAATTTGCTTGCGGCTTTTTATCTTACAATCTGAATGCTTCTCAGATATACATTAAATATATTTTCATTATATCCTTGGTGTATGAGGGGTATGATTGTTATTCAAACTCTCTAGATGGGGAATCAGGGTACAGGCACATGAAGGCCCAATTTTTCCATTAGCTCTGTGTTCCCAGCTAGCAGTGTATAGGATCTGTGTTTGGATGTTTTTCCCCCCAGAGATGTTAGCATTGCACTGTACAATGCTTTATGCCGTCAAAGTACAGCTCCTGTTATTGATTTTGGTTGCAGGTGTGACTGCTCCAAAGCTCTGTAAATCAAAACCCAAGGTCTAAACTGAGGTACCCAGAAAGCACAAAATAAAGGTGGTATTCCTTAGCTTCATAAATCTCCTTCAGAGGCATTGCTTTTCAGAGCAGTTTGGGTTTCCTCTGAAGAATCACCTGTCCAAAGTTTAGCTTAAATGATTTGACCAGAACATTGGAGGAATCCTGTGGTGGAGGCTTGGATAGAATTAGGTCTTCTGATCAGCATTTTTTGCCATAATTTGTGCCTTACACTTTCTTTCCCCACTGTCTTCAGCCTACACATCTTTACACCAACCAAAACAGGATGTCTAAGGGGAGCAACCACCTTCACTACTTAACTCTGATTCATCCCTGCTGCAGGTGCATCCCATGCCTCCAATGATACAGGGGCAAAAATAACAAGCAATCAGATAATTATAGACTGTATCATAAGGCATGTGCAAGGGGTGTGCATGTGAGCAGCAAGGTTACCCAGGCAGCACAGATTCTGGCATTTCTTACCTTTTGAGTGATTCAGTTTGTAACCTTGATAATTAGAGCTGATCAGCACATTTTTGGAAAATGCTGTTCTGCTGAAAGTGAAAACAGTCTGCATCGACGTGAGGATTTTAACCAACAGACTTGCTAAACAGGCTGCCTGGGCCCTGTTGATTCATTCACCTCGTTACAAGGTAGGCTTGGGTCTCTTACACAGGTCTCAGGGGTCCTGGCTCCAAGATTGGCTCCTCAGGCATGTTAACAACTGCCCTAAGTTACAAGATATACCTAGGAAGCAGAGATAAATTACAGTTTTATCTGGCTCTGGAAAGCTTGTATTTACTTGCATAAATTTCTATTGTTTTCTTGCTTAGACACAAACTGAATCTTGCTCCCTTTTCAGTCTGCATCAAAGGTCTCATTGCTTGGTATTGTGCTGATGTCTGGAGGGCTGTAAAGTGACCCTCTGCTCAGTCCTTGGCTTCATGAGCTGAAGGATTGCCCCTGACCATGGCCTGGGTCATAAGAGTGCCGATCCTACAAGGGAACTAGTCACACTGGCAGCAAGTTTCACAGCTACATACTCACCAAGGCTAGAGGAGCACTGACATCCAGAAAACCTCATTTACATTTCCACCTCAGAAGGAGGCTTTCTGCCACTCTCTAAGTGTCTTATTCCTGTCCTAATCTCCTGCCCTCACCAGTCTCACCTCATCCCTCCTGGCTTTTCACAATTTCGCCTTTTTTTCTTCATGCACTTTTGTAGAGTGGGAAAATACCTCTTCCTCCTCCAGTAGTTATTGCAACATCAGTTTATTTCTCTCTTTGCTGTTCCCATATTCTGCCATCAATTAAATGGTTTGAAATCCCCTATGTGGTCTGCACTCTAACTAATAAGAAATCTTGGGAGAGAAGCTCCCAGCCCAGCTCCTGTTACCTCCACAGAAAACCATGCAAGTGAGTAATGAGAGAGCAACCCACAGTTCAAATTAAATAGTATTGGACAGTGTTTGAAAACCCTGTCATTCCAGTACCTACAAGAAGGATGGGGAGAAACTATCTACAGGGGCATGTAGTGACAGGACAAGGGAGAATGCCTTCAAATTGAAAGAGAGTTGGTTTAGATTAGATATTAGAAAAAATTATTTTCTGTGAGGGTGGTGAGGCACTGGAACAGGTTGCCCAGAGAAATTGTGGATGCCCCATCCCTGGAAATGTTTAAGGCCAGGCTGGATAGAGCTCTAAGCAACCTGGTCTACCAAAAGGTCCCTGTCTGCAGCAGGGAGTCGGGACTAGATGATCTTTGAGGTCCTTTCCAACCCAGGACATTCTGTGATTGTATGACTGTAAGTAGGAAGCAGCCATTATCTGTGGCAGTCAGTTAGTCCAAACCAAAACCGAGAAAACTTGCCCCTGATGAAAACAACTGTTTCCAGCACCACTACACATATATCCTGACATCCTCTTTTTCTCAGGAGCTTTTAAAAAATATTTTCAGCCAAAATTCCCATAGCAGTAGAGCTATTACCTGTGCCCGGCTACTTATAGCTGTAAAAGATTAACGAGGGATTTTTTTTTACAGCAGGCCTCGTGACTCTGAAAAGTCTGTCCAACTCTTCGGTACTTCATTATTGAGGGATATGCATTCACTTCACACCAGCCTGAGCAGTAATCATAAATAAGGTGCAACAAGAACTGAGAGAAAGTACACAAAATTGTGTTTCAAAATGTTATGCATAATAATATCAAAGATATGATAAAATGAGACAATAAGTGTGTGCAGCTCTAATAAAATTAAAAGTCAATTAATTTATAATCACTGATTTACATTCAAAGGTTTTTTTTGATATTGCATATTAATTTACTTTGTTACTCCCATTTTCCTTTTCAAGGTTTCACAGCCATCCCACTTTTTCACATCTGCTGTAAAGTTCATCTCTACTGCTAATAAAATGACTAATTTTTTTTGATTTATTGTTTTATATAGTTTTATGTCATGGATGTCTTCTTGATGAAATGCTTTTATAATGTCTTTTCTGCCTTGGTACTTCTGCTGTAAATTACAAGCCATACAGTTTCTTCATCTCTCCCCCTAATGCTCTGAAATAACTGGGTTTAGTGTAAAGCTTTTCCTTCTGGATCTGTGTGTTTCCTCCATCTCACACTTTGCTTTCCCATCTTCCTAGCTGCCAGTATTTCTAAGCTTCTATATACGTGATAGTTTTATACAACTAAGCTAAACAACATCGGTGGCCTTCTACCTTCTTATGTTCATCCCTGTCATCGTGTACACCATTCACAGCTTCAAAGGTTTCCCCAGGGGTCCTAGCACAGTAGAAAATCCTGATTATAAGTGACATTTGAGTGGATTTTTAGAATTAGTGTATTAACAATTATACCCAACCTTAGGCTCTTTATTAACAGTATCAAGACTGGAGTCTAGTGCAGAATTCAATGCAGCTGTGTCATCTTTTCATGAAAGCAATTTCCAGTGTATGCATTGATCTTAACAGTGATCTAAGCCTGGTTGGTACAATACTTTTTCTAAATAGAATGGGGATCTTTGGCTTTTTCTGAAGGATGAAACATGGTTAGAGTCACTGAGGCTCGCATCGTTTGAGGTAAATAACTTATTTGCCCTACACATTTACATTTGCAGTATTTAGGGCAGCCTGGGAAATATATAGATTTTCTCTATAAGGCATCATCTGAAATAAATCTTTGAAAATCACCTAGAAATTGACTTGCACTTCTTAAAACAAAATCATCTCTGTATATGCACATATGACATGAACCAATAGAATATAACAGTTATAACACAGACAGTGGTTGTAAATTCTCATGGCTTCATCAGTATAGATGTTATTCCATGGGAAATATCATTACTAGGGTTTTAGCTGTACAATACAACACTTTCATCTGCTGTGACATTTCAGCAATTTCCCTTACCTTTCTAACCAAGGCTAAGACTAAAGTCTACCAGCCAGTATCTCTGAACCTCAATATTTTGGTGTCATAAGATTCTTGTTTGCTCGTTTGTGTGCCTGGATACCAATTAGTTACAATCAAGTGAGACTTTCCATGCACTTGGATTAGAAGCTCTAACTGTGGTCTAAAAATAAGATGGACTCTACTACCTGCTGCTGTCAGGGTTTTATTTGTAGTCCTGCTGTCATGCATAACAGAGAACAGATTTAAGAGCAATGTGCTTATTGAAAACATCTATGACTACAAATGACAATTGCAGTGATTTCAGATATTGATTGACCTGTAAAAAAATTAATAACTAGTTTAACATTTTCTTTCTACATAATAAGCACATTTGTTTTTAAGGGCCTGAAAAAGAAAAAAATAGGTAAGTCAAGTATCAGGACAAGGTGATTACTTAACATCTGTGACCAAGGAAAAGGCTCAAGGAGAAAAATCATCCAACATCTGCACTGTCGGTAAAATACTTGTAAAAAACACAAGTGAAGTGTGATTAATCACCATGGATGTATGATTGAGTCAATTGACTGTTACTTTTTCATGATGATTAATCAGCTACAAAAATTATAATTGTCCCACTTGTAGTGGCTGCATGCTGTGCCTGATGACATCATTTGGGCTACAGATACTCAATGAGTGGTTTTCAAAAGAATATGCAGATGAACCAGGAAGGGTGGATGAGGTTAAAACTACATTTTGAAGACCATCTCTGGCTGGCACCCCAGACTCAAGACTGTTTTATCAGCTCATTGAATGGACAAATGCTCTGCTATCATTCTGCTAATGAATATTGTCATCAGATTAAGCTAAAATCAGAGGCATGAGTTTTGTCATTTAGCATTATTAAATAATATTTAGATTAGGGGTACATTCGGAGGCAGAGAACAAAACCAAAATTATTTTCATGACATAAGATAAATGAATGTTACACTCAGCATACTGTGTAGTGCATCTCAGAAAATAAAGAGCTTCCAAAATGGCAATGAAACTCTTAGATGGACAAATATAAATTAAGAAGAAAAAAAAAAAAAGAAAAGAGGAGGGAAATTGCTTGCTTTAGACTGTGGGTGAAAACCAGAAAATGGTAAGAGTACTGAAGATAAAAAATATTGAGCGGGAAAAAAGGAGGCTGGCTGTCTGCTTACTGTTTCTATGAATCATGGGGCCAACAAAAGCAAGCATGAGGTCAACAAAAAAGAAAAGAAATTCAAATGCAACAGAAGAGACTTAAAAAATGTCCAAACCACCCCATCTGAATTAATTAATGGCAGCTTGGTTTGTGTAACTATTTTAAACTGTGTGATCTGAGAGCCCATGTCAGGTTGGGAACTAGACATTCTTTATCTCACCCATCTCTAGGCAGGACTTGGATCCCAGGAGAAAGAAACTTGACCGCATTGCCTAAAAGCAAACTGCAGCCTGTCTGGGTGAGCCCTCAACCTGGATAATGATCAGGGAAGTGGCACTGTGCTGTGGAATCTAGACATAGCCTTGAGATCAAGAATATAACACAAATATTATAAGGATAGTGACAGCTCCTGTAATTATAACAAAAACCCTGTAATTTTTAAAGCATATATGCAGTCATGCTTTAGGGCATAAACCAGTCACTTACTAAGGGTTTAAGAAGTAACTCCCTTTACAGGCAGGTGCTTCTGGAGTTTTTTCTGACGAGGTTTCTCACACCTTCCTGTAAAGCAGCTGGGATTTGGCATCTGTCAGAGACAAGGACCATGCTAGATGCATCACTGATCTAATCCAGTGTGGCAGCTCCTATGTTCCTACGAAGAATGTGCAAGCTTCATAGCAGATATTGGTTTTGCATGTAAGCCTGGAAATGTCATCACACTGTTGAGTGGGTAAAGTGCAGCTTTTTATAAACATACAACCCTCAAGGCTCCTAGGGAAAGATTGTTACATTGGGATCTTGGATAATCTGAAAGAGATGATGTACTAAGATCTGACACAATAACCCAAATGATGAATTATTCCGGGCAATTTTGCCCATCAAGCTAGATTCATATATACTAATGGACTGTGCAAAGGACTGTGCACTGTAAAAACCTCAACCGCTGTACACACACTGTTATTTTAAATGTCTTTGTGCCTACATAGAAATAATTTCTTGCAGAGTACAAGATCCTGCTTTAAACTTAAAGTCTTATTTAAGAAGGAGATTTTTTAATGGAAAATTTCTTTAAAATCCTCAGAGATAACATCCTTGGAGGAATATCATCTTTTACACTCATTTAAAATAGACTTCTCTCCAGTCTGTTCTGAGCAGGCAATACCTTTCTGAGCTGTACATAAAACCTCACTAATGATCTGTAATGAAGTGCTTCTTTCTGCACATCCAGCATTTTTGCTCTAAAGTTCAAGGAAATAGCACAATTTTGCCAGCAATATTCCCCTTTTAGCACAGTGGCATTGCTTTTGAACTATAGCACTAACAGTAAAATCTCAAAGTATAATCCTGTATCTCCTCCTTAGATTGTCTCTATATCTTACAACCATGGATCCTAAAGTTCGGTTCTGTTTTATTCCTCAACTGTTAATCTTTATTAAAGCACATTTTTTATCAGTCACAGAAGGAGAATTTATTTAAAGGTTTATATTTACAGGAGATTGTCTTGGTAACTTCTTGTATTTAGATAAGAAAGGGAAACATGGGAGCTCTAGTCTCTTGAGCTTTTCCTAGGTACCTACTAATTGTTAATTATTAGAGACTAACTAAGTCACTGAAGTGAGTCGTTTGGCTGGTGTCTCAAATGCTGTCATTTACTACTACACAAATCAGCCTAGTGATAGAGTGTCTTTAAATTAGGTTACAACCATGCAGTTATTGGACAGGGAGTAATTGATAAAACCATTAGTAACACTTGTAGAGATAACAGCTAGCAAAATCATGCAACCATAATTATTCCTAATGGATACATGCTATAAATTGTGTCAAGAAAAAAATCTTGCATTATCTTTCAATCAAATTTGACAGTCCTGGTAGATTACTGTAGACTAAATGCTCATGTATGGAAAAAAAATGACCTATCAGAATATCTTTGCTTTTTCCCCCTTCTCCTTTCCCATCAATTTATGTGGGGCTTTTTCCTACTTTNGGGGCGGCTAATGTCTTTCTGTGTTGGTGTTCAGGCTAAAGAAAATACAGTCGTCCTTATTGGTTGCCTTTACCACAGTGTTTTATATTTTCAGTCAGACACAAGACACATCAAGACTTTTTGTAATGTGACAACATGAAAAGAATTACCAGTTTGAATAAATGATTCCAGGTTGCATTACATTTTTCCAACAGCAAAATGTATTCTTTAATAATACATAAAGTTTTATCTGTATTCTGGTGTTAACATTTGTTTCACTGAACAAAGGCTCCTAGTCTCAATGTCCTACCCCACCCCCTTCTGACTTTTCTCCCATCAAAAAAAAATCACTGGTTGTTTCAGTGAATTTTCCCTTTCCCTCTGCAAGTGACAAAGACCAGAAACCACCTCTATTGACTAAATGATCAGACTTATAGACCAGATGTATAGTTTGATTATATCTTTTCTTCCTCCCCTATGTGCAAGGTGATGCTTCTCAATCATATGCATGAAGGATTTAAGAGGTGAATCAGCAAAAAGGGAAAAGGTAATTACATATGAAAATGATTATATAATAATAACTTCTCAGAAGAGAGGTGCATAAATTACTGGAGTTCTGTTGACCTTTAAAAATACTTTGGTCCTGTGGCTATTATTGTGAACTTCCAAAGTCCTGAACAGTAACTCCTTTGTCCCAAGGTACTCCTCATACTTTTAAGCTGCACATTTGTGTATATACTATCATTCCAGTAAGAGGGAAACAACTCAGAAGCATAGTTTAGTTAGAGGGTATTCAGAGACTTCAGCTCTTAGGTCCTTGGTTCTGTATCACCCATCTGATGCTTTATCTTTGAGCCTGTTGGAAAACCCACATAAGAAAGTCACTACTGCAATTAGCGTACACAGGTGAGCATCCAAGGGAGAGGGGCTGCCAGTGCTGGACTCCTTCCATGCTCAGGAGAGGCAATAATTTGAGAAGAAGGTTTGATTTATGATGTTAGGAAGAAATTAGTCACTGAAAGGTTGGTGATGCAGTGGAACATTTTACCCAGAGAAGTTGTGGGCTCCCCATCCCTGGAAGTGTTTGAGGCCAGACTGGATGGGACTTTGAGCAACCTGGTCTAGTGGAAGGTGTTCCTGCACATGACAGGAGGATTGGAACTAGATAATATTTAAGGTCCCGTCCATCCTAAACCATTCTATGTTTCTATGAATTATGGAGCTGATGAACTATGGCCACGGATGCTGGTGACAATAGTGTTTTTCTGCAAATTAGCGGAGAAATCCATAATCTACCTTGCATTATGCCCAAAGGGAAAAGAAGAGAAAGTGCCTGAAAAAATGCTGCCAAGAAGTGTTTTTCCAGGCTGGCTGTATTATGTGACTTATCCCAGCTTGTAAAATCATGTACTGTGCATCCTGCACTGAACACATCCACTTCCATCTTGTTCCACCTCCTCATTCCTTGTGGGTAGCTTCTGTCCTTGTTGTATTCCTACACTCCAGGGCACAAAAATGCAGCACTCACAGAGCATCACACATTACAAATGGTACATCTGCTACTTTGTAGAAATGGAGGAACTTCTGGGGTTAAACTTCTGCATGCCTTACTGTGAGAAAAATACACTGGCCCATTTCTTTCCTCTAGAAAAGCACAGACATAAAGTGCGGTTAAGCCTAAGCCCCATGTCTTACTGCAATTCAAGGAATTGCAAGCACTGGGAAATTTTTATTTTCCTTCTCTTTTACTCTGACACATGGGTTGCAGTGTACCTATCATTTCTGCATTAGCCAGACTTAGATAGCCTTAGCAATATTTCCTGGCAACTCCTGAATTCACACTAAAATGAGTCATCAACATGTTAACAGCATGCCAAAATGATTCCGATACTTCTACAAACAAGCCCCCCAACTTCTTATCGATTTGTTGCATGCAGATTTAATGAAGATAAGTCAGCATTTACTCAGCAATGGTAGAGAGCAGGAGAAAAACATTTGGCTGTGTCAGAAATCTCAGGTTTTGCTTCTCTGTATGGGAGCAGGGCAAATACACTTTCCCAGTCCTGAGAGAGGATTTAGTAACTGCCTTACCCTGCTGCAGGTAGGGCAGGAGCAAGTGTCCTGGCTTTGCTTTCCAGTGTGGCTGCTGCTCTGCTACACAGAGGTGGTGACATGCTGTAGTCTTGCAAAAACCTATTGTGCCCAGCTCCCTGACATGACAGTCTAAATGGATTAGTTTTATGACTGAAGCAAGGACAGCTCCTTATGTATTATATGCATCAAATTTCAAGCAGGTAAATGCCATCCTCATCTTCAATAACCACATCCACTTGATTTTTCTTTCTGAATGATTTGTTGAATGTGCATACAGACCCATACATAAAATGCTGCTTATTACAATACAAAATTGGAATCCAGCCTAGACTTATGTGCATTTTTATGATACCACCCCAAACTATAAAAAATCCATTCAGAAATCAGGTTAAACATACAAAAATATTTCAGTAAAAATCACAGCTGAGCTTTTAATACTGCTTTTAATGGATTGTTAAATGCTTATAAACCAGCTTTGAGTATAACAAATTAGCTCTGTGAAAATTAGTTCAGGTGAAACCCTTTGATTTTCTCATTGTCCTCTAAATTAAAAATTAACCATCCTGGCACATGTGCTGTACCAGAGCTATACAAGCTTTTAATATATCCAGTCTCATACAAACCTCATACTTCCCTTGAGAAAGTTGAGTTTCTAAAGATTTAATTCAAGTTCCAAGGTCAAACTGAATAGATCTGAATTTCTCCTTAAAATGGGAGTTTCATTCCAATGAGGACTCGACTTCAATTTACTGCTTCTTCCTAAGTTGTGACAATATGGCACATAACATCACATGCAGACAGCAAATCAAATGCACTGACAGCACAATGCCAAAAAAGGTGCCCAAGAGCACACTGCGAAGGCTAGTTGTGAGATAGGATTCCTTTTTAAAAAAAAACATTTTAAAAGACACTTCCAAATCCCACGTTTGCAACTTTTAAACAAATCCAGTACATTCTCTGTGTCTTGTGGAGTGTCACAGGAGAAACACGAAACAAAATCTTTCATCAGTTTTGCAGGCAGCGGAACAATATGACAACAATATCTTCCCTTCTGAACATTTTATCCCTTTTTTCAAATTCACTCTCATGTAAATCTGTCTGCCTCTATATTTAGTTCAAATGATGAAGAAATAACCACGAGTTTTAGGGACAGATTCTGCCCTCCATTCAGTCTGTTTTACTGAGCAACTTCAGGCTGGGAAACAGAGTCTTTTGCTTTTACATAGAGAATTTGTGGTGATGGAACTTTGCAGCTGTCTCTGTGCTGTGCCTTCAGCAGCTTTTGGAGGAAGCAGGATGTTGTGAAAGGGAGGCTACCAGACTCGGTTGCCAACTGACTCAAGTCAGCCAGGAGCAAGTTACTGATATTCAGGGCTCCTCTAAACTGGGATGTAGGTTGGATGTTCACCATGGGTGAGTGAAGGTCCCTGAGACCTTTTGCTCCATCTCAGACTATGTTTTACCCATGCCGTGACTGCATCTAAGGATCCGACGTGTGTGCCTCCGTTGCGCAGTGCAGCACTCTGTGATGGGTCTTATGCTAGGTCTCAGCAAGCTGGCACGTCTGTGAAGCACGGCAAAACTTTGCAAAGAAACCAGCTGAGCTCCAGGAAAGAGTCAAAGTTGTTAGCAAGGCATTCCATCTGCACTAATGAACTGCGTGTCTCAGCTGATGAGGCTACCGGGGCTGTGCGTTTAGGGATGTGGTTTTAAGGGGTAGATTTGGCAGTGGTGGGTTAATGGTTAGACTTGAGGACCTTAAGGGTCTTTTCCAACCTAAATGATTCCATAATTCAAACCTGTCTGAATGGCAGATGCCAGAGGGTTGTGATCAGAGGCACAACTGGAGAACTGTCCCTAGTGGTCCCAGTATTTAATTTGTTCACCAATGACTGGTTCATCACTCCTCCCAGCTTTGTGTCGTCAGTGAACTTACTGAGGAGGCACCTTACAGATGCTGGGAGGACTGGCCAATCCCCCAGGGTGCTACGCAGCCCTTGGAAAGGGCATCAGCAGACTTCAGTGATGGACAGAAAAGAACAGTCTGGAATTCAACAAAGGGAAATCCAGGGTCCTGCACCTGGGGAGGAATAACTCCATGCACCAGTACAGGCTGGAGGCCAACCTGCTGGAAAGCCGCTCTGTGGAGAAGGACCTGGAGGTCCTGGTGGACAACAAGCTGTCCATAAACCGGCTGTGTGACCTTGTGACCAAGAAGGCAAACGGTGTCCTAGGGTGCTTTAGGAAGAGCATTACCAGAAGGTCAAGGGAAGTGATCCTGTCCCTCCACTCAGCCCTAGTGAGGCTCCATCTGGAATGTTATGTTCAGTTCTTGAGTTCAAGAGTTCCTCAGGAGCTCTTGTCCTATGAGGTCCTTAGGACAAGAGAGACATGGAGGTACTGCAGTGAGTCCAGTGGAGGGCGACAAAGGTGAATCAGGGACTGGAGCATCTCTTTTACAAGGAATATTGGCTGATGTAGTTGCCAAGCCACTCTCCATGTTACTTGAAAAGTCATGGCAGTCTAGTGAAGCACCAGGTGCGGGGGAAACATTGTACTCATCTTTAAAAAAGGTGACCGTGGGAACTACTGTCCTGTCACCCTCGCCTCTGTGCCTGGGAAGATCATGGAACAGATCTTCCTGGAAGACAAGGCACATGGAGGACAGGGAGGTGATTTGAGACAACCAGCATGGCTTCATGAAGGGCAATCCTGCCTGACCAGCCCAGTGTCCTTCTATGATGGAGTGACTGCATCAGTGGAGAAGGGAATGGTTACAGATGTCATTTACCTGAACTTCTGTAAAGCCTCTCACATGGTCCTCAACTACACCCTTCTGTCTAAAGTGGAGAGAGATGAATTTTTGAGCGAGCTGTTAGATAAGAAAGTGGTTGGACGGTCACATCCAGAGGTTAATGGTCAATGACTCAGGGTCCCAACGGACATCAGTGATGAGTAACATCCCTCCAGGTCCATACTGGGACCAGTGTTATTTAATATCTTCATTAATGACAGAGAAGAAGGGTCGAGTGCAGCCTTACTAATTTGGTGATGGCATCAAGCTGAGGGGTGTGGTTGACAGTACTTTTACAAATTACTTTCTGCATAAACTATTTGTTATAAAATCTGAAAATGTTCCTGTAGTGGTACTTTACTGGGAGACTTGCATCTCATTCAGAAATAGCATAGAAAGAATTTGAAGGTGTGTAACTATGAGTCTAAGAACCACAAATTAGAAATTGGTAGGTTTCTTTAAGAATAAAGCACATTAAGAAAGGCAATTCCAAATATAGAGGATAAATAGTAATGAATAACATAAACGTTAAATTTTAAAATGTTTTCTCCATCTGCTAAATGCATATTTACATGATTTTAAGAACTAATGTTAAAAAAAAAAAAGTTGCTGAGGACCGGTATCATAAATATAAAGTACATTTAAAGGTGAATAGAATATAAGTAATGCAGTTGACTTTGACCAGACCCTTTTAAGAGTGGTTCCAAAGACATGCCATCTAGGACAGTCAGCCAGGGCAGCAGAATATATAGGTTTAAGAAAGTTAGAGACAACATTCAAGCTGCACAATGTTACCTTTGATATGTATTATAGATGTGATATTGCTGTTCTTGAAAAGGTGGCAAGGTTGAAAGCATAAGTTCTAAGGACAAGCTGAACATCTAAATCTATGAAGTCTAGAAAGAAAAACCACTTAAGAGGTGATTTAATTGAAGTATTTAAAATTTTAAATGGAACAGATAATGTCAACATGAGCCGCTATTTTCAGACCAGCACAAGAAGATAGGACAAGAGGAACATAAATGGAAATTAAAGGAGAACAAATTCAGAACAGATATAAATACTCATCCATGATGNCAGGGTCCTGCACCTGGGGAGGAATAACTCCATGCACCAGTACAGGCTGGAGGCCAACCTGCTGGAAAGCCGCTCTGTGGAGAAGGACCTGGAGGTCCTGGTGGACAACAAGCTGTCCATAAACCGGCTGTGTGACCTTGTGACCAAGAAGGCAAACGGTGTCCTAGGGTGCTTTAGGAAGAGCATTACCAGAAGGTCAAGGGAAGTGATCCTGTCCCTCCACTCAGCCCTAGTGAGGCTCCATCTGGAATGTTATGTTCAGTTCTTGAGTTCAAGAGTTCCTCAGGAGCTCTTGTCCTATGAGCTCCTTAGGACAAGAGAGACATGGAGGTACTGCAGTGAGTCCAGTGGAGGGCGACAAAGGTGAATCAGGGACTGGAGCATCTCTTTTACAAGGAATATTGGCTGATGTAGTTGCCAAGCCACTCTCCATGTTACTTGAAAAGTCATGGCAGTCTAGTGAAGCACCAGGTGCGGGGGAAACATTGTACTCATCTTTAAAAAAGGTGACCGTGGGAACTACTGTCCTGTCACCCTCGCCTCTGTGCCTGGGAAGATCATGGAACAGATCTTCCTGGAAGACAAGGCACATGGAGGACAGGGAGGTGATTTGAGACAACCAGCATGGCTTCATGAAGGGCAATCCTGCCTGACCAGCCCAGTGTCCTTCTATGATGGAGTGACTGCATCAGTGGAGAAGGGAATGGTTACAGATGTCATTTACCTGAACTTCTGTAAAGCCTCTCACATGGTCCTCAACTACACCCTTCTGTCTAAAGTGGAGAGAGATGAATTTTTGAGCGAGCTGTTAGATAAGAAAGTGGTTGGACGGTCACATCCAGAGGTTAATGGTCAATGACTCAGGGTCCCAACGGACATCAGTGATGAGTAACATCCCTCCAGGTCCATACTGGGACCAGTGTTATTTAATATCTTCATTAATGACAGAGAAGAAGGGTCGAGTGCAGCCTTACTAATTTGGTGATGGCATCAAGCTGAGGGGTGTGGTTGACAGTACTTTTACAAATTACTTTCTGCATAAACTATTTGTTATAAAATCTGAAAATGTTCCTGTAGTGGTACTTTACTGGGAGACTTGCATCTCATTCAGAAATAGCATAGAAAGAATTTGAAGGTGTGTAACTATGAGTCTAAGAACCACAAATTAGAAATTGGTAGGTTTCTTTAAGAATAAAGCACATTAAGAAAGGCAATTCCAAATATAGAGGATAAATAGTAATGAATAACATAAACGTTAAATTTTAAAATGTTTTCTCCATCTGCTAAATGCATATTTACATGATTTTAAGAACTAATGTTAAAAAAAAAAAAGTTGCTGAGGACCGGTATCATAAATATAAAGTACATTTAAAGGTGAATAGAATATAAGTAATGCAGTTGACTTTGACCAGACCCTTTTAAGAGTGGTTCCAAAGACATGCCATCTAGGACAGTCAGCCAGGGCAGCAGAATATATAGGTTTAAGAAAGTTAGAGACAACATTCAAGCTGCACAATGTTACCTTTGATATGTATTATAGATGTGATATTGCTGTTCTTGAAAAGGTGGCAAGGTTGAAAGCATAAGTTCTAAGGACAAGCTGAACATCTAAATCTATGAAGTCTAGAAAGAAAAACCACTTAAGAGGTGATTTAATTGAAGTATTTAAAATTTTAAATGGAACAGATAATGTCAACATGAGCCGCTATTTTCAGACCAGCACAAGAAGATAGGACAAGAGGAACATAAATGGAAATTAAAGGAGAACAAATTCAGAACAGATATAAATACTCATCCATGATGAGAATAATAAACATGCAAAAAATTGGCATGGCCAACAAGGATTTGAGGCAAAAAGATCTGTGTTTTTCTGATGGGATGTGCAGTGACTGTTCTTCAGTCAAGTAGTAGAGGCATGTGCTGGTTAATAAAATCACTCTGCTACTCTTCTTTCCATCTCATTAAAATCAAATCCAACTTAAAAATAGTTTTAGAGTTCACAAGTCTTTCATTGCTCTTATTTACATCAAAATAAGTTTTAGGGGTGAGATTTATGAGGTTGCAAGCTTGCTGAAAGCTAAAAGCAAGCTTCATACAGAGAGTGGCATGGAGGATATTATTTTTCATTCAGTTCTTCAAATTCTATCTTGAATCTTTGTTATGCTTTTCCCAGAAAGTACTTTGGAACCATATCAAGCAAAATTATATGTAGATCTATACAATAAGTTGCAGGTGATTCTTTAGGACAGAGATTTTTTTTTATCTTGAGTGACTATAAAAGTGAATGTATTTCATACACTGCACATTTTTTTAAGAGGAGATATTAAAGACTTCTCTGATAAGACAAGCAAAGATTTCAAGGGAATGTTGCATATGTGTATATTATATGAGGGGAAAAAAGTCCCAAGGAAAGCCATTAATAGTCCTAATCAGAATAAAATATGTCCAATCACATTGCAGTACATGTCATAATAAACAAGCAAACTGTGTGCATGAGACTTGCCATGAGATTCTATTTGACAATATAAAATATGTGGTAATATATTCTATGTGTTACTGTTTATCCAAAAGACTGTCAGCAAGCAAGGAAAGATTTTTACATCCTATTTTACATGCTATTAAAATATTAGCAAGGGTCTGGGATTTTTACTGGGGTGAGCATTGAACAACAGA
Organism: Ifrita kowaldi; assembly: GCA_013398055.1. NCBI lineage: Eukaryota > Metazoa > Chordata > Aves > Passeriformes > Cinclosomatidae > Ifrita > Ifrita kowaldi. The sequence continues at coordinate 124,738 of VZRS01013013.1, read as the reverse complement.
AGAGTGCTAAGCTATAACTTAGACACAGAGGGGTCAATTGGAGAAATCAGTTCTTCAGAGTGCAAACAAGATGACTATAAGCAGTTGGACTAAGATTAGTCCATAAAGACAGACTAAATTAGAGGCTATTGTTTGAACTTTTAAAAGGCATGGCCATAAAATGAAAAAATCTGCTGTCCATCCCATGCTTAAAAGGAAATTAGAGTTATCTGAGTAGAAAAGACAGAAACACTTGAGTTAGGAATCTGTAGAACTGCCCAAACGGATGTAAGTAATTATGAGCTATGGCATTTATTGATAAAGATATATTGATAATGATATTAATTTCACTCCTCCCCTCTCCCTATCCCACCCCAATTATTTTAGTTTAATAAATTTGGTGTGTTTCTGCCTATGTGACTAATTAATTGCTGGAGTGAATACTGTCTTCCTTCTTGTACAGAGATGAGGCAAGCAGTTTTTCTGGAACCTATACGTAAATCTTACTTTGTGGGGGCAGGCAACCTGCTCAGCAGCAGCAGCAGCTAAAGCTGAATTGCTGCTATTATAAATATTCTTCTGTCAAAATTTCCAAATAAGTAGCTGTAGTATAACAATTTTAAAGGTGAGGCTGCTGATACATCTTTTTGGACAGATGACTTCACAGAACTCCTGTAAAAAAACCCTCCAAACCACAGTAACTATCAGGCATTATACATCAAGGGCAGTCATTATTAATTTTAAATTTGTTTAGAAATGGTAATGTACACTTAGGGTATCAAAACAGCCTTAAGTGTGCCTTTTGATAATGTTACACAATAATCAGGAAGTCAAGCTTAATGGAAGCAATTTCATGCTTGCAGTTTCAGATTAAAGTGTTTTCTGCATTCCTCTCCGTCCCCCAAACCTGGAAAGTCTTCTGTGCAAAGCCACTGCCTGACAGTGTTAAAACTGTTTTATTTGCTTCCTTCATATACGTATCTCAACAACTGGAGATCCATTCTTTAATCTTGCTTATTCATTTCATGGACTTACAATATTTGCACTGAAAATTGGAATGAGGTAAAATGAAATGTCATCTAACTTGCATGTACACACGCACGTGCGCACACACACACACACATATACACACACTCCCAACTTCATCTCCCTTTGGCAACCAAGGATTGTTCCAAACCTGGCTGCCCCAAATCACCAAAGACTTAAGGAACGAGGTCAGTCTTCTAAAGTATCTGCAAGCAAAACAGTGAGGGTCGGGGCAGTGACCCAGGAGCAGGAGGAGCCCTTGCAATCCCTACCATGATGCAGCTGAAGTGGTTCAGATCATTCCCTCCAACCTCAGAATGAGCTACATCATTTATTTATTTATTTCACAGCCAGTAGTGGAGCTGTATCACAGTGTAACAGCTCAGTAAGAGTTTAGACAAGACCCGTATTGCTCATAGTAATTAAACAGATTTACTTGTAAATTCTCAATAAATTAATTCAGTACTTAGGGAGTAAGTGCTATAATATTAGGAAAGAGATCATGGTTGGGTTTTTTTTCCTTTAATTCATAACCAAGAGGTTGAAGTAATAGCTGTAAGGGGTTTGTTCTCTTTAGCTAAATGAGTAATTCCAGTTCATGCAGGGGGTATTCATTAAAGAGACTGAACTTTGTGTTTGCCCTCCTTCACTAACATTTATATTTTCTTCAAATAACACAAAGCAATTGGTTGATAAGGGAATGCTTCAGTCATTTTCAATTAGTTGTAAAGTATTTTTTTACAGTAGTCTGGTTTCTGGTTAACTGACCAACAGAACAATGATGGCTATTTTATACTGCAGAGACAGTGCTGACAGGGGGTATAATGAGAGAAACTGTCTCAGATTTTCTTATTAACAACTGTAGCCAAAGCCCCTGTTGGCCTCGCTAAATGGGTAATAGCATATTACTCTCTTGGTGGAGGCCTCTAGGAGATTACAGACAAAGTTGGTTAATTAGTGGGATCTGAAGTGTTACTTCAAATGCTGTCCCAGCTCTGCAGTTTTCCTACAGTTTCTAATTATTTGCCTTTGAATAAGAATACAGGACTAGATTTCCCAACCTGATTATTTCATAAAATCTGAATGGATAATCAAGCACTACTTATTTCAATCAAAATACGGTCAAATTGAACTTAACCACAGATGTATGAATACGGCAGATTTGGTATTGATATTGATTTTCCAGTAAATCATCTTAAGTTCAAATGATCAAAAATCAAGACAGGTCAACATCAAAGAAACAGGAATATTGGCATGAAAGCAAGCTCTCTTGATTGGTACAAATTAAAAGATCATTTATTAGTGATTATGCTGTATAATACTGCCAGTGCCAAATGAATGCAATTAAGATGAAATGGGCCCCTGCAGCTACAGGGGTTAATAAAGACTGAATTCCTAATGATTTTTCCATTAATTATGAAGATGTCCACAAAACAGCTTTAACAAAGCTGTGGCCACCTCCGACAAATCTTTGTAATCTGTATAAAATGCCTCCCTTAATTGACATGTTGTTGGGATAATGTAAAGATTTAACAGCTCAGAAATCATTACTCACCAAAGAAGGGTACTCTCTGAAGAATGCGAAACTTGGGGTTTGTAGGAAGTGCAGCGGCTAGAAATGTTTTGAATGGCTTGAAAATTCCATGTTGTTTCAAGTCTAAAATGACATACATCCTTACTAGAAACATTGCTGCACTCTGCCTGCAATGAATAAAGATTTACCTCCTCTGAGTGGTTGTGCTCTTCATAGGTTAGGGAGGCAGAGTATTAATTGGGAGAAAAAACTGCCAGGGAACTAGACCAGCTGCGTCTACGGACTTTACTCTTAAGAGGACAAAATTGGTCTTTTAGTACCAAAATTTGACCCTAAAACCTGGGAGATAAAGAAGAAAAAATGCCTTAACTTTGAAAGCTTCTTGCCTAGACACGCCCGCTTCTCAGGACTCTCACTCTGGGGTTGCCTGGGGCTGGTGTGTGCATGGCTGGGTATTTCCAAAGCAAAGGGGTCTGACCTTTCTGTGGGAAGGGTAACGCCAGATGGTGCCTTTCTCTCTCCTTTTTGTTGCTTATCAACTTAGAACCTTCTCTGATTGCTTCTGAGAGCAGGCTTGCCAGTCTTTTGGCCATTTCTTGCTTATTCATGGGATTTCCTCAGGTTTTGTAACTGTTTTTTTCATCAGTATCATCATTACCTCTCATCTGTCAGTTAACAAGGAAAAAACCCCTAAAGATCTAAAAATGAGGAGATTGCTTGGATGCTCCATTAGGCACCTGTTGCCTCTCAGCATTAAGTTAATTTCCCTGCTAATTATACATGTTTTCCATACCCTCTGTCTCTTGGTTTTCTGTTTTCAAGATGACATCAGTTTGAATGTGGATGTCAAAGCAATCAGAACTGCATGAAAGGAACACCAGAATATTTGCAGTTGGGTATTCTCAGGCAAAAGGTGGTTTAGACATTGCTTTATACAGAAATTTAAGAAATTTAAGTCACCAAAAATCTGTCTAGTTTTGCAAACATCATCAAACTGAATGCTTTACATCAAAGGTGGCTAAATGGTTGTGTCTGCTCCCAACAGGAAGAACAAAAGTTCTTCAAAGAAATCAACAGACACATGGATTAGTCTGCATTTATTAATATGATTAACATGGATTGCAAAAACATTCTGATAAATCATATTTTAGATGAATTACCACCTGAAGGTTTGTCTTCCTCTCCTCTCTCTCTAGAGGGACCCTAGATACTTACTTAGGTTTTGACAAATGATTTCTGCAATGCCAATCCAAACCTGTAGCATTTCCGACGTGGAAAACCTCTGATGATGCACTGGAAACTAGACAAACCCACACCATTGAATAGCACATGTGGTAACACAGGTTATTTTGCAGGTGGCAAGCTTCCAAACATTGCAAAGCAGGATGATCCTAACTTTATCTTCTGGAATTTTTCAAAACCATGAACGCTCAGCTTCTCAAAGAAATCACGTGTTTGTGACTTTGGTGGACAATAAAGTTTTTTAACAAGCTATCTTTTTACAAACACAGATTGCACAGCAGAAGCAATTTCTTTTCACCACGAGAAAAACCTACCTGCACTCTAAAAACATTAGTTTTTAACAATGTCCTAGCACTCTGAAATAGGTTACTGCTTAGATGTAAGGCCAGTCTCAATCAGATTTGAAAAAGAATTGTGGAAAATGAAGATTGACAGAAAATTTTCGAGTGTATAGAAACATCAGTATTGGAGCCCTAAATCTTCACTCTTAATTTGAAATATTTTGATCACTTCTGATTAAAATGCACAAACATTAAAAGTGATATAAAGAGACAAGAATTGCTACAGATGATACCTCTGAATCCTGTATCTCTAAAAAAGCTGGAGCAAATTCAAAATCCGTGTTTTACCTGTTGTCCATAAGGACATTCTACTTGAAATTTTTTAGGAAGAAACAGTCAGAGGATGCTGAAGAAGAAATAGGTGCAGGAACAGTTTAAAAGCAGGCATGAAATATTTAATGAAGAAAGAAGCCAAAGACAATGTTGACAGGAGTGTTGGAGACTGAGAATCCGGGAACACTGACAGCAGTTGCTCACAGTTTCCTCTGTGCCTTGGAGTCCAGGTGCAAAGACAGAAAGACTGACCACTTTCTCTGACTACTCATTTCTCCATGTGCTTCTGGCTCACTATTGTTCCTCTGGGATTGTTGTCGTATCACTAAAATGTGCTCCTTCTACTTGCTCGCACATCCTTGTTTCCTAAACCTTGCTGACCCATATGCACTAACCTTTCTTATTTTGCTTCTTTATTATGGAACAGCCACTGTTCTTTGCTCAAATACTTTTCCCTCTAGCCTTCATCTTAGTCCAATTTTCTCCCACTGTATTAGTGATCCTGTGTTTTTTTCCATTTTAAGAACTATATTTCCTCACAGTTCCTGATATCAGTTCAGCTTTTTGATTTCTCTGAATTCTCTCTAGCTCAAGTGTCATATCTCATCTAAATCCCTAATCTTCACTAATTGAACTAATGATCACTAATTATATGTACTGTGCAAGTACACTGGAATTTCCTTGACATGAGTTGCGGGGATATATTTTGGAAAAAAACAGACTGTGTGTTGCATGTGTAAAAGTTACAAGGGAATATCACTGGTTTCATCCTACAGGGTATCCTTACAAGAGCTAGTACTAAACAAAAAACAAACAACTCTGATATAAATAATCTATTTAAGTGTGAAATTGGATTTTCAACATAAAGATCAAATTCATTGACTTCAGCGATGTTACATGAGGGATGAATTGGCCTTTTAGTCATTTTATTGCATCTGCAAACTCATACCTCACGCCTTATCTTTGTCTGATCTGCTATCAAATACTTATTCATACAGCAAATAACTTATTTGACTCTTTAGTAAAAAGGCACCAAATTCAAATGATATTTGCTACACCAATAAATACGAAAAGGCTGCCAAATATGCGTGCATAAAACCCCATAATCTTACTTAGATTTCCAACTATACAGGAGATGTTAGGAAGAATATTATAGAGGAACTGCATCTGATTTTGATCTCTGTGGTATAAATCAGAAATAGCTCTTCGGTAGTCAATAAAATTACACTGTTAAATCAGAATAAGTGTTCATTTTTCTTTTTTAAAATGTTTCAGCACTATTGCATCAACAAACATCTTAGAAGTAGCAGACTATTCTGATTTCATTATGATACTTTTCCTGCAAAATTACAAGATAAACTTTTTCCTGCACTAATTTAATTCTTGGTTATTATAGCCACTGATTTTTAGAACACAGTGGGGGGCAGTTTTGCATAGGTGAATCACCAGAGAGCAAGGAATTTGGAGGAAGAACAAACCTGTTATTAGACAAAGAACCTGAACTTTTATGTGTAGTTGCATATGTATGTTAACTTCAGGAGTATTTCTTTATTTATCATTGTTTACAGATTATACACATCTCACACTTGCATTTGTGTCAGGATTAAAATTTGTGGTGATTTTCATGTCCTTGGTGGTTTTTCAGCATTTTGCTAAGGTTTATAAAATAGTTGTGAATTATGTAAGGAAATGCTATTTGTTGATGATACAAATAAAAAGACTGAGGAAAGGAATTATGGCCTGACCTTTAACATGCATGACCATAGTTGTGCACATTTCAGTCATACAAATCAAAAGTAGGTGTGAGTACCTGGCGCTGCACTTAAAATGCAGCTGTAAAGCATTCTGTAAACTACTGAAGGATGTTAGAGTAATGAAAAGGAGGATCTGCATCTGAATGAAGCTTCCAGTTTCTGTAGCTCAATGGCTGCTTTTGGTTTCCACCCACTCCACCTACTGCGGCTGTATAATTTCATGTATATATATATCCATATATATTATTTAATCATAATTTCTACTTTATCTGGTTCCAGGTGATCAATATTCTGTGATACAGCAGCTTCTACACAGAGGAACAACCAGCCCTAATTGCCTCAGAAAGATCTAACAGATTCACTTCCCTCACATCCTCCTTTCCTAAATAGACTTAAGAACTAAGAATCAATACCAGCATAACGCAGACTTAAGGATGCTCTGAAATATCCTAGTAACCAAGCTGAAAGTGGATTTCAAGTAGCGTGTGCAATGCCTACCGTCATTACGTAGACCTAAGAACCCCTCATAAATACACAAAATAATGTCAGACATTGGTGTTATTTCTGGTTGTGCTATACCTTCAAGCATGGCCAGACCAAATTTGCTAGATATCTCCTATCTGAGACCTAATAAAAAAATATGGTTGCATTAATGTGCGTTGCTTCTTTGCCTTCTGGGTTTTGGGACTGTCACGAACAGATCCTCTGACTCACCTCTTGTTTGTTACCATTGTTGCCATTCTTGATATCCTTAGAGCAATATTTGAATTATAAGAGTTTTTGCTTCTCATGTTTATTTATATATCAAATCTCTTATATCATCTCTTCATGAGAGTTCTGTTACCTTTCTATTGAATAAAATTTGAGGAGGTGGCAGCCCCTGGTTCTGTTGCCACAACATTGCAATTTCCTAGTGCCTTATAGCATGTCAATCCAGCTTTCTTCTTCTGACAGTGTGTTTCTGTATGGGTAATCTGCTAGGTTAAGGGTATGAGAGCAAAATTCATTCCTCTATTTACATACTTCCATGAAAATTGCTGAAATACATGTATACTAGGTCAGGTAGACCATGTTTAGCAAAACAGAGCTGCTACAGCACTTGCTTAGCAGATGTATCTTCCAGTCAGGATGCCTGAGTGAAGAGGGAACAAATGTAGGTTGATACATACTATTAAACAACTTTTTAATAACAAATTTATCCAGCAGCAATGGGAAACAGAAATCTGAACTGTGGGATCTACTTTTCTAAGCGTTCCCATTTGCCATGGGACTATCCAAATTCTCTTCAAGTATTTAATTTCTTTGCTTTTTCAAAAAGAGCAAGCTTCTAGGAATCTTTGCCTTTGCTTTGATGAATTGAATGCAAATTTCTTGATCATAGAAACAGAGAAATGTATGTAGAGCAGAAGCCACTGTTCAGGATTTCCTGCCTTTTTAAACTCTCGCTTAGAAAACTGTTTTCCGTTAGAGATCCCTTTATTTATTATGGTTTACCTCTGCATGACCTTAATCTTGCACAGTACGCAGAAAGAAGAGAAAGCACAGTACCATCTATTACCACTAAGAATAGGTACAATGTATAATCTCTATTATGAAGGTCATAAAGGTCAACTCTCTTTAGTTTTGGTTCCCTTGAGGATTTTCACACCTCTCAAACAGTAGCAAAGAGTGGCTGAGTGCAGAGTGCAGAGTTGCTATGAAAAGAGTGCAGATCCTAAAGAAAACCATACAGTGAGGTGATTATTAAGGTCCCTGTTTCCTGATGCCAGGCAGAATAAATGATGAGGCTGCACTCTTGGTAAGAGGCAGGAGTTAGCTCTCCTTTTCCTTCTTTTTATCAAGGCTTGTGCTGAGGAGACAAGCTGTTATGGATCTAAACTGAAAGAGGGCAGGTTTAGATCAGCCATAAGGAAAAATTTTACAGTGAGGGTGGAGGTTGTCCAGAAAGTTCTGGATGCTCCATTCTTGGAAACGTTCACGGCAAGGTTGGATGTGGCTTTAAGCAACCTGGAAGAGTGAAGGAATCTCCCAGCAGGGCAACAAAGAAGCAAAGGATTAAAAGCTAAAAGACTGATTTACTAAATAGATAAGGAAATTTACACCATAATCAGCAAAAGTTTTCTCTGCAGCTTAACATTTTATCTCATATCTGTCAACATTCACATCATTTAAAAAGTTGGTGTTGGATTGTAATATTTTATTTTCCTGTACTGTACTTACTATGCAGCTATGCTCCAGTTATGTTAATTGGAGTTCCATGCATAAATTAGTAATATAACATGCTAATAAAGATGGATAGTATCTCAGAAGGTCCTGAAAAGTAAAAAAACCCCCAGCATTATGGAAGTCTGTCCTAGCATACGTTATTTCAATATTTTATGAGAAGTTATGCAACAGGCAAAAACCAGGTGATAATAGGAAAAACCCAGTTGTTTTGCAGTTGAGACAACCATTAGATATCCTTTAGGATATAAATCCATATTTACAATAAGGGTAGAAAATAAGTAATGAAGTCATTTCAATAAGATGATTCCTTTTCTCTTTTATAAGTACAAAGAAGTCAATCACTGATGTCTGTAAGAAAACATCATGGTTTACCAATTTCAAAATTTTTGCTAAATCTTGAAAAAACACATTTCTTTTTCAACTTCTAAAAATATTTTAACAGACTTGAAGAAGCTAAAACCAGAAGAATTGCCCTGAAATATGGACAGTGTAGAAATGTTGTATTTAGAAACAGAATGCAGTTTCCTTTGACTACTAAATAAGCAGATAGAATACAAGAGACCCTTACATTGCACAGAAAAAAACAAACCAAAACAAAACAAGGATACTCTGAAAATATATGCTAAAATAATTATATGCATACAAGACAGAACACAGTAAGTTCAAATTTTATGAAATATGAAGTGAAAATAATTCGGGTACCTCCTTGCCAGATCCTAGTTAAACTATTGTTGGCGACAAGTTCTTTACAGAGAAAGATATGATAAAGCAGTGAAAGAATTCTGGCTAATGGAGTATCTGTTCCATCTTATAATTCTAGGGTCTGTTGAGTTCCATACAACTCTGAGGGTTTTCCAGGAGCTAATGCAGAGAGAAAGGTGGTAAGTGTCACTCTGTGTTGTTGCTCTGCCACCCCAGAAGCCTAAGTCTAACAACAGAGAGGTGAATAATAAAATAGATTTGAACCTTTCCCTGTGCTAAACAAATATGGGCCTTATCAGTTTCTACGCAGTTTTCATCATTTGTCCATATCCTCTTTTTAAGTGCAGAATGAGTATCAGAAAGATTTACTTTTAATAGAGATTTTTCTAAACAGTTTCACAATCACTTGCCTCCTGCCTGTTTGTCTTAGCCTTCTGTTTTATTATTTTAATTTAAGAGAGAAGGCATTTTGAGAAGTCAAACTGAACATTAGGTAATGGTTAATCATGCTTAATTGAAAAAAATTAGATTATTTGTGACATGTAAATTGAAATTAAATATCAAAATTGCAATGCTATCACAAAAAGTAAGACAGAAGGCATATCATTTAATCCTCAAACATGTGCTGTTTATTGCAGAAATAACACCATTCATATATTTTTCATTTGCATTAATTCAGTATATTTTTTGTAGAATCACTTGTGTATTTTTTAAAATTTGATTAAGATGTTTGCAAAGATAATAATTATAAAATCAGTTTCATTCCCCTTAGTCTTCCAGACTACATGTGCTACTATTACTATTCACCTTCTGAGGTAGTTAGTTCAAACTTATGTTGCTTTTGCTTTATCATGACTCCTATTTTATTATTTTCAGAAAATATTGCATATATTTGTCAGAATTCCAGAACTGTAAGATTGTGCCTCATGTGAATATTTACCTTAAGGTCCTATTCTGCCTCTCTTGATCTTTTTTCTAAGTCAAGATTCTTGTTCTTCTAGAGAAGAGATTTAATGGCCTTTTAAAATTAACCTCTAGTTTCATTAGTTTCATATATGAGCAATGAAGGCATCTTTAGAGAAGGTGAACTTATTATAGCTCTTCTAAAAAAAAAAAGAATTTGCAGGTCAAAAGTATCCCTAGAAAGCACAGAGGTGTTCGACAGAAGCCTTTTCAGCTTGTATATTTTGGTCAGTGTTTTCCTATTATCTGATAATACTCCTGATTGCAAAAGAATGAGAGAAAGAATGAGAAACAAAATAAATCTGATAAATTTTACTCATTCCCCATTAGAATTTGATGAAGTGAAGGAACATCTGACCAATTTCTTCCTTTGAATCCCCAGGCTCTGCATAGCTAAGCCTTTTACCTCTGCCACCTGCAGAAATCAAACCAAAATCTTGTGATGACTGATACCCAGCTGAGCTGGTTCCTTCTCTTTCATAAAAATAGGGAAGAAAAAAGAAACCCAGCCTTCTGTACCTTAGACTGTGTTTTTGCTGGTTTGATATTTGTTCCTTTTTGTGTGCTGTAAAAAGAAATATTCATAAACAGCCTTGCATCCTGTAGTTCATTAAATCAAGAATGATACAGAGATTGTAGAGTCAGAGAACAGGAACAAAACTGTATAAGCACAGTCTGCTTTTAACTGTGTTTCATCACCAGGGCAAAAAAAGAAAAAAAAAAAAGAAAGAGAAAGGACAAGGAAGCCATCAGTAGAGAAGAAATGCTAAAAAGTCTATATATTATTTTGAATTGCCTTGATAATGTGTCATAATTGCAGAGACAACCTTGAAAAATGAATACAGGAGAATCATAAAGATGTCCATGAATGAAAACCAGGAAGACCAATCAAAAAAGCCAAGGAAAGTTCTTTTTATTTCTCCATTAGCTATAGCCCAGAGAGGGTATTTGAACAAGAATAACATCACAAGAAATTTACAAAGGGCAGACCAAAACGAACATTTTTAGCAACAGCTTTCCACTTATCTCCAATTCCTTTGAAACAATCCAGCAATAGGTGGGTTTCGATTTCAGGCCGTACAACCTGGGAGTGCAACGCGCCGCAGAAAGTCTCAGGACTCGCTGCACTGACGTGTTTGCTGCTGTATCACCAAAGGAAACGATGGGAGTGCCAAACTCTGCCCAAAACTGATTTCATTCCCTCAGGTACTGCTTAAGCCACATTCACACCTCCTAAAAGGGTGTGTGAGGGAGCATGTACATGTGTGTACGTGACCATGTTGGCAAAGAAGAATTTAAACACTTTTTTTTTGAACCACTCAGATGTCATAGCGTTGTTCTAGAAAGCCACATCTTTCTAAATTTGCCTTAAATGAAATAGTCTTCATATTGCTGAATTAAGGTAGACATATGAAGAACAGCACCAGAAAATCAAATCACATCAAACTAAAGGCTGCACAGGGAAGGTCATGAGATAGCTAAGGCCAGACAAAATCACATCAAGGTATTAGTTTTTTCCTACTCCTTTCTTTATGCATCTCCAGAGGAAGCTCTCAGCAATTTAACACTACTCCTTAGAAACTCCACATTTGTTTTGTTAGGAACAAGTTCAGCCTACAGTAAATTTGGGGGAAATAAATATTACAGTTTTTTTACTTCTTCATCCAAATGAGATATATGGACCTAAGCTGAAGAGGATATCTGATTTATTTAATGAACATATGAAATACTGAAGTGTCAGAATAAAGATCCTGATTTTCAGTTTGTAGAATCTTAGTGTGTGAATTTTCTATGTCTAGTACAGGCAGTACAGAGTTTTCACCACTCCTCAACATCTGCTGAAGAAATAGTAACACAGAGAGTGGTTGATACGGAAGAGCCTGCCAATACAAAACTTACTAGGCTTTTGAAGAATGACACAGAGGAAAAAACATCAGTTCTTGAGTCTCTGGTTAAAACACAAGTAAAATATACTACAATAACAGTATATATAGCAAATGCTATAACAATTGTGATATCAAATGCTGTGTAACCTACATCTGTGTCTTTTGCTAGAAAAATTGGTCAGTACTGCCTTAGTGTTCACAACAGTCAGGTTACCACTCATGAAAGCAGAAAACGGAGGTCTTTAAGTAAAAACAGTTGTGACATCAAATGACAACTATAAGTTCTTAAGGACTGTTTAGGTTTGTTTCAATAACAGTGATAGTGAACTTGTGTCATTTGAATAGAAGAAATAGGAGACAAAAGATGCTCAATTCAGCCATGTGCAGCTGCCAAAAGGAAACAGTGCTTTAAAATGGCTAGGGACCAGAAAAGGCATTTTTTAATTTTCTCTGTAAGAAGCCACTGAGAGTTACTAACAAATTTCAAGAAGTTCCCTTCCCTCGCTTCCTTCCCCCTCATTTCACTTTGGAAATTACCAGCAAATTCCTACTTCAAAGCAGTTAGAAGACAGACAGATTTTTCTTTTCCAGATACCAAACAGAAGACCATTAAGACCCTAGTTTGTATAAAGAGGTAAAAATCCAACCTTCCAGCTTCTACTTGGAAACTTAAGGTTTGTTTTGTTTCCTGTTCAAGTTCTGAACTGCGGTATCCAGCAGCTTCTTGAATGGAATCAAGGATTTTAATGGGGTTCTGTTCTGTGTGTGGAAATGATCAAACTATTTGCCTTCTGTTTCTAAACAAATGGAACAATATTTTAGTGGTTTCATATCAGGTTAATTTTTCTGTTTTGAAATGTTTAGAAAATTCTTTTCATGGTCTTGTAACGGTAATTTTAGCACACCATATTGTGTACCAGGTCACTTTAAAGGCTGAAAGGAATGATAGTGAGACCCAGAGGAGTAATTATGGGTATGCTAAGAAGAAAATGACAACAGGGAGATATGTGTTAGAGGACAGAAAGGAAGGTCTGCAGAGAGAGGTGTCAGACTTACCAGAAAGAATCAGGATGAAAAGGTATTCTGACCATTTCTTGAGGATAAGGTTATCAGCCTAGACAATCTCTTTCAAGATGTCCTGAGAGGTACTTTAAATTTGGACTGCTGAAGGAGAAGTAAAAGTCATGGACTTGTTTGGATGGGGAATAAAGAGAAGTGTGTGGTTTGGAGTTGGAGGGTTTCTGGAGTTTCAAATGCACATTTGAACTTTTGGGTGCTTTTCCAAAATGAACTTGATCTCAAAACACACAAAGGCCTTACCCAAACTTAGGCAAAGGCGTTATGAAAAATCACTACCCTTTTAATGCCTGCCAGAGAATGGAAAAACCTTCAGCAATACTGTAGATTTTCACTCAAGATAAGTTATATAACACAGACAAATTGTCATTACTTTTGTTTTGGCACTTGCCCAATAGTTTATTAATCTCCAACACACAATTTGTATGGAGCACGCTGAAACATTTTGTTACTTCTTTAAAGTTTTAAAAATACATTCTAATTCCTTATGTACACTTTCAAATTCAGGAAGTTATGAATTGTGTTCAGTGCTAATATTTAATTCAAGACTCACAGCTTCTCTATACAGTCATGCAAGTTGTGTCTGCATTAATGTTTTGATTTGAGCAGAAAACTAGTTTTGAAATAAATCTTCTGAATATCTCTGCTAACTGAAGGTTGCCTTGCTTCACAGAATCATTCCTGATGAGTGAACTATTTTATTTTTTAAGAACTCCTGTGTGCACAAGACATTAGGAGAAGCTCCAGTGCCTGTTTCTCTGAACAGTGTTAAATGGTATGCATGGTCGGGGATGCTCTGTTCAGGGGACAAGGTTAGATCTTGGATGAAGTAGAACAAGTGAAACGCACAAATCAAGTGTGAGGACCTCATCATCAGCTGCCTGGGCTTGCTGACAGACAGCCACTGGCCACCATATGATGGTACTGGCTATTTTCAGATTAGAGTTTGGGAGAGGCTGGTAAGGAATTCAACCTATAAACAGATACAAAGTTTATTCTTATCTTTCATAATATCAAACACTACTGTAGACCTTTATCTAAACAAAACAGATTATTTGTTTTGCACTTCGTTTAATACGGAAAATGCATGAAGGCACCTAATTTGAAGCTCCAGTGGGAAGACTTACTATTCCACAAATATTTTTAACGCACCTGAAACTTTCTCTTTCTACATTAAGATAAGTTCATGTCTAGAGCTTTTGATGAAAACCCAGAGGAATACACCTGATAACCTCACGGCTGGGGAAAGATGATTGCTTTCTCATGTGATTGTTCTGAAGCAGAGATTTGGATCCGGCCTGTTGTTTGCCACTGTTAAGCCAGGTCTGTAGAAAGTCCAAGACTGTCTCAGCCCTTGCCTATACTGCAGCATTTGGAAGAACTTTCACTGCCCACCCCTGTCTACCTTTGTCCAACCTTTTCCTTACTTCTTTGTCACTATGGAATCCAGAGCAACACCTGGTTTTCAAAGAAGGATAACACAGTTGCTTACTCAGAAAAATGCCATCAAATAGTCCAAATATATATTTGTCTGGGAGAGTAAAGATGTGATCTTCCAGCCATGTCTAGCAGAAGAGGGGACTCAGCAGTTTCCATTGCAGTTGCTCTGCTCTGTGTAACTACCTGAAGCTTGGTCTGCAGTGCCTCAACCTTCTCCAGGCGTTCATCTTCCAACAAGCTACTGGTTTTCACTACTTTTTGCTTGTTGCAGTTAATGCAAAGTAGCTTTTGGGCTCCTGTGTTCTCAAATTTGGACATGTCATCAATCGTTTTTATACGTTCTTGGGCTAACAAATCCTGAAGAGCATCTCTGCACAGTTTCTCACCTGTCATTTCAGAAAGAGCCATCAGTGGTGAATTTCCACACTTTTGAGAAGGTTGAATGATAAATGCGCCCTGTCAGTGTATCAGTAGCTGTCATCTAAGCAACAACACAAAAGTGAATACACTTTAGTAAAGGTCAGCAACTTCCACTCTGCAAGAACGTGAAAGCAAAGTGATCCTCCTCCCTCTGCAATTTTATATTGAAGCAACACCTGTTCTTATGGAAATACTTTTGAGAATCCCTGCAAGTGGGAACTGAGGCAGTATGAGCTGCAAATAACTTGAGCACTCTAATAACTTTAATTCTTGGGCAACCTGCTGGTTGGAAAATTTGGAGACTGAAGTCTAAATGCTCCTATTGTTTTGTCTCAAAATGTTCAACATTCTTGTGAAGACTTACCCTGAGGTGAGACCGTATTTTGTGGTAATTCAATAAAATATGCAGGGAGAGTTTTCCCTTCTGATCAGGGAATTTGAAAGGGAAGAGCAAATTCACCAAAGCAGCTAAATTCCAGAACAATGGAAGCTCCATATTCACAATGAGGGGAAAATCACAAGCATGAAATATCAGTGTTCTCAAGCACTCACAGGGTTAGTTAGAAGAACTTGAGGCCAAAGGCTGCATTTAATTAATTTTGAATGAAATTTCTTTTTATTATCCAAGAGTCATTGTAAGCCCCTATGAAGCAAAGGGCTGTACCTTAATTTAGCACTCGCTGCCTCTTTTTCTATCTGTTTCCATCTTTCAGGCTCTTTTCTTCCCAGGGTGCAGTTTTTTTGCTGGATTTGAGGTAATGGCATATCAGAACTATGCCCCTAGCTTGTGAACATGCTACAACTTCACAGTGTTCCTGCCACTGCTGTATTTTCGATTCCAAATATACCAATGCAATTGCTGCACTCATACCACCCTTGTTATAAATCTACATAGACTTGCCTATGTACGTGTGAATTCAGGCGCACTTGACACATAAGGTCTTCTATGTAAGTGATTTTTCCTTCTCTTTGCAAACTTCAGTTCCTTCTCTGAGTATACTTTGCCTAGTATTTCACAGCTTCTTCATGTTCCTAGTTAACTTCGAAACAAAAACAACTTTGTCATTCATCCAGAAATTCCAACATATTCTTAACCTCAACATCTCCTCAGACACTTCAGTAGAATGTATTGCGTTACTTTCAAGATCCCTGATTGATATGGTTATTAGGTTCATGTAACTGTGCAAGAAAAACATTCTATATTCAGGACAAGAGATTCAATTGTCATCAGAAGTTCCGTTTTTCTGGGCAGACAGAAATTCTGAGATCAAATGTTGCATCTCTTTTCTCTGTTTCACTGCAGAAAGTATGACTTGGTAGACCTTTCCTTCTTCAGAATAAGTTGGTGCCTGAAAAGAGAAGCAGCCACTGAAGCTGAACTCCTACAAGAAGCTGTGCACTGGAGCACTTGGTGTTCCTCAGATTTCTAAAGCCAGTGGGGTTGACTGCGATTGCCTGACTCGATGGCCTCCACAAAATGAGTCACATGGCTTGCTTTAATTTTTCGCCAAGTTCCCTGAGAGCAGAAATACTCTGGGGCTTGGGTAATTTGCTTTTTGTAAACATGAAAATGAACAAACCCCAAATACTAAAATATCTTCTGCAGAAAACACGCATTTTTTAAACGAAGAATTTAATTTTTAAGTTTTAACAGGGAAGATTCAATTCCACATTCAGGGTGAGAGAAAGGAACACACCCTGGTCTTTTTTGTTGCACTTTAAGAAGATAGAGCATAGCATCTCTGGTATTCTGGACACTTAGGCATTCACTTCAGGAGAAGGACACTGTCAAAATTTCAGGAGGTTTGATAAACATTTGGAGCAGTTGAGGACTCTGACAAAAGGATGAAAAATAAAATAAAGGTGTAAATGAAATGGAGAAAAAGAAAAGTGGAAGAGAAAAGGGGAGGAAATTTTGAGATTCTTACATTTCAAAAATAAGGGAAACTTTTTCCCCCATTTGTTTATTCAGACATTTTTGAATAATCAAGTTCCTGTCAAAGAAGATAATCAATCAACAATTATCAGTGTGTCTATGTGTTGTAATTAGCAACTGATAATCGTATATGAATGAAATTTTGAAGATTATAAATATAAATTTTGAAGAAACACTTGGAGATTGAGGTAAAATTTTACCGTAATTTCTGAAAGTAAGACCTGTAGTTTATTTCCAATATACCAGATGATTTATTGTTGAAATAGGGAGTGTGAGAGCCTTTTGTCTCAAAATTGAATAAATCTAATATTTCATTGAAAAAATAGAATTTTCCCGAGTTTCAGGCACAAAATTCCATATTGGAATGATAGAGCCAGTGATTATTATTAGATTAAACATTTATTCACTAACAGAAACTATTAATGACAAATTATAATTTAGGGCTGTGCTTTTAATGCAGTACCCAAATGAGACATTACCATTTCTTTATATACTGTTCTTAAAGAGGAATTGAAAATCAGAATTATCTACAAGCTGTAACTGGAAGGCAGGAAATCAATCAATGAACACAAAAAAATTTTTTTGTGAGTCTGGTTATTAAAGTTATGTTGCTTTACCTGGTCTTAGCTTGTAAATGCTAACCTAGGATGAAATCATTAGCCTTAACATAGATACTGGTAACTCTGGGCTATGTATTTAGTGGATGCAAATAAAGATACACATAAGTAGCCAATTATCTGAGGAAATGAACCATTAATGGATTAATGTAATTGGAATATATTCTTTTATCAAGAGAGACATTCACTTAGAGTGGTACTGTATTTGCTTTACACATGACTTGTTGCATATCTAATGCAACATATTATCACATATTCCAAACCAGCGACATCCCAGAAGGAGTCAAACTTGAAAAAAAAAAAACAGACAGAAATAGAGACAAGCCTGACAAGTAACCCCCTATTTTCTCCTCAGCCCACAAATATTTTGATGCATCACTTATGTGAGCTCTCTTTCAGAACAACTGAAAAAAAAGAGCCAGAGGTAAGACTCAGTGCACCTGCAGGATATTGTTTGCCAATCTTCCTTTAGAGAAACAGTTTAGTTTGTACCATGGGTTTTAGCAGTGCCATGATACATTTACTGCATACAATGATTTGATAATGAGAAGCATTTCTCAGAGATTTTTCCAACTATATGTCATTTCCTATAACAAAAAGTACAAAGAAATGTATCATCATTGAAAGGGCAAGTATTCCCCATGAAAAAATCCAAACCATTTCTCATCTTTTCTCGCTTTTTATGCCAGGGTTATTTTGAGGGGAAGAAGGAGAATAAAAGTATTTCTGTGAACATGATGGCAACCTTTGTCTGGTTTTTTTTGATACTCAAAAAATACCCAAAATAGATTCTATTTAACACCGAGAGTGAAATGTAGTAAAATTTTAATAGAACAACTATGAGGAAATCAAAGTCCTTGACGAGTCTAATAGGAAAAAACTATGTAAAGCTATCTTTATATAGATAAAAGCGAAGAGGAGAAGGGAAAGAAAATGCAGACGGCCATGGTTATTCGTCTCAGAGCGTGGAGAATGGATGTATCTCTAAATACATAGCTTTCGTGTCTTTCAGAAACTTCTGGAAAGTATGAGAAAAAATACCTTAAATAGTGTATTTCTAAGCAGAGATTTTGTATGCATATATTGGTACCAATAACACAATATTTTACATTTTTAAAAAATGTTTTGTTGCTACTCTGTTTATTAGTGGAATCTGAATTTGTGGCCTAATATAAATTGAAAGATGAATAGCAAAGTAAAGTACTTGGTTTTTTGCTCCCCTGTATGAGCATGGAACTCATTTCAGGACTAAATCTCAATACCTTTTTAGTGCCTTTTTAGTGCCTTTTTACATAGAAGTGCTACAGCTCCCTTGCAGCTGGAGACTGAAGAAGCCCAAGAAATTGAAATTATTTTCCACAGGCAAATGAACTGACCCTTCACCGGTCCTGTCAGTAAAAAATGGAGAGCTCCTCAGCTGCTCTAGAGAGAACCATCCTCTAGAAATGGACTCAACTGCTCCTCTTGTGTGATCTCGTGTGCAGCTGGGTGTCCTGCCTGGAGTCCATCTGTCTTTTGTCCTTCTATGTGAATGTTTGAAACCAAGAATTAAACTTTCATCAGTGCACTGTATTTCTGAAGAATTTTTATGATGCTTCTTTGCATATAAATGTGGGGAAATCTGGAGGAAACCCAGCAGAATTCATACTAATACTACTTTCCAAAAAAAGACAATCTCATATCATGTTAGTGCAAATTTAGAAAGTGCTATCCAAGTTTAAAATGAAAGCCATTTAAACATGTCATTTCAGGACACATATTCCTTGATACAAGGATTTGGATAGATTCTCTATCAATCATATTATAATTTGCTTTCTGTGCCCAAATATCTAAATCTATCTCAGTTATTGTAGATACAAACGCTATATTCAGAACTAGACAGATAAGTTTTGAGGAGGTATCACATTTTTATGACTCTTCAGAAAAAGTTGATATATTTTATAAATGACGTGTGATTTATTTCCAGGGAAAATTACTTTACAGTTTAATTTTTTTTCTGACGTTTTCCCCAATAAATAATCAGCTCTTTTCCAACAAGACAGCACACAGTCTGAACCCTGAGCCTGGAGGTTAAGGCACCATCCATTTATCTCTGTTCAGATAATGTGAATTATTGGTTACTTGCTTTTCATTGTAACTGTGTTATTGGAAAATTATATCCCAAGATATATTTAATGTATTTTACTTAATCTCTGCTCACATTTGATTTGCTAAATCCCTTGCAAAGTGTTTTGCCTTATTCTATTGACTAAGCATGGGCTTCAGATTTTACTGAAAAGATACTGCAGCTTGATATGGCTGTTGCTCTTGACATTTACACACATCCCAACTTTATTTATATTGCAGCAAAGTACCTAACTTGTGAAAAGAAGAATGCATGCTCAGCAACTTACAAAGTTCCAGCCACAGGACTCTTTTACTGTCTCTTGAATAATTAGCAACATGAATTCAGATGGAATATACAGTAACTTGCCTGACTTTGGGGTAGGAAAAAAAAAAGATTAGAATGACAAATAGTCAGACTCCAGGGTCAAATGCTTTGCCAGTAGTTGCATATGTTTATGCCAAAATACATAAAGAAATGTCACTTCAGCACATGAATGATGACAAACACTCCAAGTGGGACTGCACTTCATCAATCATTTCAAATGCACAGATTGAGTTTACCTATATAAACAAAAGCAATAAAACTACTCAAAGCCTCACCTTAAACTATTCAGGCATGACACAAACAGTGTTGCCGCACAGTCAATCCCCGTTTTACTTGAGAGGCAGTCAGAAAGCAAGTGACAAACTGATTTATTAAGATTAATAAAGCATGCCCTTAATAAAAATAAAGCCACTAATATTTTGCATAAACATGGGAACTTTTTGGGAGGCTAGAACAGACTAGGATGCACAAAAAGAGGGAAGGTGATTAAGAAATCTTTTTGCACTGTTCATCCAACAGTACTGGGAAGATTTGAGGAGTTTTTAATCACTAGAAGAGTTTCAGGGCACAGAGACTTTCTGCAGACCCAAACTGCAAGTCTGAGAACAGAACAAAATGGGTTGTCTTGGAAAAAAAAAAAAGAAAAAAATGGTGACTCAGAGGAAGAGCTCTAAGGCAGCAAAACACGGATGGGGCCCTCTCTGGCTGTGTCCCCTGGGTCTCATCAAAACCCCACTAAAGTCAGTGGGAATCTTTCTGTTGACTTCAATGAGATTTGGAGCAAACCCCCTGTGAGGGAAACTTAATTGAATTCCTTAGTATTGATCTTTTCACTTCAGTTGCTCATTTAGCCTTTTTTCCTTAAACCTGCACCTGCTTTGTCAAAGGGGAAGGGGAAGGGAAGTGAAGAGAGGGGAAGGGAAGTTTTAAAGTTAAAGTATTAAATAAATGTCAGCAATATTTTACATAAATACAATTATGAGACATTCCTAGAATATTATAAATATCCACTTGATCATTTTAGGACAGGTTAAACAACCTGTTTAAGTGCTCTTTTGTAATCCCTTACTGACAAGAAAGTGGGTTCCATGGCACGTTTTCTCCCACCTTCATCAGCTTTCACCTATCTACATTTTGCTCTTTCTCTTTTTTAATTACTGTGTGACAGAATCCGAGGTTTAAACTAAGCTTTTCCCTTTCTTTCTCTGTAGCCACTCACTGAAGTGTTACATGACCTCGCACACAAACCATTTCCCTAGTCTAATCTAGGCAGCATTAGGAAATAATCAAACCAGGCAACAGTACATGTAGAAGGGTCTCCTTGGTTCAGAAGATACTAACACAGAAGCTTCCTAGCCACCTACCCTAACATAAGCCAGATATTCCTCACTTACTAGAGACTATCCAACTATACCACAATGACAGAAAGACAAGTCAATCTAACTCAGATTTTTAAATTTTTTATTGATGTTCCAGCCCTTCAAAGATAAGGAAAAGGGAAGTGATCCAGAATATTTTGTTACTTGGAGTTATGCTCTTTTTTTCCTATGCCACTTTGTCACCACGTATTGCTTGTCTTCTTCATCTCACACAGAATAATTGCCTCTTCATGCCCATCCTGCTCCTTGAGTCTGAACTCTCGGGTCTGTATCCCTTCTCTTGCATAAGTCCAATGGAGTTCATCACCCTGGGGTGACCTGGCCATGTCCATTTCTGGCCTGCTCCTTGGGAGTATGCCACTGCCTGCAAAACAGCACAGCAAGGGCTGATAAAACTGAAACCTCTTCTTATAACCTTCTACCCTCAATTTGCTGGTCAAAGAGCCTGTTTGCTTAAAAGAGAGCCTGTTTCACTGTAGTCTCTAGAAGTTTTGTGCCTATCTCCAGCATATTCATTTTTTTGCTTCTGAATGTTAAGATCACTTTAAATCAGTGAATAATGCTGACTTAAAAAAAAAATATCCATTACTACTCCTTAATTTGCTGTTAAGCCATAGAGTACAGCCCATTATTTTATTTTCTTCTGTGACATTGTTTCTTGAACATGACTTCACTGAGGGAGTGAAACAACATCTGAGTTATAAATAAATAACAAACACTTGCTGGATCCTGGAGAATAGTTAGTTATTGACCAATATTTATAAGCAGCCCACAATGAAGTTACTGGGTCACCTCAAACAAGACAGTTAGCTCCACTGTAATGACACGAAGACAGTAATATAACCTCCTGGCATCTCAGAAAACAACATCTCAGCACACCCCATTTATCAATAAGATACTTTGGGAAGTCTCTGAGGTACAGAAAATATGCCCCTATTTTATAAATAGGAAGACTTGGAGGATCTAGTACTTGCCCCTATGTCACAGAGTGCTTGTAAACAGCTGGAAGTCTTGGGGAGTGAGATGCTTCACAGACACTTCCTTTAACCTTTGTATTCAGTTTCTTCTGCCAGTTAGAAGCTGAATTATGCCACAGGAGTAGCTTTGTTCAGTTTCAGAGACCTTCAATCACTAGCAATGGTGAGAGTTATGAATGCACAGAAAAAAAAAGGAACTTAAGGCATTGACTACAACCAGGTCCTCTAAGAGAATTTGCCTTTCTATTTAAACATAATTTATTCTTACAAAAAAAATAAACAAAAAAAACCCAACTATATCTCACTGGATCGACAACAGTAGCCCATGCTCTAGGGATTGATAACCTGTGTGAAGCATCAGGATAACTGTGCTTTTAATACATGGACCTCTAGCTCTTTTATTCAGACACACAACTTGAATGACGAAGTTTGTGTTTTTCTCAGAAAAAAAAGAAATGCCAGGGTATGAAACAAAATTCATAGCTTTTCTGTAGTTCTGAGATTTGAAATATACTAAAGACACTAAAATGCCCTGATAAGGAAAAAAAAGCAAATTAATACCAACAGGTTGCATAAAATGCTGCTTCTTTCTGGAAAGAATGCCTCCTTCATCCAGCTCAGGCTTCAAACAGCCTCCTGACTGAGCACAGCTCAGTTGCTGGTATTTGTAGATTAAGACTGCACCAGGAACACTGTATACTACATGGAATTTATTCCTTAATTAGTTCTTAATTAATAGAATGAATTCTAGCAGCATGTTTCATTTACTGTTTCAATATTGTGAAAGAATACATAGGATTCTATGAAAAAGTAACTAAATCCACATTTTGTTAGATCTGAAATTTTGATTCATCAGGCTGACAAAATGACAGTTCCAGTGTTAACAAGGAATTTCTTTTATCATCTTAAGACACCCTTTGGTGACTACACTATGGTATTTGTTGTGTATGGCAAACTCTTTGCAATAACTAGTTATACCTTTGAGAGAACTCGCTGAATCTTTGTAAATTTCTGTGGCAGATGACAGACTGTTTGGGCCTTGGAGAGAAGAAGGGAAAAGGTATATAATAGTTTGCTTTAAACTAACAAAAGTCTCATGTTTCTGGTTAATGCAGTCATCAGAGCAGTAACCTTATAGTGCATTTATGTATTACTTGAAACGTAGCTAACAGGGATATTTTTGCAGTCAGGTAATCCAGGCATCTTCTCCAAAATGTTTTCAAAGTTAATCTTCAGCAGCATGGATCAAGCAATGTCATGTAACTGTGATATTAATGCAGGGATAGCCCATGAGGTACAGTTTATAGGATAAATTATATAATATATGTAGGAAAAATATTGCTTTAGGGATAAACCACTATGCATGTGGAATGGAAGCTGTTCTGGAAAAAGATCTCTAACACTGCTTTTTGCAATGTTTCTGCTTGTGCACGATGAGGTTATAACAATTGCCAAGTGCTTGGTTTTATTGGAAAGTGCACTCAGAGATTAGGAAAAAAAAAGTGTGTTCAACATATCTTAATCTGCCAGTGTAAACATACAGTATTTCCTACAGTAATTTCAATTAGTACCATGGGAAGAGGTAGAAGGTTGAACATGTTTAAAAATCAGGTAATTAATTTCCAGCCTAAACTTGATCAATATTTAAAAAATAGTTGGCTTTATCCTGGATAAATGCCAGCAATAGATAAGAAGACTTTTACAATTGTTAATTAGCAAGTTTAAAAGCTTTTGGTCATTGTAAAGGCAGAGAAATCAATGTGAAAGCATACCAGATGTGGATCTTTATTTCCTATCAAAGGAAATTTTTAAAAATCCCTCTCTCTCTTGTCAAAAAGGACCACAATAAACTTGAAAAGAAAAATTATTTTGTTTTATGAAACTGGCAAAAAACAGAAGGAAAAACCAATTAGTTTGAACAAACCAAACCAGATTTCCTTTGGGGAAATGAAAGAGTAATTTGGGACTTGCCCAAAAATGTCATCTGGTCTAAAATTCAATATTTTGACATGTTTCTCAGTTTTGAGGTCCTTTGTCTTTTCAGGTTTTTTTATTCTTTTC
This sequence comes from Ifrita kowaldi, assembly GCA_013398055.1. Taxonomy (NCBI): domain Eukaryota; kingdom Metazoa; phylum Chordata; class Aves; order Passeriformes; family Cinclosomatidae; genus Ifrita; species Ifrita kowaldi. The sequence goes on along the minus strand of VZRS01013013.1, from coordinate 100,474 downwards.
TTTTTTAAGGTCAACTTTGAAATGCCAAATGCTATTCCAAGAGGAATAGCTGAAACATATTGCTACGAAAAAGATAAAATCTTTCAGCGGATCTGAAAAAAAAAATATAAAGAGCTTCCTTTCTTTTGGAAAAATCACTCTTTGAATTCCATGTAAATTCTTGAAAAATTTTAGTTCTATCAAACATTATTCAGAAATTTTTCCTGCATGATGGTAACTAACTACTATAAAACAAGTTTTGAAGTAATAGCAAATATATAGTGCTCTCTTCTCTTGCTGCTCAAGTTCATTTTCCTCAAAAGTAACTAACTTTCAAATCATTGTACTTGCAAAAGGTTGTGTTAAGCTGAACAAGAAGCAGCACATGAACCTGCAGACAGCCTGATCTCTCTCCATGAAGGAACCTCTTGTAAATCTCTAACGCTGGCAGCGTCACTTTGGGGTGAGGCTGCTCCAGGCACAACATTGCTGTACCACCCTGCACAGCCAGGAGCTACTGGCAGGAGGCTGCCGCCATATCCTGTAAAGGATTTGGGTGCCTCAAGTTTGACTGAATCATGACAATGGAAGATTGCTTTCGAAAACCTTTGCTTGTGATTACAGGCAATCAGGCTGTCCCAGAGGTACCTTTGTGCCTTCTGTACCTACCTGGAGGTACATTTTTCTGAAAAATTAAAGGTTGCTTCTACATGAGAAAAAAACCCCACTTTGTTTGTGCATTTGATCACTTCATTGCTTATGCCCTACTTAAATTCTAGTTTTAAGAAACAGAAGGGCATCCAAGTGCTCTGTTTAACTTTTTATTCTTTTATTTATTCTTGCTTCACTTGACTGAGAACCACGGTGAGGGGGAGTTCAGCCCTGGACACACCTATGCTTGTCTTTGGAAGGTCTGTACAAATAATTGCAGACTAGCAACACTTCAAGCAAATGCAATCCCAGCTGTGGATAGAAACTGAAAGCAAGATACTGTGTGCTTGTCTGTCTGTCTACCTCCAGTTACTCTAAAAATTTTAAATGTCTAGGAGTTCTGGGAACAACAGAAGCAGGAGAGATGCAGACAACTGGGCTCAGCTGTTGCTATCCCATGTATCCTCTGGCCCCTCAAATCTGGATCCAGGAGTGCACATGCTGCCTCTCATCAGGCAGGAGGAAGGGTGCTGAAGTACCTTACAGGTGCCTTGGGACAGGAAAGACAGCTGTGTGCACATGTGTGTGGAAAGCAAGGGCTCCTTGGGGAACAAGGGGAAAGAGCAAGGTTATTGCAGTTAGGCAATAACAAACAACTGTTGTGTGAGGCCATTAACTCAGCAATTACAGACAGAACTTATTTTTTATATCAAGGACCATGAAGTCCAAGCCCAGTTCCCTCAGCACTCTGAGGTCCTAAGCGATGGGGAGGAACAAGTACATCTATCAACAGGGAACCTGAGCTGCCATACAGGTGACACCAGTGCACCAACACAGCAGCGAGTGCTCAGAAATCCAGCAGAGCAGTGTTGAAAATTTCTTCATTCTCTGCTCTTTCTAGAAAATAATAGCACTCACATTCCCAGCATGGCACCTGTATCACCTCTGCTTGAAAATCTTCTGCACGTAACTTGCCACAAGTCGAGACAGAAGTTTCTAGCAGAGAGAGGAATGCAGCTGCGATGGTTTACCTCCCTCTGTTTAATCACAAGGATTCTCTATCATATTTGTTGAGAAGCAGAGCTCTATGTTTACACACTGAACATTTTAACCACAAGACCGTTCTTCTTCTGTATTATCTTTGGTAAGGGAAAACATTTCTGTGTTTATGCACTGAACATTTTAATTGACTACTTCCAGCTAACAGAATATTGCATCTTCTCACATGTAGAAGAGATGTGTACAATTCCATATGTAATTTTTAATGAAGTCAAAATTAAATAATACTTCTGATAATTAAAAATAGATACTATATCAAATATATACAAATTAAGAAAATAATTAATGCAGTAATTTAATCCCCCAGGTTCTGAAATAATAATGCTTTTGAATAAAGCAAAAAGTATGTGAAAAACATTTGACACAGTAAGGGTGGGTATTGCACATGTACTTTTCTGTGATTTTATATTTGCCAAGGTGCAATGCCTGATCCAGACTCTGAAAGGGATTCTTTGTTAATCTCTTGGTAAAAATGGAAGTGATTGCTGTCAGATGCTTTCAATTCCCACCTTTGGGAACTACTGGCTCCTCAGTTGTTTGATAATAATTAAAAGACCCAAGCTGGAAATTTTTAAAAATCGCCGAGATTATCTTGCCTCAACAAGCAGATTTACTGTCACTGTAGTATTTTCTTTGAATACAGATTTACACATAATTCACACAGATTTATATATAGATACACAAATATTCTTATTTTGGACGTATGAGACAGTTATGATCAGTGAAACTTGATTTAGACCCACAAGCAAAGTTGTGTGCAGGTTCATATCTTGTTAGGACAAAGTATTGTTCTGTGTATGCCATGCTGGGTTTAGCATGAGAGCCCTCCAGGCTTATAAAGCTAAAGCTATTCTTAATTGAAAGGACTATTTGCAGACAAGTTGCATCTGCAAGTGGGAGCGCAAGTTGAGCAAAATATTGCTTTCCAGTCCTTCAGTCATCTCTTTTCTTCAGTCAGTTTACCCTTACCCCTCTAACACTGTGAGTTCAGAGACGTGCAGTGGGATGCAGAGCTGGAAAATATGGAGATCCAAGGTGTCACATGCTAGCTTTGAATCAGGTGATTATTACTGCTTGGCTGTGTTGCAATGAAGTGTGAAAATTTGATGTACTGGGGTTCTTTGCTGACTGTTCCTATACTGTACTTTGCTTCCCAGACAAAGAAGCAGAAAAAAGTCCAGCATGTTCTTTTTTTTGTTTAGTACGTAGAAAAATAAAACTGACTTTGCTTGAGAAACAGAAATGGTTCAGTTCTGTCCTATCTGATTCAAAGGTACATCTAAGTTTTAATGGGGTGAAGAAAAATATCTTAAGATACACTATCATTTGTATTTTCCATCATAGAAGAATGAAACCCAGTTCACTCAGTTTCAACTAGAAATCCAGTTCAGTCCCCTGACAATTATTTTCTTTAGAGAAAATAGTGTAATCATTTTATTACCACTGATTAGTGAAATAGAAAAATGGAGAAACAGCAGAGGAAATTTTACTGGTTACTTTACAGTGCTAAACTAGTGTTACCAAGAAAATCTAGTCATTCTTCCAGGAAAGAAAAAGATGAACAAGAATAATAGACCGAGAGGAAAGAATTGAACTTATTCTGGATCTTTACTCCCATAAAAATGTCCTGTCTAATTCAGCTCTTACCTAGGTAAGTAAAAGATGTCTCTCATGCAGTGAGAGAGCGTTAGTCTCTCTAACAGTCCCTAACTAACCTCCCTGTTAGTTTCAAAACAGCTGCACAGAAAGTAGTTCCATCTACTTGTTTATATTAGGCCAAAAAATAAAGGACCTCTATCGAAGGCTCAAGTATCTCCACCTTGGCTGAAAAGTAAATAAGTAAACAAAAATCAAACAGCAATTTCAATGGCAGCCCCACCAGTGAGCAGAGCTCTCCATGCTGGGGAATGTAAAGCCCCTTCTCTTTGCAAACTGAAGCCTTTGCAGAAGTTTACCTTGCAGCATGCAGTCATATCTGGCAATATTTCTGGAAGAAATTTCACTCCACACAACTGGGCAAGGTGTATGCATAATTTGATTAATGTATATGGCCAACGTCACCTCAGTGGGCTAGCAACCTCCATATTAAATGCATTATGCATTACTTTTCCTCAACCTTTCTGTTCAGTATGAATCATATCTTTCCTTCTTAAACTAGATGCCGTGATAAAAACCCCACTCCAGCTCCCCTTGACATCTTTCTTTTGGGATAAGATCAGGACAATTTGACATAATGCAATTTACTGAAATGTACAAATGGTAATCTCTCTCTTCTTTCCGATGCTGGTGATTTGCCCGTGAACACAGCTGGGAACCTCACCATTTACTCAAACCCAATTTCTCTGAAGCTTTAGTTATCCATTCAAACACAATGAAATTTTTAGCTGAGGCTCTTAGTGCTGCTTAAGAATAATTTCACTTCAGCAATAACCAGTAACTGGCCCCACTTCACTTTTGGAGATAATTTATCCTGATGTCACCAAATGGATATGAACTTCCTCCAGCTATGCCTCTAAAATTTTCAGCTTAACTTTAAAAGTATGTTGTATTAGCTTCTCCCAACACCTCCCTCCCTTTCCCTCACTCCCATTGTGTTAAATATTGAACTTTGCTATATATAAGTTCAAGATACTGGTTTGCTTTTTTTTTTTCCCCCCCTCAAGTACATTTCTTGTACATATCTTGGGAGATACTTTCATTTGTAGTGCTCTGGAGCTTTGCTCCTTCCTATTTCAGATGCTAATAACTGCTGAAAAGGTTGTTGAAAAGTTTACTTTGCTGTACAGGTGACACAGCTTTGCTTTATTGCTGAATAGAAAATGCACTGATTTCTCTTCACTATACCCTTGCTTCTTGAAGCACATTCTGTATTCAAACCACTTAGACACAATGGATGCTTCCATAGACACGAGTTGCCCATGTGTGTACAAAGGGTAACTCTTACAGGAGAAGCATCCACCACCCATGAGAGGGCAGACAGAAGGTTATGCAGGATGCAGCTGTACATCATAGAAAAAGATTCTTGGGAAACCTAAGAAATCAGTGGAGAAGTTTGTGTTTTTACACTGGCAAGAGTTGTTCAATATCTCCCATTACTTTCCGTAGCTATACAGAAATGTTCCAGACTGCAACAGGAATAAAATAAATTTCCTGTCTTTCAGCCTGTACCCACTGACTCTTGCTCTGGATACCACTGAAAGTGTGGCTTTGCCTTCTTACGCCATCCCATCAGATATTTGTACATACCGATCAGATCCCCCTGAGACTTCTCCATGCTCTCAGTCCATCTCTCTCAGTCTCTCCTCATACGCCAAGTGCTCCTGTTCCTTCAACACTTTGGCCCATGTGCTCCAGGATGTTCTTGTCTCCTTTGTACTGGGAAGCCCAGACCTGGACATGGCACTCCTGATGTGTCTTATTGGGACTTAGTAGATGGGAAGGATCGCTGCCCTCAGCCTGCTTACAATGCTTTGCAACCTATAGGTTATTGCTTTGCTGTAACTGTGCATTGCTGGGTCATGGTCAATTGTTGCCCACCAGGACTTCCATGTCTTTTATTACAAAGTGGCTTTTGAGATTGCAAAGTGGCATAACACCTCCCCAGGGGCAGGACTCTGCATTTTCCTTTGCTGAACTTATGAGAGCTTGTCAGCCCACTTCTCGAGCCTGTCCAGGTCCTTCTGAATGGTGCACAGACATCTGGTGCATCAACCATCCTCCCAGTTTTGTATTATCTGAAAACTCATTGCAGGTGCACTCTGTCCCCATACACATCATTAGTGAGGTATTGGTGCAGTATCAACTCTTGGAATACATGTGTTTTAGTGGCTGAACTCCATCTAGGCTTCGAGGTGCTGATCACAAGCCTCAGGTGTTCAGCCAGATTTCTATCCATCTCACTCTCAGCTTTTCTGGATCATGCTTGATCAGTTTGTCCATGAGGATGTTTTGGGAGACAGTGTCAAAAGCCTTGCTGAAGTCAAAACAGGCAGTATCATTTACTCTTTCCTCATCCACCAAGTCAGCAATTAGTTGTAAATGTATGCTAACTACTTCCAACAACCTTCTTGTCCTTCATGTGCCTGGACACACTTTCCAGGATTAGTTACTGTTTCACCTTGCCTAGTATCGAGGTAAACAGCCTGTGGTTCCCTGAATCATCTTCTTACTGTTGCTGAGATAAGAGTGACAAGCTGTGCAATAAGCTGTACCCTACTGTCTGGTGTGAAGTGCACTTGTTCTGTGTTCAATCAAATAATACACAAATATTCCCAACCCACAGATTCTGATCCTTTAGCTTTGTCCTCAAACACTGCTCAGAATCAGCACTGGAGTTTATTTGGGTGCTTCTGAAACTGCTGTTCTCAGACTTTCACGTGATATCAGACAAGATGGATTCCATTCCATGAATGGTGCTTAGAGCAAAGCTTTCCTTCCACACACAAGCAATCAGGGCTGCTCCAGGTCCAGCTGGACAGCTAAGGTCCCAGCACTGCAGAGCACCTTTCCCCATTGCAGTGGGAGTGTTTGCTCCTGATGCTGTTCCTCTCTGGGGACTCACAGAAGTCTGATTTTCTTTAGTAAATAATAGATCATTGTCCAAACAAAGAAGCAGCCTAAAGAAAGGAGGGAATTCATTGGTAATAGTTCCTATTTGTGTGACCTTGGAAAAAATTTAGGTCATCTCTAGTAACCTCAGATAGAGAGTTTATGTCTGATTCAGTACTTGAACTCCAGTTCTACCATTAAAAAACATCAGAGGTTCAGTGTTGAAAAAACCCAACCACAAAACAAAGCAAAGTTTCTGAAAAAAAAACAAACCAAAAAAACTCTCTTGTTTGGGATGGATTTTGAAAGAAAGAATAATTACATTGAGAGACTTTAATCTCTGTCTTTTTGCTCATTACTTAAAATAACCAAAACAGAGAGCTAACAAACAGCAGGAACTTAAATACCAAGGGCTGGTTCTGTTTTGCCCTAAAGATTTCTGAAGCTTCTATTTTTTTTTTCTGGAAGAGAGATCTTTCCTTTGGCAGACACTTTTCAGAGAGAGGGTGACCTCTGCTTGTTATCACCATCGCTGAAAGGTAGTGAGGTTGCCTTTGTAATAGGCAACCAGACTCCCAAAGGGAATTCTTTGTTTGCTCTCAACTTCCCTGACCGACACAAGGATATCTCCCAGGTGTTAACTCCCCTTAGCTTATCTCTCCTCAAATCTAAGCTATAGTTTAAGGATTGTATGGCAAGGAACATTACAGAGCACAGTGACCCTTCCCTCTCCCACCACAGGCATTTGCAGGGCAGCCAGTTCTCTCATGGGTACCTTTCAATCTGCAGCTATTAGGCACACAAAATCTGTACAACAATTAGTCTTCTAAGTAGGTATTTCAGCTTTTGACTAATGCATGATTGAATTCTCCTAAATTTCAAGTTCTAAGGCTTTGATCAATTTGTCTTGGGTCTTGGTGCTTCTCCTTAACTTTGCTGTAGCCCTCTGGAGGCGTGTCGCTCACAGCAGCAGCAGGTTTGGCCCTTTGGATCTACTGCAAAAGCTTTTCCGACAACCGGCCCTTCCTGCTTTGAAGTTGGTGTGGGTCACGTGCCAAAGCAAGATTATCAACTCTTATAACAAAACACGTCAGGTTCACAGTGTACACAGGATTATATTGCAAACCTCCTTTTCTGTGACAATTTCCTTCCTCAGGGAATTGTAACTATTGAAGAGACAGTAAAACACCACGGCCATCATGTTCTGCTTTTAGTTACTTATGCAAGGTACAGTGATACTTTCAGAAATAAGGAAGAAACTGAGAAGATGGGAGCAATGCTTAGCTTTGAACCAAAATCTGCCTTAAATTATTTCCAATTTCACTTGTCATAGGGGCAGTTAGAACTTTTCTTTCAATAAATTGAGTAAAGACAGCAACAATGTTATGTCTTCTAATAGAGATACATACAGTGTAAGTGCACAAAATATGTGAGACAGTACTTTGACCACACAGGTGGTAGAAAGGTTGTAACTATAAGCCCTCTTTGCTCCATTGAGGTTGGACCTGGCAATGTATTGATCTGACAGAGTAGCTCTAAAATTGTGATAAATAAACCCATCCCACTGAACTGTACAGCAGCCATCTCCCACCTGGGCCTGCTAATTTCATTACAGACGAACAAGGTCAGATTGCCTGGGATGCTGAAGGCATCCTGGACAGACTGGTAAATGGTCGAGCTATATTTTCTAATACTTAATACATTCTATCTTCTATTTTCTCCTCACTTTTGGCTTGATCCAAGCCAAAATGTGTCAATGGAAATACATCGATCACCCAAAAGGACTAGACCTCTGAGAGACTTTTACAATTCATTTTCAAAATGCAGTAAGTGGAAGCCACAGGGAGTCTGAAATATTCTTATGACAACTGATAATCTAGAACAGGAAAAAACTGTAAGGACAATTCACCATTCAGCATAACATACTTTGCTCTGTTAGAAAGGAAAGTTATTTTTTTCCTCTGCAAATGAGACAATATGATGGAGAAATTAAATTAAATGGTGATGTTATTCCCCTGGGGCAAAACAATTCTATTCAATAAATTAATTTTACATCAGTAGCTCTTCCCTTTCTTGAAACTGACAGTAATAACCTGACAGCTTAAAGCTTTAATAAACTTCAAGAACTAGGAGACTGTCCCTCCGCAAAAAAAAAGAAAAAAAAAGAAAAGCCAAGTGTATCGCAGGTATTAGAGTCTTTCCGTGTTCGTTGTAGCATAAAAGTCCTCTAAATTCAATTCTACTTAGTGTATTATTTGATGAACCAGACCACTTAAGATAGCTTTTGACAGCATGCAGTTTTAGTATCTTAATGCTCCCATTCTTCAGAAGATACTCAAAACCTCAATGACATTTCCCATTAGGTGGCTCTAAGTAAATATTATACGAAAAGGGCAAACACATGGAGGAAAAGTATTCTGTCTCAGGCAGCCCTGTTCGTTAAAAAGGAATAGGTCATTCTGTACAGGCTGCTGTGTGAGTTAAGCCAGAAAGCATGAGATGGTATAGCCAGTTGTCTTCAAGTGTTAGGAGATCTCTCATCACCAGTATCTGAATTTGAAATGAAACACATTATAATTTTAAGCATAGCATTTGTCTTTTTTCTTTCTCTTTCTTCCTTTCTTCCTTTCTTTCTTTCTTTCTTTCTTTCTTTCTTTCTTTCTTTCTTTCTTTCTTTCTTTCTTTCTTTTTCTTTCTTTCTTTCTTTCTTTCTTTCTTTCTTTCTTTCTCTTTCTTTCTTTCTTTCTTTCTTTCTTTTTCTTTCTTTCTTTCTCTTTCTTTCTTCTTTTTTTCTTTCTCTTTCTCTTTCTTTCTTTTTTCTTTTTTCTTTCTTTCTCTCTTTCTTTTCTTCCTCTTTTTCGTTCTTTTTCTTTCTTTCCCTCCCTTCCTTCCTTCCTTCCTTCCTTCCTTCCATTTTTAAAAGGGAAATCATGACAAGCGGAGTCTATCCACCAATAAACCCACATGTTCAGAACCCTGTGACTGTAGCTCAATATCTTCATTTTTCTACACAAGATCTTGTATATGCTGCTATGTCTTCTGAATAACTGCAAGGGGAAATAAAGGACTTTGACTTTCTTCCTCCCTCTTTTTATTTTTAATTCTTGAAGTCAGCCCACAAGTGCAAATATTAACCCCCAACCCTAGAATAACTTATCTCTTTTATCATTCTTCTCATAAAAACTTTATGTTTCTCTGAAAGTATTTTACAACTGTGACAGAAAGCACTGTGACAGATTCCGGTATAAGAGGACCAGGAGAAAGGCTGGGAAGTCAGCCAGAAATTAAGAATGATTCCCCTTTTGCACCCGCTCTAGGGTATGACATCATCCCTTGTACTTCGATGCCTCCAAACAAAGCCTTGGGTTAACAAGCCAAACATATTGTGCCAAATACCTTTGCTATTATTATCATTTTTCATTTGGGTATGATTCTGATAAATTATTTGTAAATTCAAGAAGGCCATTAAATGGAATAACAGGGAGTTACTCAATTCTTCAGCTGCGCTGAGTAGTTCCAATTAGAGTCTGCAGGAGGAATATTGCCTTTCTATCAGTCAAGCCTGTGACACAACACATCCTCCTGAGGTCATGGGTCCTGGATATTCAAAGAAAGATGTCACTTGTATTCTGAAATAGATTATAGAGGTTTGCTAATCAGTAAAAATAGCAATCTCCCTAAAGCATTCATTGGGCAGTTGGGCAGAAAGGGTGCTTTAATGGCCTAAACTCAAGGTTTTAGAGCACTAGCATTATTCAAAGGACATTTTCGAATACTGAGTAATTAAGCTGAATTTTTCTTAGTTATTTCTCAGCACTGAATAAGACAATTGCTTTTAAATGTTGAACATCATTTCAATTACATGAACACTTTCTTTTTCCATGTTTACTACAACTCATTTGATGATGCAGCAGCTAACTATTAAAAGAAGACAAAAACACAAACGAGTACAACTTTAAGGACAGGACATATTTTTGCTGAAGGATGGGACAGCTGTTTTCCACCCCCAACCCTCTTTCCAACTTCCCCTTCCTCTGCTCTCAGTGAGCCCTACATAAATTTAGGAGATATAGCATTTGACAGAACTAAAGCTTTTGGTCTAAATGCTGAAAGGTACAGGGCAAATGCTGTGGATGGGTTAGCACAGAAAGAGGACACTAAGGCTTGGGCTTTTTTGGGAGTTGCTCAGTGCTTCGAGAAACTGAGGCCTTGGTAAAGAGTTTCTGCCATACAGGACTCCTGTTGCCATCACTGTAGTCAGTGGAACCCTTTCCACAAGCTGAGTGTGGCTGGACTCCTTACAGACAACGTAGACTTAACTGGCAGTCCTTGGTAAAGTTATGAGGAGGTGTGTTTGCATATCTTCAAGCGCAATTAGGGCCCCAGACATAAAAAAGCAAGAATGGGAATATGTTCTGGTAAATTCTCTATTCAATTCTACTGAAAATATTGATTTAAATTGATTCCCTGCCTCTACTGTTTTTCACTGAAAACAAACAAGAGGTCCTTTTTAAGCCCTAAGGCCTATGAGCTTTGGTAATTATGGAAACTTTTTTTTTAAAGACTCAAAAGAGCAAATTGACCATGGTCAGGCAAGTTTATTAAAACCTGTATTAATAATACCTAAATTCAGCCCTATTACTCAGCAAGTCACTGGGTCTGAAACATGATCTTAGCCATTCTTACAAGGTCACCAAGGTAATTTCCTTTGACATATGGCAGCAATTCGGCCTCCATTTCTTTTCCCACCAGGCTTATTTGACATACATATCAGAGATGTGATTCTTTTATAGTACTATTGGCATAATGATAATGTCTTTATAATAATAGTGATTTTATATTTTATTAAAAACATTAATAGGGAATTACTGCTCCTATGAAAACAGCAAAGAAAAAGAATTAATCATACGCTTTCATTCTGTAAATTCTATCTTTTGGCATCAAAATAAATGCAATTACACTTTCTTTTTTAATACACCAAATTTGAAACCAACTGACCAAATAATTCTGATTGTTTAATGAACATGAGAATGGTATATCTTTGACAGTATGAAGATTATTGTTGATTCCCACTTTTGTATCTATTTAAGATGTAGTATTAAGATATAGCCATTAAATATGGAAAAATAATTAGAACATTCTTTATGCATTTTTGTTGTCATTAGCAGTTGGGTTCTTTTAAAACCTGTGTTTTGGAAACACATTTACATCTGAAAGAATCTAAGTAGAGAAGAACTCTCCAATTTCACTCAACTCATCTATTGATGTGCCTGACAACCCTCCAGAGGCGTCTTGGTTTTGCCCTGCAGATACCCTCCATGCCTCAGGTTTACAACCTCCCTCCAACACTAAGTGGTTTTCTTCAGCTTTCAGGACCAAAGAAGCAGTTTTTCCCTTTCACACTGGATGTTTTTTGTGATCCAGCATCTTCATCTGCCACTCCTGAATCCATTCTTCACCTGCTCAGTGATTGTCCTATTGGATGAGGAGTAAAGGCGCTGTGGGGATTGCAGGCCCATTAAAGAAGCAGTGGGATGAGGCTGGAAGAGCCGATGCCTTGACAGTGTGAGAAAGAGAGGGAAGATTTACCCATATAAATGTTTCAAGAGCTGCTGTTTCATGAAAATTTCATGAAATTGAAATGTTTCGTGCTGATGTTATGAAACTGTAGGGAGTGACTGATACACCTGAAGGCTGGGCTGCCATTGAGCAGGACCTTGGGCTGAAGAGTTGGGCAAAGAGAAACTTAATGAGGTTCAACATGGGCAAGTGTAGGACTCTGCACCTGGGGAGGAATAACCCCAAATACCAGTACAGGCTGGGGGCTGACCTCCTGCAGAGCAGCTCTGCAGAGAAGGACTTGGGAGTCTTGGTGGATGGCAAGTTGACCATGAGCTGGCAGTGCCCTCGTGGCCAGGAGGGCCAGTGGGATCCTGGGGTGCATTGGGAAGGATGTGGCCAGCAGGTGGAGGAAGGTGATCCTGTCCCTCTGCTTGGCCCTAGTAAGCCCACATCTGGAGTGCTGTGTCCAGTTCCGGTCTCCTCAGCACGAGGAAGACAAGGAGCCGCTGGAGAGGAACCAGTGGAAGACCCAAAAATGATGAGAAATCTGGAGCATCTCTCTTATGAGGAAAGACTGAAGGAACTGGGTTGGTTCAGTCTGGAGCAGAGAAGGTTGAGAGGGGTTCTCATTAGTGCATATGAATATCTCAAAGGCGGGTGCCAAGAGGATGGTGCCAGACTCTTTTTGGTGGTGCCAGCGACAGGATGAGGAGCAATGGCCATAAACTAAAACACAAGAAATTCCGCCTCAACAGGAGGAAGAACTTCTTTACATTGAGGGTGGCAAAGCCCTGGAACAGGCTGCCCAGGGAGGTCATGCAGTTTCCTCTCTAGAGTTCCCTCTCTAGAGACATTCAAAACCCACCTGGAGGTGGTGTTCCCATGTAACCTGCTCCAGGTGACCCTGCCTTGGCAGACGGTTGGACTGAAGGATCCCCAGAGTTCATTTCTAGTCCTAAGAATTCTGTGATTCTGTGACTCAAGAGCATTCTCATTTCAAACACACGCACACACACACGCACACACAGTCACTCTCCCACACCAATTAGTAAATTCTGTCCAAGGGACACATTACCAGTAGGTCCTTGAAACAGAGACGAAACAGGGAGAAAAGGACGTGTAGTCTTATTGGGTGGGATTCATCTCATTGAACTTTAGACNGTGCTGTGTCCAGTTCCGGTCTCCTCAGCACGAGGAAGACAAGGAGCCGCTGGAGAGGAACCAGTGGAAGACCCAAAAATGATGAGAAATCTGGAGCATCTCTCTTATGAGGAAAGACTGAAGGAACTGGGTTGGTTCAGTCTGGAGAAGAGAAGGTTGAGAGGGGTTCTCATTAGTGCATATGAATATCTCAAAGGCGGGTGCCAAGAGGATGGTGCCAGACTCTTTTTGGTGGTGCCAGCGACAGGATGAGGAGCAATGGCCATAAACTAAAACACAAGAAATTCCGCCTCAACAGGAGGAAGAACTTCTTTACATTGAGGGTGGCAAAGCCCTGGAACAGGCTGCCCAGGGAGGTCATACACTTTCCTCTCTAGAGTTCCCTCTCTAGAGACATTCAAAACCCACCTGGAGGTGGTGTTCCCATGTAACCTGCTCCAGGTGACCCTGCCTTGGCAGACGGTTGGACTGAAGGATCCCCAGAGTTCATTTCTAGTCCTAAGAATTCTGTGATTCTGTGACTCAAGAGCATTCTCATTTCAAACACACGCACACACACACGCACACACAGTCACTCTCCCACACCAATTAGTAAATTCTGTCCAAGGGACACATTACCAGTAGGTCCTTGAAACAGAGACGAAACAGGGAGAAAAGGACGTGTAGTCTTATTGGGTGGGATTCATCTCATTGAACTTTAGACATCTAAAAATTATTCATCTCAGTCGACTGTGACTACCCTCAAAGTTAGCAGAGAGAAATAGGCACACCTGAAATGCATTCATCCCTCCTATCTTAAAAGAAGATGAATTGCTCTTTGGAATTACCTGCTTCTCTCCATTGATTATAAAGGGGAACAAGAAGTAAATAACTCAGACAACTGACTTCTAGACAACTGAAAGTTAGGAACTATGAATCTCTTCACTTCTTCAGCCCTGAGAAGGACTGAATTTCACCCTCAGAACTTGGAATAAAAATGGTACCTAAGGTCTGGTTGCATTTCGGTTGAATATTTTCTGGTAATTGCTGTTAAATTGAAATTCGAGATGCTTCATGTATAAATTATTAAAAATAAATAAAATAAATAATTGGTGGAAATAAAAAACAGTACTAATACCTCTTTAAAACCCAGTGAAGTGAAAAATCTTTCCAAGTTTAATTTTAGTGTTCTAGATTAGCTAATCACTAATAATAAGAGTAGTACTTCACTGCTCTAAAATGATCTAAAAGTAATTGATTCCGTAAGTTTTAGGACTTTGAAAGGCCTTGAGAGATTTGAATTAAAAATGAATTATTTTTTGACTGTGATAAAAATATGGTTCTGGCTATATTCTCAAAGTGTGTGCATTGAATTTCGTTTTCAGGATTGGTTAGGGTAGAACTTTTTTTCCTTCTGAATTAAAGTCATAAATTTATTGAGGAAAAAAAGGTACCATCATTTTGATCAGTATCTTCATGGTAGCAATATTTCATGGGGGTATAAAAGATCATTGCTCAGTTTCTTTTTTGAATTGGACAGATTTAAATAACAGCTTTCATGAAAGGCTTCAAATCCTAATGCTATAAGGTGCATGGGAGGAAGTTAACTTTTTAAGGATGGTTACTGCAACTGAATTAATCATTGGGCTAGAATGCCGAATGGAATGTCTCAGAATTCGTTCACTTCATTACAAATGTGTTTAAATCTTAATCTGTAAATGCTAATCCATAGACATGGCAGCATTCATTCTGATTTTTATAATGTGTGGTTTCACTCACCCTTTTGTATCTTACCTTATTCAAAAAAGACAAACAAAGCATCAGAGTGAAATATATGTTTGTTTCTACATGTAAAAGTAGCCAGTGATTATTAACTGACTGGTTTTGTGTTGTGCCTATTCAGTTACGAGTTATTACAAAGAAATAATTTACCTCAACAGAATCTGGATGTTGAAACTTGTGTGCTGAGACATGTCCAGGAAGAAGAATTTGAGTGGTTTTGTTTGCTAGAGCTTTTTGTTTATTTACTGTTTTTACTGGATAAAGAGGATCTTCTGTTGGTTATTATGGAAACATTTTGTCAAAGAGGAACATTTGGCAGCAAAAACTCACTCTAAATTTATCAATATATATATTTGGACAAACGTTTCCAGATGGTTTTCTGGGTCTTGGACTTTCACAAAGCTACACAAAACAAACACTTGGCTTTATGAAATATTCTAGCTATGAAAGGTTATTTTTTCCAGTCACTGAAGTGATGTTTTTAGTCTATCTTGATCTGGTAAAACAGAAAAAAAAATCCCTCCAGCAAGCTGAACTTACTCACACTATTTAGAGTTTAAACACAGCAGGGAGGCTAGTCTGTCCCAGGTATTTGCAGTTTTTAAGGGTTCTGCAGTATCAGAACATATGCATGTAACTCTAGACATGGTGATAGCTCCTGACTGCTTCCTCTTGGAGGTACAACATGAGGACACAAGGACACAAATACTGGGAACACATGAATAACAGCAGAATGCAAGTTAGTGTGCTTTAAAAGTTTTGAACTGTGTAAAAACAAAATAGGTCTCTTCATAGCTGTGTAGTCTGATTATTTCAAAAGATGAGTTTTTCTGGAACATCTCCCTAAGTTTTTGTAAACAGATGTAATTATTAAAATCCTGTTTCTGACCCCATTATATAGGCTCAGACGCAGGCAAAAGATGAAGTTCAGCTTTCACAAGCTAAAAATTCATGGAGCTAAAGATGGAAAAACTATATGTCTGGTCTTGGGGCTGTATTGGGAGAGGAAGGATCTGAGCACTTGCTTGAGTTTTTGTGCTAGTGAGGTTTATTTTGTTTTTTTTGTCACTGCCAGTTCTATATTTTTCCAAAGTAATTTGGTCAAGTGGCTTTGTAGTGAAGTGCAAGCCATAGATGCTGGGGATCAATTGAAATAACAGTTGAAAACCTTTGACTTTTGTTCTTAAAAAATAATATTATCTGAGGGGAAAGAATCCCACACAGCCCCTCTGAAAATCTCAAACCCACAAGTCTTTTGTGAAGAGTTAATTTTTTGCAGGTAGCTCTCTGAAAGAGACTGCTGATCCTTGTGTACTGACATATTCTTAACGTATCACTCCTTCAGACGCAATTCCTATCAATCACATTCTATAAGAAGCTTCAAACTGAAAACCAAATGCAAGTTTTCAAAGACCAAATTTACCCTGAATTTGTTGATTGATTTGTTCTCTGCTTTGATGGGAATCTTAATCAACATTTTTAAAACCTTATAGTCTAGTTTTCTTTCCCCTCCAAAAACAGCAGAAGCAAGTGGAAGTTAACATTAATTAGACTATGTAGGATGTGTAATCTATCAAGATAAATTTGTAGTCATTTTCTTGTCTAGTTACTCATTCTCCATGTCTGAGTTGCATGTTCTCATATCTAGGTACTAATGAGATTACTGTGAAAGAGGATAAAGTTGGCATCAGCTCTGTAGGGCTGTCTATGTGATTTTGGAACCCATGTGCTTTGACTCACCACTGATAGCAAAACACTTCGTCACTAATCTGTTGGGAGGAATTAGAGATGGCAGAGCTGGACAAACTGAACAACAGATGGATGAATTTACAGGAATCAAGTTTACTGACTTAAAATTCATGCTTTAAAGGCTTAAAGGCAGAAGCACCTTATTTGATCAAGTTCATGTATTTTTCATGGTCTGTGGATATGATACAAAGAGTACAACCTTTAAAGCTCTTCCACATCTCTCCAGCAGCTTGTCTTATCACACTCTGTTATACCACTCAAGGGCTTGACCTTTTCTGGTTTCTGGTATTTATTGTACAAAATTATGGTGTTTTTAGCACCTAATCACACAACTTCCAGCTCTTTTTCATTCTCCCTGCCACTTATAGCATTTCCCAGCTCCTGGTCTATGAAGTCTGTAGCGTATAGTTAAACAGTAGACTCCATTAGAACACATTACAGTTTTTATTATGCTGATGTTAGAAGTTGAACAGTGAGGACTGACAAGCTAAGGCTCCTACTTCACTCTGCCAAGACACCTTCAGTCTTGTTATCCTTGACTTGAGCTTTTCTTAGCACAAATTATTGATTGTACCCACTCATGCTAATTTGTGTTTCTGACATGGAACAGAATATGTCCACCTTCTTCAGTCAAGCCATGAGAAAGAAATTAATCTTGGGTTCTTGACACAGTATAACAGAACTGGACTGGGATCTAGCATTACCTCATGGAAAAATTCATATAGTTTGTTTAAATTTCTTTACATTTTGATTATAGGGGAGATAATGATGAGACCAAATTGTACTACAAATTTTTTCTTGGGATCAAACTATTAATTGATAAAAGTTTTGACAGAAAGCTTCTATAGAAGTTTTAACAAGATAAATTCTTTTTGATTTCTGAAATTAACCTGTAAATATTGCTCACCAATGCCTTATTTAAGAGAAGGAAAACTGTTATGCTTTTAGAAAATGCAACAGCTTGTGCTTAGAAAAAAATTGAGCAAAAATATAGATCTTAAATGAAATCTTCGAAAGCAAAAGTACTATCATTGCCTTCATGTCTATAAGAATATATCAACAATTTAATCTAACTGCAAACCTGGTTTTGCCTACAAGACTCCGGTTTACCTTTCAGTCCTTCACTGTATGTATTTGTTGTCATTTACTCAAATTTTCAGACAAGAAAATCAGCAGAAGGTTTGGACTTTTTCTAAAAGTGTTCTTAAATTTTGGATAATGGAGTTGTAGGACTTCAGACTGAATTCTCAAACCAAAGTAACTATATGGTTCAGGAGCACATTATAAAGTAGGTCTCAGTGGCTCGTTTGAGGATGTATGGGAGAGAAATCAGTGGAATTCACACCTTGTTATTTCCTGGTCTGTGCTGACAAGGCTGTCATTACTATGAAAACAAGGCTTGTGCTAAAGAAAAACTTATAATTCTGACAGAATTAGCTCTGGATGGCACTTATATGAACCTCAGGTTCAGTATTCAGAAAAATTTTTTTATTACATCATGTGGATTTCCTTTGATACTATGCTACAAATTCCAAAGATATTTCCTGTGGTCTTGAATTGATTTCGATCACTTTTGAATTAATATTTAGCCACTATATTTCATAGATAAATTCTGTGGCAAAATAAATAAAAACCAAAGGAATTAGAAAGAAAACAATTAATGAGAACTAACTTGAAGAATAATGGTGAAAGTAAAGCTACAAAAATATGAAGACAGTCAGGAAAAAGGGAAAAGGAAAAAACATTAAAATTAGTTTGAAAACTGAAAATAACACTAGATTTTATCTTCTGATTTTGGACTGAATCAAGGAATATATTGGGATCTTTTATAATCATGAGTGAACTTTTCCCTCCAAAATCAGCTCATCCATTTTTCTGCTGGAGCTACCTGCACAAGTGGCTTCTCACAAGTGTGTGAAATGGGTTCAAACTTACTGGTCCATATCACTTGAATAGGAGAAAAATAAACTGGATTCTTACTTGAGAGCAGATGCATCTGTCATCTTCATGCCTGGACGTGAGCTGTCTGAGGACATGAGTTTAAGTAGCAAAACTATAAACCTAACCCTGATTACACTAATCCTCCTGAAATCCAGGCAGACTTGCCTAGCATCCTGTATATGTTTCAAATAAAACAGTGAACTATGAAAACTTTAGGATTGCCAATCTTGTAATATATTTAGGTGCATTTCCCAGTACCTCTGATCTTTCAGAATAAAAAAAATCACCTTCTTGACACATCAAAAAGCAACACAACACCAAAGCAATGACACGTTTTATTCTGAGATGTGTGTCGTGTTTACTTGGATTTTGTAAAAGACTTAGTGACTGATATGGAAGAAATTTAAATATATAGGAGCAGCAATTGCAGGTGTGAGCACTTGAACTGTAGTGAAAATACATGGTTCTCTGGTGCAGAGAGGTGGATATAGAGAGCAGTATGTCACCGAAACCATCTACCGGGGAGACCTGTCTGCATGTGTGGGTCCAATGCCTGAAGTGGCCACTTAAAAACAGAGACTAGACAAGAATAAGGGAACAAAGGTAGGTATTTATTTGAAGGGCCTTCAAAGGTACTCCCTGGGGAGTCCAGAGGCTACTGCCAAGATGGACCACAAGATGAACGACAGGTCACGAGTTCTTCACACTTTTATAGGTTTGGTTCATTTGTATATCAGGGCTAATTCTCCAGATGTTGGTTTACACATTTTGGGCCTAGGACAGTCTGGGTGTCCTTGGAGAGCAGGCCCGGAGAGGCTTTGTTATGTCTACCTAGCATGAGAGAGCAGAAATTAACAGGCTACAAGAAACTTCGGAGTTGCACACTAAGCAGTACAGGATCTGAAAAATATAAAAGTTAAAACCCAAGGCATCATTCCCTCCCTCTGAGTGTGAGTGGAACACCAGGCGATCCAGGGACCAGCTACTGCTTAAACCGGGTGTTTAAAGCCAGTTGCTGGAGAGATCCTCTGTGTGTGTGGGTGTGTGCGTGTCTGTCTGTCTCTCTGTGAGTGAGGGGCTATTGGATTGGGGCTGCGGACCCAGGGGTCTCGGATGTGCAGGTGCCAGCAACTGAGTAGACTGGGACCCAGTGGCAGCTGCCAGACAGACTCTCGGCTGTAGTGTACTGTATTGAATGCATCCATATGTAGTTTTCAGTGCCTTTCTTTCTGCTCAGCCAGAGAGGAGAGCAGGATGAGGTCACCAGTGTTGTTTGTGGTTGCATGAGTGCAATGTTTTCTGTCTGGGTTGGTCCATGCGGCTGCATGTGCATATATATATGTACTGGGTATATGTGTGTGTGTACCCACTGGGAATACGTGCTCAGACTTGCTACTGGATGGATCTGGGAGCATAGAGCTCACCTCTCCCTTATCAGCTTGCTGGGTGCACTAACCCCATACACTGCAGTGGCTCTGCTCCTCATACAGCCCTGCAGCAAGAGTGCCTGAGGTTAAGTGGAATAAATTATGAGCCTGAAGTTATAAAACATAGTGTCTGACTGCAAAAATGGCCCTGAAATGCACATGTATTTGTTTATCCTCATAATACTGCTTCAAACACAAGTTTTAAATGGTGAAGTCTGTCCCATTTCCATTTAGGGTATGTTAAAAGCAGGTGCTGTGTCCTTATAGCAACATTCATTTCCTCAATGAATTTCATTGTTGCCTCTTGTAAAATAGGGATAATGGCATTAATTTATTTAGGAAAACTCCTCATCAATATTTTCATTGCTGTGCTGGACTAAAATTTCCTCAGAAAAACAAACAAACAAACAAAATTAGATATACTGCCCATCATGTCTAATGTTGCTGCAATTGTTTTCATTTAGAATAAAACAAAAGAAAGAGCAAACTTTATGTATCCTTTTCTCACTTGTGCTTTTCACCCCATCTTCTACGCAAGAATCAATGTATGTAGCATTTGTTTTGTAATGTATTTCTGTTCTGCAGTCATACAGTAATACAGAAGAAGGGAGTTACAGGTTTTTTTCTAGACTACTTTCAAATGTTTCTTGGTTCACAAATACTCCACAGATTACAGGTGGAGAAATGGTGCTTGAAAACAGTTTTAGATCTTGTGATGGAAGCAATACATAGGAGCAAAGTTGTACTACCAGCAAAGAAGATAGCTGCAAACATCCTGTGTGCTTTGGCTATGAATGCACACCCTGTAGGCAAAAACAACCTTGCTTCTTTGGCATAAAAGCATTGTTTTAGTCTCGAACAAAATGCTCTTTTGTAGCAGCATAAAGTAAATTTTAAAAAGATATTATTAAAAATTCTATTGAGTTGAACATTAACATTTCTGAAGAGACAAAAAACCTCCTCTGCAACAATGAGAAAATACTCAGCATTTGCCTCAGTTCCCTTCGAGAATAGCAGGCGTTTAGTCCTATATTTCCGTGGAAGCAGAGGTAGAGCAGAGCTGAAAACTTTCCAAAATTCCCTCTCAGCTCTTTCTTTTTCCCATGTGTAGTCCCAAAAGAGAACAAACAAAAGAAAAAGAAAGGAAGATTCCCAACAATCTCTGAACTGTCTCCCTGCTTCCTGCTGTTCATGAAGGACTTCTGCATGGCCTCATAAATTCTGTGGTCAGAGACAAATTCCTTGAATTTCTTCCACTGTGGAATCACTGGGAGGCCACAGCGTGCCAACAGTCTGCTGAGGGATGCTCCACACACAATCAATGGGGAGTTTTGTGTTTGGGAGCTGATGGCGGAACATACCCCACAGATCTGCCATAAGCTCATTGCTCTGTTGCATCAAAACAGTTTGTTATATTTATGTACCAGCTGGAACTAATGACTAGGTCTTTGAGATCTTGGTTATTATATGAGTCATGACCTGGTGAGCTAAGTAGAGGACTAGGACAGGAATACTGAAGATCTAAGCTAGGCTTTGCACTTGGTGTTCTCTTAGGGTCAAAGAAGCAAACAAGTTTTTCTCCTGCATTGCGGAAAATACAGGGATTACTATTGGAAGTATTGGTTTACATGATGTCATTAAAATCTTAAGCTCATACAATTATCCATATTGTTACCACTCCTTTCTTTTTTTTTTTTTTTTAAGTAGCAAAGTGTTGGAAGGGCTTGGAAAAAACTGAATTTAGGAGAAGCAGAACATTTGGGCAATCCTTTGAGACAGGAGCAGTGGTAAAACCAGTATATATATACGAAAAAACCCTCAACCATAAACACTCTTTCTCCTCTGTGGCATAAAACATAAAAAATCAAGCAAAGAAAATTTTGAAGTCGTTAAAAAGGAAATGTTTTAAAGCTTTACAAAAAGCTCAGTTGTGGAACTCTGTGGGGTATTGTTGAACCAAAGTGTTAGCCAAAATGGAATGGCATGAATGTGGTTGCAGATCCACTACATCTTAACAGCTGTTCTATAAGTGGACAGAAATAAAATGCTTGAAGATGAACAGCTAAAACCAATAGATTCATACAAAACTGTGGTTTTTAGACATGTTATTTAATTATAGAAATTGTATGACATTTTCCTAGGAATGGAGAACAGTTTTTGTGTCAAGAAGATGCAATACTATAAACACTCTGTAATAGTATAATAAATATAATATAATATGATATAAAATAATATAATATTACAGCAGGTAACATCCTACAGCAAGCATAGTATCATATAAAAATCTTGCATGAGTCTTCTAGGGGTTTCTGTGAGAAGAAGAATATAATCTTCTAAGGAAGGTTCATCTTTCATACAGATATCACCTCAGAATTTCATTGTTTTAATTTTCAGTAATGTCAGTCCAAACTGACAGAGGGAGACTAGAAACAAGGGACATAGTTATATGAAATTACACTGAAGAGGGGTGGTTCTTCAGAATTCAACAACCAATGGTAGACACCAGAGCTGAGGATCAATACACAATGAAGAATTAGAGGCAAGAAATATGGGTAAATATAAGAGATGTTTTAAAATCAAAAACTGAGTATTGATGGGGAGTAGAAATCAGATAAAAAGAGAGAAGCAACAAAACAGAATGATTAACAGAATTGACATGCTTAAAGTAAACAAGGAATTTAATAATTAAAATATCTGCTGTCAAAAGAATAAAAAAGGACAAGTGAAAGAAAATAAATGAGTAGAGTAAAAGTCAAATCAAACAAAGGAACTGTGATCAAATAAAAATGGCAACTGAGTTTGGATTTCTAAAAGTTCAACACAATATTACACACCTTTTGTCTTCTTGTTTCTTTGTGCTTAATAACACAATCAGAGAAGTCACTTATTTAATTACAGTCTCTCTTCTTGCCTTCACTACTCACATAATTTCTATGTTTGGTAAGAATTGCCTGTGGGATCTCAAGCAAATCACTTAACTCTTCTCTCACCTCAGCTCTCTCATCTGAAAACAGTGAATATAAAGTGTCTCCTTTTCTTCCAAGAGGGTTTATTTTTATTTTTTATTCTATTTTCTTTAGCAACAAACCTTGTTTGAACATCTGACAATTTTTGCAATTGCTCCATGCAAGACCATGAGCCAGAGGGGCTTTGTTTTTTGTTCTCCACATTGCTACTCATTTCTTGCATGACTCCAGAAAGGTCACTTAACCTCTGTGGGCTTCTGCTTCCCCATTCATTCAGTGGGATAATACTGACCTACCTCAGAGAGGCTAAATTAGTGTTTAGAAAGGACTGCTGAAGTACAAGGTGTAAACTATTATTATGCTGAGTGCTTCTCCGGTGAGAAACTAACCTCGCGACTGAAAATCAGTTTAATATACGAAGCTCTAGCAGCTAGCATGGATTTGCTGATGAGAAGGGTGGCTGCCCTTGAGAATGGAAAAACACAGTCCCACATTGCTCTGGCCACATTCACTTTGCTTGCTCAAGAGCAGACAATGACAGGCAGCGGCTGGAGGGGGAAGGAGGAGGGGAGGATTTAAAGTTAATCTTGCCATGCGACTGTGTACAAGAATTACTGTCAGTACAGAAAACTGACACAAGGTAGGGAATGAATCCAAAAGACATAAGCTAAAAATGTGAACAAGGAAGATGCTTTTCTTTTTCTTTTTCTTTTTCTTTTTCTTTTTCTTTTTCTTTTTCTTTTTCTTTTTCTTTTTCTTTTTCTTTTTCTTTTTCTTTTTCTTTTTCTTTTTCTTTTTCTTTTTCTTTTTCTTTTTCTTTTTCTTTTTCTTTTTCTTTTTCTTTTCTTTTTTTTTTCTTCCTCTTTGTTTTATTTGGTGCAGCAATCTAGACCTCCTCTACTGCTCCCTCCCATCCCCCTTCCCCTGGGAAAAAGAAAGAAGAACTCTTATTAACCAGTGCCTCTTTCTCCTGTGAGTAGGGAAATGCTTCAACACTAAGTCGCTTAAGTGTAGGTTACTGTGCAGCCATACTGCTCCCTGTGAATTATGTATGGCTATTCAAAGCAGATATTAGACTGTGTGTGCAGATACCACTGTACACATTAGATAGCTCCAAATAAGGACACCTCTGGTGAGGTTAGAAAAAAGTCGTGGCTCAGACACATTTATGGAAAAGAAGATGTATTGGAGTAGCTGAACTAATAGATCAATGCACCAAAGTTTATGGGTACAAGTCAGCTGTCACAGGCATGGTTAAGGGAGTTATAATATTCCAGTGAAGTCCCAAGCTTAAAATAAAATAATAAAAAAAAAAGATTAAAATTGCTCTGTCATTTAATTGATAGACCAAACCTGAATCAATCACTCTTGATTGCTGGCCAGCTCTCACATTCACCATATGTCTCTGGATTTCTAAACTCAAATATAAATCTTTTCATCACAGGCAGGTTTGAACACAACAAAACCTTAACAGTGAAATTTCTTTTGAAAAGAAAGGCAGATGAAGAAGCAGAGATTCTTATTCTTCCACTATCATTCATACAAATAGCTCTCTTGAATCACTGTAGAAAGACAGGTACTTGAAAAGCAGAATCTGGCTCTGAATATCGATATGTATTACAACAGGGACACTCCTTGTAAAAACTACACTGTGTCCTCTGAGCATGTGTGTGATGTCTGTGTGAGCTCCATGCTGTACAACCCCCCTACCAAAAGAGGCCATATTATGAGTCACCCAGGAAGAAAATTGGTTGAACAGATCTCTTGTCCTTCCCTGCCTCTCAGCTCCCACCGCGCAATCGGATCCCACTCTGTCTCCTCCAAGCAAGCTACCATCCTTTCTGTCCATTAGAAAGAAACCAACAAGCAAAACAGATAGTTTCTCTGTTCTAAACACAGAAAGAGCCATGCACACAGGTTTACGTTCATCCATGCAAATGTACACTCATGTCCATGTGCCTATATATACACACGTGCATATGTATAAGTGTATGTATATATACATATATATAAAATGTGTATTTCCATGTGTATTTCTATGTGTATGCAGTGAATACAGTCAAAGTGACAGTATCCTCTGCTGGGGGTAAGTTGTGAAGAACCAGGAGCAACAGCTAAATGGTCCAGAGGGTGGAAGAATCTCTAAAATATGCTCTGCTGCCACAAAATTCATAATGTGAAACCACAGATAACAGATGGGCAGATGCTTCCATATATTTTTTTCTTAGCCTTATAAAAATAATTTGAGAATAACTGAAATATCACGGTTAGCACAGTAATTGCCATTAAAAATGTGATTTCTGCAGTGCAGTTACTTGTGGAATGACATGACAATCTCTGATACAGAACCATGCTCTGCCTATAAGAATGCATTCAACACCCTAGAAAAGTAAATTTGATCTGTCAGTAGTAAACTCTTCCTTCTTGCCTTAACATGCACCATACTTCACACCTCAGGTTTGATCAGATCAAACTATTACCCTGGCAGGACATGTACATATAATAAATATATTTATCTGCATATTCATCTGTTTCCCTGAAACATCCCTATAAGAAATGATAGTTACCATTCCCTTGATTATGCTATAGTATAAATAGATAATAACCACTCTGTGTGTATAATCTGATATGCAGTGGGTGAATTTTAGGCAGAGATGAAGCAGGCAGCAAAGACCCCTCACTCTCCAGTTAGTTTTCCCTGTGCCTAGGCCCTGCAGATCCATGCCAATTGGTGTTGCCATAAATTTCTGTCATTTGTGAAGCCGAGACCACTGTTGCCATGCAGTGGCGCCCCACATACCCAAAATTTCTCCCAATTTGGAGAGCCCAACCTGGCCCTATGGGGCTGCACCGGGACTCTTCACTCTGAGCCTGCCCACATCATCTTCCACACTGGGGAAAGATTAGCCTGCTTTGGTGTGGCTCCAAAGCCTTGTCTTTGGGGCAGGAAAATTCAAGTTTGCAGTAGTGCTGATAATTTTGACACATATCCAAACATACATTTCCAGGTCCAGGGTCATAAGCCATACTGGTGCAAATTTCATATAAATGAAGAAAAAATAATCGGCATTTTTTGTTCTGTTTTTGGAAGCATATCACTCCAGACCTGAGAAACTGCGGTCTTTTTTTTGTACCTGATGCTCTCCTTAATATACTCAGTGAACTTTAATATACAAAAACTTCAGCTGCTAATTCAAGATAATCTAGGTTTTCTCCTGGCAAAACTGAAGTAAATATAAATCACTTCCCCTGATGATGTTTACAATATTTATTCATGGACGCTTCAGTATGAAGCACTGTGATTAAACAATTTAGCAAAAGCACAGCAAACCCACCTGCTGTATGCAGAACAAGAACTGAGCATCTCCAAGGTTGTTACGAGCTTTTATACGGGTATGAAAAAGATACTTTACACTTGCAGTCAGAGATCCGGAAAAATGACAGCTATACAAATATACATGAGCAAAACACAACGGCATGGGAAATTATCTATTCCCAGCCTTTTCTGTATGCTTTACAAAAGTGGAAAGTTTTTGAGATTATCTACAGTAATTAGGAGTCCCCAGTTGTGTTTACATGGTTAGCAAGTGTAAAATATGATGACCTGCTGAGGATTTGCAAACAGCTAAGTTATAATGATGGATCGTGGTGAGAGGACATGTAAGATTTCCCAGACTTCTGCTGGGAATACTTCAAAAATAAAGCACGTTGTTTTCCCTTGGGGTTTATAACGCCTCTTTGACTTAATCAGCTTGCCTTTTTGCTCTCAAGGAGAAATTTCTCCAATTTTACTCATCGGGAGAAATTGCAATGTTCACAGTGTTAAGGCGGTGATTTTTTAACTATCTTTTCTCTTGGGAGATATTGGTTAGGGTAACAAATAACTCCCCATAATATTTGGTTCATTATTTTGTAAGAATACAATGTTTGAGGAGAGGATATTTTATTTATATATGTGTATGTCTATGTACGTATATTATACTTATGCAAGTACATGTTTATGAGTTTTATATATATATGTCTTTATAGATAGATGCAAAATTCTGATAACTTAAAAAAACAATTTACCTTTTACATTAAAAACACATGACCAAATAGTAATTTATTTCAAATCGTATTAAGTCTTTAAAGGAAAATTCTGCATTTAATTTACATTCTCATAGTGCCCAAGAAAATAATTCCTTTTCTCCATGATGGGGTAATGTATGCAAGCCATGCTCACTTATTTTATACAGCAACATTTGAGCAGAGTTATCAGTGACTATATGTTTGCTCTTGTGGCTCAGAGAAAGCAAGCAGGGAAATGAGTAATGCTTTATTACTGCCAAACCCTGCTCAAAAGTGGAGAATACCCCTAGGCATAGTTTGAAATGTTACTATGGGGTAGGGGGAGCTTTGCATGTCTCCGTGACAGAGCCATATAAAGCAGAGTCGAGAGGTGAAAATGATTCTGGGGAGCTGCTTTGTAGCTTCAGGACAAGCCATTCCCATCTTTGCTTATATTTCTGGCTAGTAATAGAAGAAAAATGAGAAAAAAATAAGATTCAAACATTTTAAAAATGGAAACCAAGTGTACCTTTGACTATATTATTCCATCTACTGTGTCCAGGACAACAGGCTTTTTTAGGCTTCTCATTCCTAGCACCAAGTAAGCCAGCCAGGATCTGGACTCCACTCCAATATTTATAGGCAGATACTCCTTTTTCCTCCAAGCAGCTGGAGGTGATGGGCTGTAAGCAAAGGGTAAGATTTGTCTCACCTGGCTGTAGCTGTCTAGAAGTTTAACTGTCACCAGGCTTAAAATAATCATTGAAGCTTCAACTAATCATTCAAACACCTTCTATAGTCCATGGAGACAAATAGAGACCCAAGAGAGGGATATCATATCTGACATGCACACCTGAGAAAAAATTTCCCCTCCCTCTCTGTGCCAGAATTGGAAACGGATCCTTCCCTAAATTAGATAGCTAATTTTCTTGTTTAAAGCTAAGTGGAATGAAACTGGGACACAATGTATAGCATCACATTTTTGATTTTCCGTTATTAAACCTCCAGGGAGTACCCAGAGATTTACATTTTCCTTTATATTTTCATCATCTCTTTTTTACACCCCTTGGCCAATTTAGAGCTGGAAACTTAGAGGAGTTGCTCTTCTTAGTCTTCTACACCTTCCGAGGAATAATTTTGTTATTTTGTCTTTCAGCCTGCCGAGGTGAAACATTGCTCCAAACCTTTCTTTTTCCATGCTAGGACAGGACTTCCTCTTGAGAAATCTATACATCATGTGGTATTGAACATTTTGGTCCTCAGTTTATTTTTCAATCTAATGACTGAGTTTCAATTCACTTTAATTTGTGGTTGGGTATGATGATTAAGGTTCTTCCATTTAACAAGTGGCTAAACTTTATGCTTGTATTGATTACAAACGTAGATTAACACACTATGCTTCTTTTTAAGCTATCCCAGGTTTATGACAGGTCAGTAAAAGGTATAGTAGATAGAAAGATCTGCTTGGTTTTTCTCTCTAGTTTTTTTCACAGCTTTCATAATATTTTCTTATTTCTGTGTGTGAGGGAAAATATTATAATCTTGATTTTTTTAAAGTGGTACTTAAAGTTTCAGGTGCGCTGAAATATCACATACCACTTTTCATCAGGAACTTGAAGATTAAAAAATATTGATGAGTTTCTGAAATTCCTATGAGACTAGTACATGCATGTTATCTAATGAAGGTAAGGCACAAGGAGGTTTAACATGCTTCTTCAACTTAAAGCTTTCTGAAGTAGATTACTTAATGTTTATGACCTGTGTATATGTCAAAAGATTTCAGAATATATTCTTATTCACTATCACTACAAACATATCCTGCGTACTCAAGATTTGATTGCATCTTTGTGGAGGGATTGCTAATGTTTCATAAACTGCATTCATACTTTTAACTATCTCTTTCATCATGAAGTGACTCATTGCCTTTAACTTTGTGAGGGGTTCTCTCTTTGATGTTCTTTTCTTGTTTTGCATAAATCTGTTTTGCAGTAGTTTCTATCTGCAGTTTAACACTCTGTCATTGTCTGTCAGTTGCATTATTTTTATTACTATTCCAATGACACATTTTTGATTTTCCAGTCTCACCAAACACTAAACTGTTTGCAGGTGGGGGAATGCCTTCAAAGGCTAAGAGTAAAGAACAGGGTGCAAACTCTTTTCATATTCATTGACCAAATATACAATTTGGAAATTTGCTTGTATATTATAAGGACTGGGTCCTCACTAATTAATTTAATACGCTTGGCTTTGGTTCCAAACAGAATCACTCTTAAAAAAACCCACACTTTGACAGCAGAGGAACCAGTAGCTACAGAAAACACAGTGGCCACCATTAAGATGTCAGCATCTATCACAATCCATCACTCATTACTTGATAGAAGCTCAAGAAATACCTATTTTTAGAAGAAATTCTTAAATATTCTCCAGTGGACATCTGGACCTCTATGAAGAGTTAAAAATTAATCAGCCCTTTTTTAGGATATCTAATCTATTAAATCAAACTAAATGAGGACTATTCGTTTTAGTGTATTTTCTGTCAATCTCTTCTCTGTATGTAAATGAGCATGACACTTACTCTCATGGACTGAGCCAATTTGGAAGTTTTAAACAGAAGCAAAATCAGTTTATGGAAAGCCATATGGTCTCCTTATGATCTGCCATTAAACTAAATAACAGATTTACAGCCACAGATACAACAGCAACAGCAAAAAGTGTAAACCCCCATTTTTCACTTTTAAGTTGTATCTGCTCTGAGGGTCTTTTATTTTCATTTTTACTTTTTTTTCCCAAAAGTAACAAAAGTGCTATGGAATCAAAGAATGCTATTTGTGTGTCCTTCTCAATCGGCAAATGATTATTATTGAATGTCCATCAAGACAAACAAAAAGATCAGTCAAAAATCAGATTATCAGTTAGCAGGCCATAGCTGTAACACATCAAACATTTGGGAATTTCTCACGTCATGCCCCTCTACTTCTTCTCAGTTCTTTAAAGTGGCTGGAAGATGGAAAGAAGGAATATTCTTAAAATGTCTTAACTGCATAGCACATGAGGCAAAATAGGAGAACTACCTCATCTAGTCCAGTAATTTCTGCAGTCTCTCCCCTTTGACTCAGAATTGAGGCCAGTGACACTATTGGGTAAAAGCTGTCTCCCTGATGCTCAGTTTTCGTATCAGGAAAATACCAGAGCTGGAGATGCCATGATTCACACTGGTATTTTTTCATGCTGGCTAGCTGTCCATGTTAATAAAAAAATTGTAGACAGTTTTCCATTTTCATTTGTATGGCTCCAGTTGCCATCCACAAGTTCTTTTTCTGTCATAACCTACCCACTGTTTTCTTCACATGGTCATGCCAATATTCTGTAAACAGGTAACCTCAGGAGCTGAATTCTTCTGTTTTCCCCCTGGAAATATTTGGTTCAAAAATTCAAATGTTTTGTGCAGTTTCAGTTTTCTAATAACCCTTTTAAGGGTTTAAATGTGGATGTTAACTTCTGTAATAGTCTAGTATCAAACTTACTGTTTCTTTATAGAAAAGTACGACACTGTACATCTGGTTAACTCTTCCCTGTTTATGAATATTCCCATTTCATTGGTCCATTTTACTACCACATTGCACTGGGAGCTCAGTATGTGCTGTTACCTACAATAAACACAAATCTATTTTGGAGTCACCACATCAATGGCATAGTCCTCTAGCCTGCACAGACGTCCCTTCATAGAACTGCAACTGTGTACTTCTAAGTATTAAGATGGAGTTTGTTTGAACAAGGCACAGTTTGCCACACAATTCAGTTCACTTGGTATGACTGACATCTTCGTCGTTATGTACCACTTTGCCAAATTTTGTGTCACCTGCCAATTTTATCAGCAGCAATTTTGTACTTACTTCCCAGCCCCTGATGAAAATATTGAATGGTGCTAGGGGAAGCACTGCTCTCACCCTGTTAAAACCAGTCCCTTCAAAACGACAATCTCATTGACAGCTACCTACCAGTTTCTCAGTTTTTAATCCTTATAGCATGCATTGCTAATGCTTAGTACTAAAGTTCAGCTAGAAGATCATGTGTACCTGAGCTAAAAGCCTTATAAATGTCTACATTTATTTTTATGAGGTAATATATAATTTTTTTCTAAGTTAGATTTGTTTGATAGACTTTATTTCCTATAAAGCCATTCATATCTATTAATTCCTTATTAAATCCCACATAAGTTTTAACAGTATTTTGCCTGAGCTGATGTTAAGCTAATATATTACTATGATATATATAGCTCATGCCAAACTATACATATGTCAAATAAGGCTGAACTGGAGAACTTGGTAAGAAAATAATCTTTATTTGATAGCTAGTCATAAGCATATCTCTGGAACTAGAGGGACCACTTGTATTTTTAGATAGATAGAAAATATACTCATTGCTCATGCCTAACTTACCCCTTCAGAGGTGATTTAGTGAAATCAAAAGTGACTCAGAAAGTGTATCATTCCTTCAGCCCTTAAACTTCATGAAGAACAGTGGATGATTACCTCTTTTTAGTGTCCTAAGGTAACCCCTTCACTCTGCAAAAACCTTAAGAAGGTTAAAAGCCCTCAAACCAGTTTTATAATTTGAGGGAAATCTTTGAGGACTGAAACCTTTGCATCTTCAGGACTCTAGCTTCCTTTAAAAAAGCTGTTCATCAGAGGATTCACAGGACACTTCCTTCTAAGGTTTGTAGTTATTGCCTAGTTTTCAAATATGTTCTGTTAAAACTTTCTGCCTTAAAATGTTTTCCAGTGCTATGGACGAATGATCTTCAAGATTGCATCATTCTTGGTAATTCCTTCTTGCCATTATTTTATACTTGACAATAGTCAACAAAACTCTGTAGAGCTTTTTAATTGTGTGCTCTGAAAATTTCACAGGCAAAGCGCCAGCCACTTAATTGTGCTAATTATTATTCACGCAATAACGCCTATTAGTCTGCACTTTTTTTAAAGGGGTTCAATCTGCATTCAGATCTTGCTTGCTTGGCAGAATGTCATTATAGCGGCTTTCAAAATCTGGCAATAAGCCTAAGAAGAGTCCATTTTTGCCACTGGGACTGCCTAATCCAGACATCATTATCGATCAAACTGACACATGCCTGCCAAAATGATTACAAGAAAAACAGGAATCAACACTGCTCCAGTACCCCCAGCCCAAGTCTGCAAAATTATAGGGACCAAAAGATGAAATTGTATTTACATGTAAAATCAAACATATATCTACAAGCAGAAGGGTAGAGTTCCAGAATTGTATGTAGTGAGTGTCCTTCCAAAGATACACTAGAAGAACACACCAGAAGAAGAAAAGGGAAGTAAGACCACTGGAAGAATTTGCCTGTTTAAGTAAAGTGCCAGATCTGGTACCAATAACAAAATATCAAATTATTAAATTATAAAGCTTAAACAACCCCTACTCTTAAGCCAGATATTTACAGATCCACTTCAGGTTAATTTGACTATGAAGTAAAAGTGCTGTTTCAAAAGTAACTGGGAGCATCAAGCTTCTCAAAGAAATGTGATTCCTCAACAATGAGAATTGCAGGAACAACACAGGAGCCATTATGATTCTTCTACACCATGGTATCAGTGATGAAAATGGAGTTCACAATGCATAAAAGCTTGAACCTGATGGAAAAACACAGGGCTATTTGGAAATTCCATTGGTTATTTTTTATGTTGCCAAATAAGCAACTCCATGTGACCATTTATTAACAGGAAGGACATGAGATCAGATTTGCTAGTTAGGAGTTAACATATGATGTACAGCAGGATGTGGCACTGAGCAAGGCAAAATAGTAAGATAGGCATAGAATCACAGAATGGGTCAGGTTGGAAGAGACCACAGTGGATCATCTGGTCCAACCTCCTTGCTCAAGCAGGACCATCCTAGGGCACATGGAACAGGATTGTGTGTAGACACAATTGAATATCTTGA
>VZRS01013013.1:54578-67451 GCA_013398055.1 Ifrita kowaldi | reverse complement strand
TACTCATTGCTCATGCCTAACTTACCCCTTCAGAGGTGATTTAGTGAAATCAAAAGTGACTCAGAAAGTGTATCATTCCTTCAGCCCTTAAACTTCATGAAGAACAGTGGATGATTACCTCTTTTTAGTGTCCTAAGGTAACCCCTTCACTCTGCAAAAACCTTAAGAAGGTTAAAAGCCCTCAAACCAGTTTTATAATTTGAGGGAAATCTTTGAGGACTGAAACCTTTGCATCTTCAGGACTCTAGCTTCCTTTAAGAAAGCTGTTCATCAGAGGATTCACAGGACACTTCCTTCTAAGGTTTGTAGTTATTGCCTAGTTTTCAAATATGTTCTGTTAAAACTTTCTGCCTTAAAATGTTTTCCAGTGCTATGGACGAATGATCTTCAAGATTGCATCATTCTTGGTAATTCCTTCTTGCCATTATTTTATACTTGACAATAGTCAACAAAACTCTGTAGAGCTTTTTAATTGTGTGCTCTGAAAATTTCACAGGCAAAGCGCCAGCCACTTAATTGTGCTAATTATTATTCACGCAATAACGCCTATTAGTCTGCACTTTTTTTAAAGGGGTTCAATCTGCATTCAGATCTTGCTTGCTTGGCAGAATGTCATTATAGCGGCTTTCAAAATCTGGCAATAAGCCTGAGAAGAGTCCATTTTTGCCACTGGGACTGCCTAATCCAGACATCATTATCGATCAAACTGACACATGCCTGCCAAAATGATTACAAGAAAAACAGGAATCAACACTGCTCCAGTACCCCCAGCCCAAGTCTGCAAAATTATAGGGACCAAAAGATGAAATTGTATTTACATGTAAAATCAAACATATATCTACAAGCAGAAGGGTAGAGTTCCAGAATTGTATGTAGTGAGTGTCCTTCCAAAGATACACTAGAAG
This sequence comes from Ifrita kowaldi, assembly GCA_013398055.1. Lineage (NCBI taxonomy): Eukaryota > Metazoa > Chordata > Aves > Passeriformes > Cinclosomatidae > Ifrita > Ifrita kowaldi. Next base: position 66,546 of record VZRS01013013.1, on the reverse strand, counting down.
AACACACCAGAAGAAGAAAAGGGAAGTAAGACCACTGGAAGAATTTGCCTGTTTAAGTAAAGTGCCAGATCTGGTACCAATAACAAAATATCAAATTATTAAATTATAAAGCTTAAACAACCCCTACTCTTAAGCCAGATATTTACAGATCCACTTCAGGTTAATTTGACTATGAAGTAAAAGTGCTGTTTCAAAAGTAACTGGGAGCATCAAGCTTCTCAAAGAAATGTGATTCCTCAACAATGACAATTGCAGGAACAACACAGGAGCCATTATGATTCTTCTACACCATGGTATCAGTGATGAAAATGGAGTTCACAATGCATAAAAGCTTGAACCTGATGGAAAAACACAGGGCTATTTGGAAATTCCATTGGTTATTTTTTATGTTGCCAAATAAGCAACTCCATGTGACCATTTATTAACAGGAAGGACATGAGATCAGATTTGCTAGTTAGGAGTTAACATATGATGTACAGCAGGATGTGGCACTGAGCAAGGCAAAATAGTAAGATAGGCATAGAATCACAGAATGGGTCAGGGTGGAAGAGACCACAGTGGATCATCTGGTCCAACCTCCTTGCTCACGCAGGACCATCCTAGGGCACATGGAACAGGATTGTGTGTAGACACAATTGAATATCTTGAATATCCTGAATATCTTTGGTGAGGGAGACGCCACAACCTTTCTGGGCAACGTTACAGGGCTCAGTCACATGCATGGTAAAGAAGTTCTTCCTCATGTTCAGGTGGAACTTCCTGTGCATCACTTTATGGGTCAGGTTGGAAGAGACCACAGTGGAGGGCACATGGAACAGGATTGTGTGTAGACACAATTGAATATCTTGAATATCCTGAATATCTTTGGTGAGGGAGACGCCACAACCTTTCTGGGCAACGTTACAGGGCTCAGTCACATGCATGGTAAAGAAGTTCTTCCTCATGTTCAGGTGGAACTTCCTGTGCATCACTTTATGGGTCAGGTTGGAAGAGACCACAGTGGATCATCTGGTCCAACCTCCTTGCTCAAGCAGGACCATCCTAGGGCACATGGAACAGGATTGTGTGTAGACACAATTGAATATCTTGAATATCCTGAATATCTTTGGTGAGGGAGACTCCACAACCTTTCTGGGCAACGTTACAGTGCTCAGTCACATGCATGGTAAAGAAGTTCTTCCTCATGTTCAGGTGGAACTTCCTGTGCATCACTTTCTGCCCATTGCCTTTTGCCCCATTGCTTGGCACCACCAAGAAGAGCCTGGCTTCATCCTCTGACAACCTCTCTTCAGATACTGATAGACATTGATGAGGTCNTACTCATTGCTCATGCCTAACTTACCCCTTCAGAGGTGATTTAGTGAAATCAAAAGTGACTCAGAAAGTGTATCATTCCTTCAGCCCTTAAACTTCATGAAGAACAGTGGATGATTACCTCTTTTTAGTGTCCTAAGGTAACCCCTTCACTCTGCAAAAACCTTAAGAAGGTTAAAAGCCCTCAAACCAGTTTTATAATTTGAGGGAAATCTTTGAGGACTGAAACCTTTGCATCTTCAGGACTCTAGCTTCCTTTAAGAAAGCTGTTCATCAGAGGATTCACAGGACACTTCCTTCTAAGGTTTGTAGTTATTGCCTAGTTTTCAAATATGTTCTGTTAAAACTTTCTGCCTTAAAATGTTTTCCAGTGCTATGGACGAATGATCTTCAAGATTGCATCATTCTTGGTAATTCCTTCTTGCCATTATTTTATACTTGACAATAGTCAACAAAACTCTGTAGAGCTTTTTAATTGTGTGCTCTGAAAATTTCACAGGCAAAGCGCCAGCCACTTAATTGTGCTAATTATTATTCACGCAATAACGCCTATTAGTCTGCACTTTTTTTAAAGGGGTTCAATCTGCATTCAGATCTTGCTTGCTTGGCAGAATGTCATTATAGCGGCTTTCAAAATCTGGCAATAAGCCTGAGAAGAGTCCATTTTTGCCACTGGGACTGCCTAATCCAGACATCATTATCGATCAAACTGACACATGCCTGCCAAAATGATTACAAGAAAAACAGGAATCAACACTGCTCCAGTACCCCCAGCCCAAGTCTGCAAAATTATAGGGACCAAAAGATGAAATTGTATTTACATGTAAAATCAAACATATATCTACAAGCAGAAGGGTAGAGTTCCAGAATTGTATGTAGTGAGTGTCCTTCCAAAGATACACTAGAAGAACACACCAGAAGAAGAAAAGGGAAGTAAGACCACTGGAAGAATTTGCCTGTTTAAGTAAAGTGCCAGATCTGGTACCAATAACAAAATATCAAATTATTAAATTATAAAGCTTAAACAACCCCTACTCTTAAGCCAGATATTTACAGATCCACTTCAGGTTAATTTGACTATGAAGTAAAAGTGCTGTTTCAAAAGTAACTGGGAGCATCAAGCTTCTCAAAGAAATGTGATTCCTCAACAATGACAATTGCAGGAACAACACAGGAGCCATTATGATTCTTCTACACCATGGTATCAGTGATGAAAATGGAGTTCACAATGCATAAAATCTTGAACCTGATGGAAAAACACAGGGCTATTTGGAAATTCCATTGGTTATTTTTTATGTTGCCAAATAAGCAACTCCATGTGACCATTTATTAACAGGAAGGACATGAGATCAGATTTGCTAGTTAGGAGTTAACATATGATGTACAGCAGGATGTGGCACTGAGCAAGGCAAAATAGTAAGATAGGCATAGAATCACAGAATGGGTCAGGTTGGAAGAGACCACAGTGGATCATCTGGTCCAACCTCCTTGCTCAAGCAGGACCATCCTAGGGCACATGGAACAGGATTGTGTGTAGACACAATTGAATATCTTGAATATCCTGAATATCTTTGGTGAGGGAGACTCCACAACCTTTCTGGGCAACGTTACAGTGCTCAGTCACATGCATGGTAAAGAAGTTCTTCCTCATGTTCAGGTGGAACTTCCTGTGCATCACTTTCTGCCCATTGCCTTTTGCCCCATTGCTTGGCACCACCAAGAAGAGCCTGGCTTCATCCTCTGACAACCTCTCTTCAGATACTGATAGACATTGATGAGGTCCTGTCTCAGTCGTCTCTTCTTGAGGCTGAACAGGCCCAGTTCCCTCAGTGTTTCCTCATAAGAGAGATGCTTCTGTCCCTGCCTCACCCTCGTAGCCCTTCGCTGAACCCATGTCAGCGTTCAACGTTCTAATGCTCTTGTACTGGGGAGCCCAGTATTGAATTTTGATGTCACACCACTTGTGACAGGTGTCCAGCTAGACCCTGTGGCACTGATTACGACCCTCCAAGACCTGCTGGTCAGCCACCTATTAAAGAACTTTTACTGACTGATGCACTGAACTGACCATCCAACAGTTGTGGAACAGAAGGAATGAGGTCAATGGGAAATTGAGTTTAGCACTGTTTGATTTCTCTCCCTATAGGAATTTAAAAGTCAGGTGTCGCTAAAAGTTTCATTGACCTTAAGAAATGTTGATTAAAAAAACAGTACTGAAAGGGGAGAGAAAAATAAATTTAGGGGTATGATGGAGAGCCAGAAAAGATTTCTTTACCTTTTTGTGGAAGACTCTGACAAACAGAAGATAAAATAGAAAGGGAAATTTAGATTTTAGATTTAGATTTTTCAAGAAGAAATTTGTTGAATACTAGTATAAACTGGAGAGAAGTTAGAAACTTCTGGCCAGTGACAAGCTTAATGGATTTCTTCTCGATCTAAAGTGTTCTACAAGCTTCCCCTACCATTACAAAAATAATTCACTGATTATAAATATAAGATTTTAAAATTTATTGGCCAAGACTTGTTCCCATCCAAATTAATTTTGCAAATCTTAAATTTATATCAAATAAATTAGTTCAATGATTTTCCGCTTCTGATACGGAACCATCTCAGCATAAATAAGAGAGAGACAAGGATGCTGAAACTGAGCAGGATTTTACTGAGGAGAACTTCTGCACTGAATAATGCTGATGCATTGAGCTAAATGGTTATTTGAGCTTATCAAGTTCAACAAAACTTTGACTGGGGAAAATCTCTCAAGTCTATAAAAAACCACCTGATTAAAACCAGAGAAAGATAAAGACAGAAACAACTCCTTACCACAGACCAACAATAATGGAATGCCTATTGCCTGAAGCATGAGTTTGCGCAGAAAATCTCTCACCTTAATTTCATGTGTGTGTTTCTTTTTTCATAGGTGTGAGGTAACAGAGCGTAATGATGGAGACAAACACACATGAATTAGATGGTTTGGAGCTGTGGCATATTAAAGAGCCAGTGTCACAACCCAGCTCTTGCTCAGTCTTAGCAGTGGACAGGAACTACGCGTTTTCAGATCGTGCTTGAAAGCAGAAGATGAGACTTTTGGTTGAGATGGATACTGATAGGTATCCCTTCTCCTTCTATACCAAAGTAGAAACAAAATGTTGAAGCCATGACATTTTCCAGAAATTGGAACAGTCATTTTTCAGTTGGAATTGAAGTAAATTTATTTCTGTGTTTTTCAACTCCTAGAACTACTCCTTTCTGTTGCTGTCTTTAGTCTTCTCACACTGCTGATGCATGTTAAGCACTACCGGGGTTTGCCCCACTTCCAAGAGGGTCATCAAGCCTCTCATGCCCTCACATGGTGTCAGATGTTATGAGCTTTTCCTTGCCATTTTTTCACTACCCCGACACTTGCGCTTTACTCCCATTTTGGTTTCCTGGAGGGAAGTACAAGTCGAATTAAAGAAAAGAGGGGAACACTGGAAACAAATTTAAAAGAGTAGAGGTGGCTAAGGAGTGAAGTGATGAATCAAAAAAATCTCCAGGGTAAGCTGCACTCTATGTTCTCCTCAACACTCACAGTTATCTCTCTACACCAAATTTGCCGAAAAAAAAAAAAAAGGAATTAAGCAAACTTTCCTTAAACACATGGTCTAAAAAATTATGACATTTCAAACAATGTTTGCACTGTATCATGTTTTATCCTACAGACACAATGACACAACTAACCACTGACAACAAGGGAAGAGTCCCACTTTCGGACTTGTCCAGTGCTGCCATCAAGGTATCCTGTGGTGTTCTAAATAGTAAGACAAACCTTCTAAGTATCAAGGGGATAAAAACTTGCTTATAATTCACCTCTGTTACTGGTTGCATGAAAATTCAGTTGCTATAGAAGGATCAGCCAATTCTACTTTTTCACACTTGCAGAGTACATGTCAGCAAGGCTATGCGTTGAGTGTCGAGTGGGTTTAATTCTATATATGAGACCAAAAGGTTTGCAATCCGCCCAGTAGATTTGATAAGATACCAAGTTAAAGGAGGAACTAGCCGATTATGTGATATTCTCCTGGAACCTGCTGAAGTGTCAGGAAGGATCTTGCACCATTTCAAAAGCAAAAGGAAAGATAGTACCACCAAGCCTCTTACATCTAAGAAATTTTTGTGTTATTGACAAAATAGGACTGTTGAAAAGAAGAGAGTCTTGTATGAAGAGGTATGTTTTCTACCAGTTTGTCCCAGTAATCGTTGCCTTAGCTGAAGGACTATATATAGCTCTCTGTCATTTTCTTTGAAGATGCCAAGTTATCATATTTATAGGCTTTTGAAAAATTGTACCCCTAAGTCCCTCTGATTTTCCATGAGACAAAGAAATAGCTGATTTTAAATATAAGATTTGTTTTTCTGTTACATGTGCAACATTATTGAAAATTTACTTGAGTATCAATGAATGTAGATGAAATCTATACTCCCAAGTACATAAGACACTTCGGAAAATGGAAATTTGATGCTTCTGGAAATATTATTTGTGGTGCATTCATAGACTTTTATTTCCAGGTTGAACATTCTTGGTGGTTAAAGGAGAATCTATATTAAACTTTATATAATTCACACTATCTGGAAAACTATACAGAAAATCTGTGAATGTCCCTCTCTCTGGGTGTCCTTGCCTTCTTGCTCTCCTTTGTATTATTACGGCACACTCATTGCGCCTTCTCATAAATTAGATCATCCATATCCCAGAGATCGCACTGTGTATCCATGGGAATTTATACAGTGATTAGAACAATGGAGCCCTGATTCTGAACGGTGCCTTTGGGATTTCCTGTGATATCAATTATATACAATACAATCCTGCCCGTGAACAGCATTTACCCTCCAAGCCACTCAGCTCCAATTGCGTGATACTTAAAATTCCTCACCTCATACTCATTGGCCATGAGAGGAGAAGAAAAGAGTAAACAAACAGGAGATGACCTTTATGAGTAAAACATCTAAGCATAAAAAGATTAATCGACCCCCGTCAGCCAGTCATTAAATCAAATAAGAGCTTTTCTTGTACTTTTAAAGCTCAGATTTACAGTCAGGCAAATTGTGTAAAAAGGCTGGTAATACAGTGACGCCCAGTGCCACTGGGCTTTAGAAAGCTGACAGTTGCTGTAAAATAGTCATTAAACAACCTCTAGAAGAGACTCATCAGCAGATGCCCCCAGGTGAAGGAGAGAGAAAGCTGAGAGAATGAAGGAGAATCTAACATCTTAGCATGACTGAATTAAACAGAGCATATTATGCTGATTTTCAGAGTCAGCCCAGTAATTTAATTTTCATAGCAGTTCCTTTGATTGTAGCAACCATTTTATGAAACATTAATAAAACTTCTTTTTTATGTAGCATACATCCCTTTTCCATTTCATTAAGAAAAAAGACAGGATGTACAAATTTGCTGACCATTAGCTCTGTAAATGACAAAAACAAATGAAAGATTATTTTTAATGCAGTACCACTGTGGTGGGTAGACTATATTTGGCTTCACAATAATTTCAGCACAAATTAGAAGAGACAAACAAACTGTACATGGATTTGCCATATTGTACTGCAATGTCATTTCATAAATCAGAATAGACTACGTGTGTGCATGTGTGCTCATATACTATTTTTATATGTGATTAGAGTTAGTAATGATATATTCATTGAAATAGATTCTTCTCTTGCTTTTAGTGGTACAAATTGCGTAATTATTTGGAATTAGTATCAACATAAAACTGGTGTAAATGAATAGAAGAGATAATAAATGTAGTTATCTTCTTGGGATAGTGCAATACATACATGCAACTATATGCCTGCAGTCAGCAGTCATTGGCCCAATTACATGTAAGCATAGGAAAAAAAAGGCAGAAGTTCTGAAAATTTTCAACAGGGATTTATTCTGCAAGTATAAAAGATTTTACAAAAATGTGGGGGGGAAAATTAATTTCCCTTTTACATTTTTGTTTCCTTCCATCCTGCCTTTCTGCAACTCCTTGTTTTTCTCTACATATTATAACAAGATTGAAGACATGACTGTAAAGAGATGAATGTGAAAATGAACAAGAGAAAGAAAAAAAACAAGGAAAAAAGAAAAAAAGTTGCACTGACTTTACATCTTTCACTTCTGCTGGGATAATTGTCCTTTTTTCTTTAAACCAAAATTTCCGTCTATATTTTTGCTTTGAGAAAGCAGACAAACGTTTTTTTCAGCAAAAATGTCTTCCATGAAGAAATACTGACACCTCTTTAACCAGAGAAAATACGTTTTGCAGACAGGAAAGACATGTCACAAAAACATGTTCTCATTTGGTTACAAAATCTGTTTCTTTGTTGACTCCCTCATTTAAATGCTGCCTCAAAGTCAGACTCCTATCATAACAAATAGACACAGAAACTCATATGTGGAAATACACACATGTTTATATTTATCTATATGTATATTTATATGTATATTTATTTACGTATACAAAACATGCAGTCACAGACAAACGCTGTGTAAAAATAAAGACCATGAAGTGAAGCATTCAAATGACAAGTTTTCTCACATTTAGACCGTCTGCCCACATACACAGAAGCATCAAAGCCGCACGATTACATGTCAGTTTTTCCCCCATGATAACTTAGTTTCAGAAAAAAAAAACCCAACAAAATAAAAACCTGGCTGGTTAGTGTACAGTCAGTGTTACTTTTTTTTTTTAATATATATTTATTTTAATGTTCCCTTGTGAAGGAAGAAAATTACTCATTCATCTCACAGCGAGGGACCAGACTCTGAAAGATGCTATGGAGTTTATTCATGGAAATGAAAGCAGCAGTGGGAAACAGCCAGGTCTAACTCAAACTTTTTGTGTGATCTCTATCAGATCACGTCCTCCCTCTGTGTCTCAGATTTTCCTTAGTAAAATATCATTGGATATATATTGTTTAAACTGTACAGATGGAGTTATCTGATATCACTTTAGTTTTCAAAAAAATCAGGCTTCTTTAACATTAAAGGACCTGTCAGGAGCCAAAGAAGAGCAACAGATGCTGCAAGAGGGTCTCTTCATTTGCAATGCCATCAGAGCAGGGTGCACAGGTTTTCAGCTTTGCTTCCTTTCATTCGGTCACCACAGAGAGACTCCAGGCAACTCTCATAGATCGTGCAGCTGTTTTGGGGATGTCAGGTGCCTCATGCTCTCTTAGAGGTGCCCTGCCCTAGGCTTGCTGCTCCTAGGTTGGCTGTATAGTCCTTGCATAACAGATTCCTCATCTTACTTAGACTTTTGCAAGAGGAAGTCATCTAGCACATATATTTTATTTGCTATTGATTTGGAAAAGGAAATTTCTCTTTCATCACTATCTTAATCTTAAAATGAGGATAATGTTTATCGCTTAGCTAAGAAGCTTTAGATCATCCTGTGACATATATGGTTTCAAGGTGTCATAAACCTCCCATAGATTCATTTTCGTGTACTCAATATTACAGTGATAGCAACTGAATGGACACATAAATTACATTACAAACTGTAGCTGCTTTTCCAGGTTTGTTTTTTTTTTTCTTTTTAAAAATTTTATTATGCAATAATAATCTGTGAAAACATGTCAGTAGCATGTGGAAAGTACTTATTGCATGAAGAACTAGTATATATTCCCTTTGATTTTGTTTTCTGTAGGATTGTATTCCTGCAAAAATCCCTTTTATTATTATTGCCTATTACACAAAAAACATTTTATTGCACCTTTTTTGTGATTTCGTGCAAGAGTGACAAAATTCTATATTTTAAAACTTTGTATTATTTTAAGTGGTAGCGTGGATTAATATTCAGTAGAGTCTCTAGCAAGTACACATATAAAATGTTTTAAACTACCTTCCCCAGAAAATTTCAGGGGGATTTACATAAAGTTTCTTCATCCAACATATGCAAATAATTCCTCTAATTACATCAAATGTACTAACCCTTTGCTCCCATTCTAATTGAAGGATTTAATTATGAAGGAAAATCGATTTCCTTCATACTTCATACTGCAGCCTATAAAATTATTACTTTGAGCAAAGAATTTTGCAAGCCACAAAAATGTTGCAAATTGCAGCACATCACAAATTTTAATGTAGAGGGGAAAGGCAGACTATGGCACCATCTTTACTGAGAGAATTTTTCTAAAGTGATTTCGTATTCATCATATCTGCTTCTCACAGAAAGAAGTGTGGGCTTCCCAGGTGGTATTTTTTGCATTGAAATTATTCTGCATGCCACTATAATAGAGTTTGTTTTGTTTGTTGGGGGGTTTTTTTTGTTTGTTTGGTTGTTTTGGTTTTATTTTGGTTTTTTTTTGTTGTTGTTTTCTTTTTTTTTTCCCCGAGAAGGTATACAAGCAGATTAATGGCCAATAGCAAAATTAAGCAAGTTAAATTTATTAAGAAAAACTTTTCGCAGAAACTTGAAGGGATGCTTGCAAGTTCCTGGTGCACAGCAGCCACACAGGTCGAACAAGGAGGAATAACTCTAGTTTACAGCGGGCAGAGTTGTAACTAATGAAAAGCGGAAAAAATGCACTGGGTTATTTAACAATGTACTAATCATTCCTTTCAAAAAGCATTAAAAACCACAGAAAAAGGGTAAAATGTCCAAAAAGTAAGTTATGTGACAGACTGGGCTGCAGTTTCTCAGAAGTTTAATCTGTACTGCTAGTCAAATAAAAAAACAGATGTTGGCCTCAGTATTTTCTTGCAGTGTTGTTTTTGATTGAAAACTTTGTGAATGTTTGTGATATTGCTGAGAGCCTATTGGCAGATGAGCATCTCTTGCTATAGTCTCCATCATTATTTGCCTGTCTTGTCTATTAACGAGCACTATCATCCCATCGTAAGATGACAGCTGCAACACGTACTCAGGCGCAATAAACAGCTAAATGAGGCGCACAGCAATTTCACTTGTCACCAGAGCCCTCGGCACGACTGGCTGCACAGCTTGATGCATAAATTCATGAGGCTGTTGCATATGATGGAGTATGCCTGGCTGAAAGAGGTGATGGATAGCAGGGCAGCTAAAAATGGCCATCACCTTGACTCTGTCAGGACATTTTTTAAAAGTACCCCATCAGCTCTCTTGCATTCTTTTATATACACTATCCCCAAGCTATAGGCTTTCAAAAGTACTGATATAAGGCTTTTCCTTGCTGACGGTTTTTGGTTCTAAACTCAAGTTTCTTCTTAGGTTCAATGAATGCAATATATGCTACTAATGTGTTGGGTGAAATGGTCCTATAATAATTGTTCATTCAACACACAGTGGAGTCATAAGGTTAAACACTAACAACAGAAATTTTCCAGAGTATGTCTAAAATGCTGGTAAAATGCATACATGCACACAGAGACATATATGACAGCAAAATGTGAGAAGCCTCCTGCAAAAGTACATTCAGTTACAAATATGCATACAAAACTATGCTTTGCAAAAAGCTATAGGAAATGTTCTGGAGTACATTATGGTAATTATACATTATGCAAAATGAATACAGGTTGAAATAACTTGCCATTACATACTGTTAGATCTGAATTAACAACGCATTTTCTAATAAGTCAATAAAACTGAAGGGAAAATTACAACAGAGAAAAATGGACATATTGCTCACAGGGTTTCCAAATAAAGCCCAAAACTCGAGTTGCCATAAGCACAGAATTTAATGTCCCAGTGAAATTCCTTGCATCCCCTGTATCTATGTTACTGGAAGTCACCTAAGGAAGACAAATAAAAAGGCAACAAAATCAATGAGGCAGTTTCCTGCAAAGCTTCACGCATTAATCTCTATCACACGGAGAAATATACACCACTACAAGGGAAGGAAGTCACTTGTTCTCTAATAAAAGAGAAAACCCTTGGTAATAAGCAATTAATAAAGTTGTCATGATTAGTTATGTAACTATGAATCAATGTTCATGATGAAAATGACCACTCTCGTGGTTTAACAGATCTATGATCTGGTGGTATTGCAAACATCATTGCCACGTTGAAGCCTACAGAACCATTGTGGTCATTTTCTTAACATTGTTAATGGCAAATTTTAGCAGAAGGTGGTTTCCCTGTCCTGCAGACACACATCTGTATATCTGAGGGCAAAGCGTCTCCGCCTGCCTCTACCCTCTTGTCTGCTCTGAAACTCATTTGGGCTGGCCAGCTCTGCCTGGCTCCTGTCTGCAGTAGAAGGAGTTAGGACCTCTCCTGCCTGCTGACATCTGCCAGAAGTATCCTGGCACCCAGAATCAGATCCTTCAGGCCAGCTGCAGCCAGGTGCCACTGGGTCTGCTTGCTGCTCAGGTCCCCAGGTGATGGGAAAAGCCCCTGAGTGGGAGCACTTGGTGGCACTTCAGGTATTTCAAGCTCTTACATCCTGCAGCCGCTCATGTGGTCCTCATAGCTGTGGTGTCCAAGCACATACCAAGCAGTAACCTCAAAGAGCAGAGACACCCCTCGAAGACTTTGAGGAAGAACAGTTGCTCCATTGTGTCTTTAATTTTCTCTGCGATCCCAAAAGGGGGCTGGAAGCGTTGGCACCACATTAAGGTGCCATTCTCCCTCCCACTGGCTCCTCTTGGGATTGTCAGCAGCTGATTTTTCTGGAGTGCAGAGCCTGAATTTCTGAGGCCATGAGTTTTTAT
>VZRS01013013.1:0-54542 GCA_013398055.1 Ifrita kowaldi | reverse complement strand
GGGAAGATGCCTAAATAGTGATTTAAGTGACTGATTTTCGATATGGCATGCTGCCATCTGGTGGACACTGCTCTGATCTAGCATTTGACCAGAGCTGTGAAGAGCTGGGGCAAGGAAACAAAGGTGTGCGTGGAGTTTTGAGGTCCTCTGCGGAAGAACCTGGATCCAGTGCCAGTCTTCACTCTGCAAGGAAACCACCTCCGAAAAACCCGAGAGCCCCCACTTCCCCACGACTGCAGTGTGAGACTCTGAATCCAGAAAATGTTGGCTTATTTTCATGAAGCCCCTGGGAAAAACATGAAGAAAAGCCTGTCTTTCACACTGTCAGGAAGGAAAAAAGAAAAAAAGAAAAAAAAAAAAGGCAGCAAAAGAAGAACTACAGTAGAGCCACAGTGAAACTGCAACAGGCTTCTAAGCATGTTCTCCTTGTGGGTTGTCTTCTGGCTCACTTGGTAGATCAGAATGCTGCTCCTGCGCAGGAAGTTCTGGGGGGAAGCACTTAATGATCACTCAAGCATTTAGATAAAGCTAAAATGAACCCCAAAGAATAAGGCATTTACATAAATTTTAAATTACACAGAACAGAGTGCCCATATTTTTGCCTTTATTCAGCTTCTGTCAGAGGCATCTACAGAGAGGTGTTATGAAGCAATACTGGAATCCAGACCATTTCAAGTGCTAAAGAAACTCAGACAGTGTTTGGCAGGTCTGGTGAAAGGAGAAGGAAGGGGGAGGGAAAAAATTAACTGCATATTATCATAGAGACTGGATGTTTATTCACAACTTCTCTTTTCCTAGCTCATGCTTTAATGAAAATATAGCAGTGAAGCTCTTATCAATGCCACATTTACTGTCCTGAATATCAAAGCTCAAGGAAAATGGTTCTTCTTGAAATTAATGCAATAGTACAACACGCAGCTTAAGAGCTGCTGTAATTCAAGAACTTCACAAATGCTGTGAAAAGGTAACCAGAAAAAGAGACTTGTGTCTCATGGTGTGTATGTATCAAGCTCTTTACAAAGTACTCGCACACTTTGTCCTAAACACAGTAATCAAGTTTCCCACTGAGAGACTTGAAGATCAAGACTAGGGGCCAAATTCTGCTCTTATAGTTACATGTTCACCTGTGTAACTGACAGCAGAATTTGCCCTTAGGACTTTAAACTTGATCTGCTATTCGATGGGCAGCTCGTGCACTGATCTGAGCACCAGAGTGATGTGCTCCTGTCAACCTGTGAATCAGAGGAATTACTGCTCTCATACAGAGGAGGAAAAAACCTCCTTGTAAATTGCTCTTGAAATCGTCTCATGCTTCTTTCTAGCAAGGATGGGCAAATTTGAACACAAAATTCAACATAAACTTAAATAATGCTTAGATATCAGGGAGACAGATGCCATAGAAATACAAGCTGGTTGATGATTAATTGCATTTGCCTTTCATTTAGGACATGCTATGATAAAACGAGTTAGTGAGGGGAAAAGAGAGAAATTTAAATGAAAAAATGCACGAAGCACACATAAATATGTACATGCTGCATACAAACAAAGCAAATTTAGACCAGCTTCAGCATACTTCTTCACTGGCTAATGTAGAAAGTGTGCAGAAAAGAAGCTATTCTTTGTAAAATTGCCTTCATCCTCTGAAACAAAAAAAGATCAATATAGACGGGGCAAAAAGTTTTATTGGCTGAGATTACCTTGCAAAAACTACAGAATTGTCTGTTGAATTCTACATAAGTTAGCAACTTTGTGCAATGGAATATATTTCTCCAAATTTACTGCTTTGCATATAATTAGATAACACTGAGCATGGACTGTCAAAATGTGTCTAGTAGAATGAGAATGTGGGACACTTGGGGAAGACAGCCGAGCTAATTTTAGTTGTGGATACACTACCCTCAGCAAACCTTGACCCTGTTCAAATAGCACTTGCAATCAAGATTTACTACATTGTGTTACCAAGCCAGAGAGTCTGTTCTGTTTATGTGGATATGTAGACTTCTCCCATGATGCCAGGCAGCCTTCCTTGGCTAAAACTCCCCTGGTCCCAGGCTCCTCTCCTTCCTCTGCCCAGCTGCCAGATTAGCCCATTGAGGCAGCAGTCACAGGAGAGGGAAGTGCTTCTGTGGCTCATGTTGCCCTCATGCTGCTGTGGAGAATGTGAGTTAGCTGCAGTCATGCCTAAAATCTCTGTGGTTATGGGGCTGGGATAGCTCAAGCTATTTGAACTTTCAAATAAACCTAGAGGGTATGAAACTGTCACATGAAAGATGGAGGTACTTATTTAGTTTGTAAATCACATGTGATTGCTGCTATAATTTCTTCAATGGGGAAAGACGGCAAGAAGATTTTTCCTACATAAGTTGGCCAAAAGATATTTTTGATAGTGCTTCATGAAAGAATGTGTGATCTTTAAATCAGGGAGGTAAGCATTATTTTTTCTATGTATTGAAGTAATGTCAATGCCTTTGTTACAAACTGCTATTTTCCCTGTGATGCTGCACCCTGCAGAAACAGACAAGAAAAGCTTATTCCTCAAGGTAACTGCCTGTGTCCATTTAGCAAACAAAATAAAAAAAAAAAGACTAGGTGGTAAACACCTTTTTTTTTGGTACTTTTTTTTCAACAGTAAAAAACTTATAAAACTCATTGCAATGCTCAACTCTGTTCTTGCAAATGTAGAAATGGACCATTTCTTTTGCTCAGACCCAGTATTGACATCATGGCTTGTAAGAGCAAGAAGAGAAAAAAAATAAAAGTATTTTTAAAAAGACTTTTATTGTCTTAGTTTATTCTCTATTCATTTGCAAGTTATTCTATTTTCAAGGTCAGCTGTTTGATAGAACACTTGGAAGGATATTCCCTGGACATATTTTTGAGGGGGGAAAAATAATCCAGTTTGTAAACAAATGAAATAAAATGTGACAGAAGATGATATCAGACATGCAACATTTGTGACAGATGAAGCTCACAAAGATTGCCCACAGACTTCAGAATGTCTCCTCAGTAATCCCCTTTTCCTCAGGAAAGACTGCTCCTGGGTTTCCCTGGCCACTTCAGAAGTTCATTCCAGTATCTTCATTGAATTTCTAAGACTAAACACAGTAAAATTAATGTATTTTAAACTGCCCAAGAGGTTACAATGAGTATCTCACAGAACTTAAACTCTCTTTCTCTTTCCTCTAGTTTTCCTCCCTGCAAACACCCTTATTCCTTTTCCAGTCTCAAAAAATTGCCAGCTAACCAACAACAGCAATAAAAAAGAAAAACCCTAAGAAATTCCCATAATTATTCTGCAAATTGCAGAATGGTAGTTGAGGCTCATCTCCTAATCACTTTTCCAATATTTCTCAGCTGCCTCAACAGGTTCTGTCAAAGTCTCATCCAAGTGTTTGATCCTGAAATTTAAAATTACCTCAGGAATCACCTTTTTCCACCGTCAGACCTAGATCTCCTGAGCCTGTTTATTTTTCTTGTCTACTTGCAACTGCTACGATAAGACCCAAAAATCTGTGAACCCTTTTTCCCACTGACAGGAACAAAGCCTTCTTCAGAGAGCAGTGGATGGAAAGTAAATAGGTTCATGAGCTCTGGGAACACTAGCAGTGCTGCAGGCAGGGTAGCAGACAATGTAAAATAAATACAGTTAAAGAGTAAGAAAAATATATTTACTTTTGCTCCTTTAAGCTTTGAGCTATTTGAGAAGGTTGTGAAGGAGATCCTAGTTCAGAAAGGCACAAAAAAACTTACTTGCAGGCTACACTATTGCCTCACAGATGAAAAGGAGGCAAATTGGATTTCAGAAGAATCACAACAGATGAGTCATAATCATGAAGAATATGATCCCCAAACCATTAGGAATGAACAGATCATGTGATGGTAAGTATCCAGAGAAGCATAATTTCCACAAACATAAGTAATTTCTCCTATCAGGTTCTCAATATTTACTAGTAAATCCCAAACAGCTAACAGAGTAGCTATAAATTGTAGAGACTTGAGAGAGTAATTTTGCAGATTTCTAAGAATAATTTGTCTCAACTTGCACCTCACTTGTACTAGCAGAGTAAAAGCCACAGTCTGTAATGTTACAACAGGTCAGTTCAGTATATACATACATATATATATACATACACACACTTTTTGTTGTTTGCTAAGTGTGAGGGTTTTGTTGTGGGGTTGGATTTTTTTTTAATGAGTAGTGCCCAGAAGGCACAACAAGAGAACCAACTAGAGAACCAACTACTGCATTAAATCAATATTGTGTCTTGTAAAACACATACCAGCACTAGAAAATAACACATAATCTGAGAAAAACCATGGCCATGGTGCATTTCTATCTCTGTGGAATGTTATGGAATGTAAAATATTTGCTTCTTTCTACTTTCAATTTAAACCCTGCTTTCCTCTGAGATTATGCTCAAAAAGTATTTCAGCTCAAAGAATTAAGATAGAACGCTTATACATTTCTAGAGGTCTGGACTCTTCAACAAAACAAAAGGAATTAAGAAAAATTATTTTGAGGCTTTTTGCCCATCCTCCATCAATAAAGTGCTCTTAGCTTTGTCCCAGCCCTCTGTCCAACCTGCACAGCAAAGAATTTGCATTGCCTCAGTAACCCAAGTGGTATATACAGACATTTACTCCAGTTACATTTTTTTTTCATTGGTATTTTTTTTCTTTCTGAAATATTTGTTGCTACTTCTAATACTTCTATTAACCAGAGTGGTAGCAAGTTCCCATAGTCATTTTCCCGTATGCAAGAATACTGAAATTTTGGGAGGTTTCATTTCCATTTAGGATGAAAATTAAGACCTTTTGAAGCTTTAGTAAGACGGAAGATGAATATGAGAAATGTCCCTAAGTACGTTAAGCTCTCATGTCTGTTGTAGTGGAAACTAGACCACCTCACCTCACATAATTTTTGCTTTTCTCTCTCTCTCTGTCTCTCTCATGTATACCTCAGCCACTGTTCTTTGCTATTTTGGGATGGCTCTCTTTCAAGAGGAGCTACAAACCTCTGCATGTATTAACTTTTATTGTCCCAAGAGGTAAAACTTGTGTCTCCTCCATTCCAGTTAAAAACCAAATGCTGTTTGGTTGGAGACTCCACCTTGTGTTTACTTCTGCAGAGCAGATGTGCAACAGGACAGAAAATTCAGGTCAGAGCGCCCATCTACCTTGTGGAAGATGGAATACAAGCCCCCATCTTGAACCAAGAGGCAGAGGAATTGATTTGACCTCTCTTACATCCCCAGTCAGCAGGACCATTGGATTGTGAGCTACTCTGAGACCATCCTGTTTTCTGACTGGACTTTCTGGCCTGCATCTCAGAAACCTTTAATGAAAAAAATCATGACAAACTGGTACACATCAGCAGCACATGTCACTCTTGACAGACTAGTTCTTCCTTTTGGCAACAACTTTTTGGCCAAAATACTCCTAATATAGCACAGCTACATGTCCCACATATAAAACCGATTTAACCAACCGATAGCTACTGAACCAAAGTCTGACTGACATAAACAAAAAGTTATATCGTCTTCTCTTTCACATAGATTTTATGCTGCACTCATCGCTATGCTGCTGCCAGCACCGTGTCAGTGATGCATATATGAATCAGTACAAACCATTCACAAGTTCTATATTTAAAAGGCTCCGGATGTAGCAGTTCTTCCAGCCTCGTCAGATGTTCGGAGGCGGGTAGGCGTGAAGGGAGGAGAGGGGAAAGGAGTGTTCCGCTTCAAATTCCCACCAGTTTGTTTTGACATCTCCCTTGTACCGAAGTGGCTGGAGCTCACTCAGTGGCTTGCAGAGAGACGTGTGTTGCCAATCTGATATGATGACTCTGCATACACCGCCAAAAATTGTAGTGGATTTTTCATCTCGGATCACAAAGCAAGCTCATGTTTAATTTGGTAGCTACTATCATCCCACCTTTTTTGTGAGACATTGCTGCTTTACATGTGTATCCCTTTTTTATACAAGCAAATGACAGGCATTTTTTTTTCATATACTTTGCTCAATTATATAAGATTGTCACAAGTATGTAGAAGATGGGGAGAAAGTGAGCTGTTCTGGTGAGACAGCTGACAAAGGAGCAACTCCAGCTCCCCGTACGCTCTGGACTCGGCAGAAAGCCCTTCTGTTTTTTTCCTGATTCACACTACATGAAGAAAATAAAAAATGTGGCAATGGGGAAGGGGAGGAACTCACAAAGGTGGAGGTAAGGAAGCCAGGCAACAGAAGACTAAAATCTTGGCATTACTGCCTTCCATATCAGGGAAATATGGTGAACGTTTTGTTCAGATCTCCTCTGTCTCTGCCTTCATTTTCAATTTCTACATCGTAGCACACTTCCTCGTCCTGAAGGCATCTGCCCTCCCAGAGCCGGTTCTGTTTTGCTTGTGCCATTATTATAGACTTGGTGTCTCTGATACATGATTGAGGCCTGACTCATAAATAAGAGCTACTATAAATTTAAACCACTGTCTTGTTTAATCCCCTTTTGCCCACATAGCGAGGAAACTGACTGGAATTTATTGCCTTGCGTATTCTCCCTGATTTATTCAGTCAGGAGCCTGCTTGCATTTTCCTCTATTTGACATTACTTTATATCTCATAACATAATATATTTTCATTATATTTTAACACACCATGTGGTAAATGCAACCACATTGCAAAATTTTGGGATCTTTCTTCTGGTGCTGTTATTTCTCATGTACAATAATATCCACTACACGATGAAGACCTGACTCATAAACAATAGCTTAGCTCGCTGCCTTATTTATTTCCCTGAGCTCTCTGGCCAAGGAACTAACGTGCTGGTAATATATTTGACATCTGTATCAGGATAGTACGATCTATGCCCCTGCACAGGAATGCGGGGCTCATCTGTTGACCCAAGCTATCAGCAAGTGTAGGAATCTGCATTAGAGCACCAAGAAAGTTATGCTGACTCAATTCCATCAGCACAGCCTGTTAATTCTGAGTACGAGAAGCCTGTGTCAACTTCTGTGCAGGGAGAGAGAAAGAGTGAGAGACCTTCTGAGGAAATCTATGAGAACAGGTAGCTTGGAGAAAAGAGGTGGTGTGCAGTGTCACCAGTTTACACAGGAACCGAGTGAGCACATATAATCCGAGAAGTCTACCTCTATATATTGTTTGGTGGGCTTCCAAAATCACAATTTGAGCTGTTCATTTTTTAAAAAACTAAATGTCTTCTCCTCAAATTATTTTTTTAGAAGTAGTAAATGCCACAGAAAATTGATTTTCAGTGAAATTTTTTTACTTCCCCACAGAACAAATCAATTTCTGTGCAAAAACCAAAAAGCTAAAGTGACATAGGGTATGACGAGAAAAGTTGAGACCCATAATAATTATCAGGCTTTTAAAATTCATTTGTTAAAAGTTTAAAACGAAAGTTATTTTCACCCTTTCTGTTTTAAGGAAGAGTTTCACAGAAAGATATCACCAACAGCTGCAGACTCACTGTGTGGGAGAGAGGAGGGATTTTCAAAAAAGCATGGACTAGGTAACAAGAGCATTAAGTCCAAGGGTTAGAGCACCAGGCAGGCACATCACTGGGTGTAGCAACTGACAGTGCACAGCTTTGGGGGATATTTTGGGAGAGGAGGTTTCAGAAGTCCAATAGCCTGACAAAGAAAGAAAAGCTTGAGCTCACAATAGCCAAGACACCAGTAGCAACGTCATTCTGAAACTTTGTGATGCACTCACACCATTACCAGTTAGTACTGTATTCTCCCTGAATTCCCTATGGGCTTTCACCACAGGGCAGGTGAAGAAAATGCCTCTTAAGGTTAATACCCAAAATCAAGCTACATGACAACATTTGGTAACTTCAACTCTTAATTCAAGTCTTATAAGGGATAGGTGGCTGCCACAGCACTGGCTGTTGTTCCTGCAAGTATTAGGAAAGAAAACTTGTTTCAATGATTCTGGAAAACAAAGCAAAGTTTGGTCTGGTTTTCCAAGAATGTCAGTACTCATGCATAAAAGATATAAGGTTATGTGCTTTTTTATTTCTTTTTAACCACTTGGTTATCAACCTTTTCCATATAAATTTTTGCTCTGAACTGTTGAATTAGATCTGACTTGGAAGGAGTTAATTTTCACCAGAGGAACCCTTACAGTGCTGTGTTCTGGATTTGTAACTAAAGCAGTGTCAATGACGTGCTCCAAGGGGATACTTTATACCATATAATGTCATGCTCAGCTATAAAAAGTGAGTGGAGGGACAGTCTGGGGAGATAACAACTATGTGGTGGCTGGCTGGACATCAGTGTATTTGTGGGAGGTGGTAAGTGATTGCCTTTGCATAATTTTTCTATTTTTTTTTCTTCTTTCTTTGCTTATTAAACTATGTTGAGCCATGAGTTTTCTTGCTTTTGCTCATGCGATTCTTTTCCCTGTTCTGCTGGGAGGGCTGGGGGCTGAGGCACCACACAGCAAATGGCTCAGTTGTGCTGCTGCATCACAGCTGCGTATCTGTTTTACCCCTCTTGTTTTTGATCTGGTTTTGAGGATTCCCTAAACACTTCAGGTCCAACTGGGTGTCAAAGAAAGACCAGCACCTTTGTCAGTTTCTTGGTGATACTTTTAATTTGATACTCCTGTTACGTTACTTTCAAATGAAAGGACATGGAAACTCTTGTAATTTTTGGTGATTTTATTCCTTTTGCTCTGTCATGACAATGGACTCAAAGACCTGCAGGAGACAGCATGAAAGACATGAAAGAGTTACTGAACCATTTGTTCAAGACATGCTGTCAGCTCTTTCTCTTTTTCTCTGGCCTGATATCAATAAAAGGATGGAAATTGAAAAGACTCCTAACTTATGAGTCCACATGAAAATCTTCCTATACAGGAACTGTAAAAACTAAGATTAAATACTTCACGACCATCTTTTTCAGGAAAGAAAAGTGTTTGGGCAGTAGCTGTTGAGACCACCCTGCATCCCTGCATAAGTGAGGTCCATGGTATCACAGAGAAACCAGAATGTTCCAGCTCCACTCTTTTGTGAGATAGAAGAGAGAAACGCAGAGACTGAGAACTGGGAGCAAATATTTTTGGTTTTCATACCTGTTGATTTCTGAAAAAAAATTTTGACCATGGTGTGTAATTTTGTTGCTATTATCTGCTTACTTAAAACGACAACTTTTCTCAGACACTGCCTTTAGCCATTTTAGAACAAGAATTAAGAGTGAATATCTACAGGGTATGAAGGTGTTGTGAGTGTCCAATGGCCAACAGCAAAAGAACAGATACTCATTTTGGCCGAAAGGTCACTTATCTCCACATCCAGAGGATGGAATCCAGAAACAATGTCTTTTGTTGAACAGAATTTTGTTTATTAAATTGAAAGTTATTTGTGACTGTTTGCGCTTTATTTTGGGTTCTTTTGTTTGTTTGTTTGTCTTGTTTTTTGTTTTTTTTTTTGTTTGTTTTGTTTTGTTTTGGTTGGTTGTTTGGGGGTTTTTTTCTTAGGGTTTTTTTTTGTTTGTTTTGTTTTGTTTTGGTTGGTTGTTTGGGGGTTTTTTTCTTAGGGTTTTTTTTTGTTTGTTTTGTTTTGTTTTGGTTGGTTGTTTGGGGGTTTTTTTCTTAGGGTTTTTTTTTGTTTGTTTTGTTTTGTTTTGGTTGGTTGTTTGGGGGTTTTTTTCTTAGGGTTTTTTTTTGTTTGTTTGTTTTTGGTGGGGTTTTTTGTTTTTTTTTTCTATGGCGATTATCCCTTTATCTCAAAAAATGCTTCACTATCATTTCCAGTGCAGCAATAGCTCCTGGAGGGTCCAGTGATCATCAATCACCATCTCCCCTGCCACTCAAATCAACACACACACACACACACACACTACTCATGTCCCAAGCAGTGTCTGGTCTTGTAGTACTGGGGATGGTTTTGGCTTGACTATGTCTTTATCAATAACCCATGTTTATATGAACAGGAATAAAACTAATCTGAGTGGTGGACCCTACTTTTCAATGTGGTTATTACTGAATACTGAGTCAGCAATCAAACACTTTTGTGTTTTCCAAAATAAGAATAAAACAGAGGGGAAGACAACGGGAAGATTAAAACCAAAGAAAAAATCAAAGAAAACAAACAAACAAATAAAAGAGAGAGAAGAGAAAATGAAAAGATTCTACTTTTCCTGCTTTGAGAATAGCCTTCAAAAGTGTGGGCAATGTTTGAGTGACAGACACTTTTGTTAACACAAGGTACCTACATGCACTGACCTTTCAAAGCTAATGCAAAGGTGTTTGTAATCTTTACAGCCTGAGACCTTCCTAAGGATATGATTTGCAAAGTTGATATTTACACACTTTAAAAACAATAAAAAGTGTTAGTTATTTTTGAAATAGAGATTCCACCGAAGAGTCAATACTGTTTCTAAAGCATACGATTTGTGCATATTTATATTAGCTGTGATAGAATTAGCTCATTTGATACACGGATAGAATGGCCAAAAGTCACAACAATGTTTCTTGTGATATTTCCAGTCGTATCTATTAAATGGGTGATTTTCTCCACAGTTTTATCTTATTACCCATTGTCTATCAGTAAAATATAAAGAAAACAAAGAAGCAATATATGTAGTTTTACTAAGTAAAGTTAACAATGGGTTAGATCCTACTGCCTTTGCTAATAACATCAGGTAAAACCTCTTCCTTGGATTTTGCAAATATTTGTGGATGTAATTAACTTAAGCATACAATAAGTCACTCCAAAGTCAGTGCTTAATCAGTCTGAGAGACTTACAAAGGAAATTAGCATTTATGAAATACATTATAAATAGCCTCATTTGCACATAGGAATCCCTAGTAAAATATTTGGTTTTTACATTTTGTATACCCTAAGAAATGGAGAACTATTTTGGCTGTCTGTTCTTTTCATTAAGTATCTTTCTTTTCAGGAAAAAAAAATTGCTAAACTGTCTGTTAGCTTAGCATTTCACTTATCACACATTTTGTTAAACAGGAGCAAAGCAGGGTGAAGGTATTTCCAAATACATTTATTGAAAAGTTTAACCCCACTTTTTTTAAAGTATTAATTACTCTAAATAAACTTTTTTCACTCCAATACCATTTTATTAAAATATTATTTAAGCCACACAATTTCACTACAAAAGAATTGTGAGCCAAAGTATTAGATGTCTATGTTCTTTGTAAACCTATACAAAATTAAATGACAGTGCATTAGTCAGCATGCCCTTCAGTTTAGAATTCCAATTATTTCTAATATTTAACTAAATAAAAATCTGAATTGTTTGAAAACTGACAGCTTTATAAATTTGCTTGTAATTGCTCAAATCCGGCAGTTATTGACAGAAAGATTCTCAGGATATATTGAAAACATATCTCCACTACATATCCCATCAAGATACGGAAGGCACTCTTTGGTTCTCTAAGAAGATTTTGAAATTTTCAACCATATTTTCATTGTCACTGTCCAGCAAAATAATTATTTAGCGGGGAGACCAAACTGGATGAACTAATGGTGCCTTTTGCCTTCAAATTTACCTGTCCTTTTAATGAATCACAATATAATTTTAAGCAGGTGATTAAACACATTCTAGACACAAGCTTTTTATTTTTTTCCCTGCTGGCTGAGTTGAGGAGGAACATTAGAACTACAATCATAGTTTCATGCTACTTTAACTCTATTGTGGACCAATCTAACTTATGCTGACCTACAGGGCACAAAATAAACATTTTTAAGAAGTGCTAAACATTTTTTCAAAGACCAGCTTCTGACTTCATGTTTTAGATTATAATTTTTGAAGATATTTCTAAAAAATAAAATTGATATTCCCTCTCCTGTCTTTCAAAATATCTTTTTGATGAATCACAAATCAAAAATCATCTACCTTTTCATACATCTACTTCCCTCCAGTTTTAAATAAATATTCCCAATACATTAACACCAGAAACCACAATGTGACCACTTACATTTTTTATATATGATTATTTTAGGAGAGGTTAGAGATTACATTCACTGCAGAACTGCCTTACTTCTTTTATAGCTGCATGCCTCAGAGTTTTCATTGCTGTTACGGATTACTCTGACTGTTTCCTAATGTTACCCTTTTCTGTTTTAGCATGGAGACCAGTGTCTATCGATAATGTTTTGTCAGGCCTAAATATCTAATGAAAAGTTAGTTTGAGAATCCAAGGTAAAAAAATGGACTACTTGGCAATAAGATAATTTTAAGAGAAAGAGTGGGTCATTTAATTGCAACACAGCCAACAGCAACGTAGAAGTCTATTTACACCAGTCTTAATAGAGCAAATTACTGTTTTTGAAATCTGAGGCAGACAGATATAAACTGATTTTTTAAGAATAAAAATATTCTTCTACACTTTATCTAAAAACTTATTATTCCAAGTACCACTTTAACTATTTGGTTATCCCTAAAATATGCACACATACTTCTGGTGAATGAAGCAAAATTGAAATTACATTGCAAGTTATTACAGAACATGGAGTGTAACAATAGTAACTCCAGAAAATAAGAAGTTTGGGACAATTTCCAGTTTGGTACAATTGACGTGATAGTATCCACATAATTACAGTAACAACTTTTCTTTCCAAAGCAACCAATTACCTTGAACCTGACCCATAAGTGTGGTAGGGACATCTCTTCTGATGCATTACCTTTGACCTTGTGTGTTCCTTCTTAGATTTAGAATCTGAATCCTTATAATGATTATAATATGAAATTCAAGTTTTCAGTCATCTATGTACATCCATACATAGGACAAAGTTTGGTTTTGGTTTTTGGTTTTTTTTTCAGAAATTTCTTGCTTGTGTAGAAAGGTTGACTTGAGACTATAAGGTAGAAAATCCATTTTTATGTGCCTTTTCTATAATTCTTGTCATCAAGTTAAATCACCATACTATCCTAATGCACAGTTTGAAAAAAAAATTGCTAAATTTGAAATGTACAAACCTCAAGAAGCAAAAGAAGCAGAACTAATATGTCATTTATTTGGATTCAGTTATGATCTTCATGTGAGAGGCAGACATAGTAAGAGAATAGCCTTGGCAAAAGATATGGATGCAGCTGTAGCACCTACATCCAAGAAGTGAGTACTTCAACAAAGAGGGAAATACGTCAATTTTGTTGATAAATTAAGAAAGGAAACCACGTCAAACACCAGACATTCACCTTGCATTTTCTCTACAGATTTTATTTGCAGTAGAGGTATAGCTAAAATATTACTACTGAGTGTTGGCCAAGCAATTTGCGAGCCTATAAACTTTGATTGATGGATTTTGGTAAGAACAGACCAAAAGTTCTCGCACCTGAAGATGATGTACTGAGTGACTCATGATAGTTTACGATGATGTTTAAAACCTTAATAGCACTGCTTGTTTCTGTGCAAGAGCTGATTTTATTACTTGGGCCAAAGGCCACTGACATTTTGGTTCCATAAAGCATAAATATATCCATCAGAACAGTTTTATATTCAGAATATGAAAAGCAACAGTTAGGGCTGTGCACAAACACTGTTGAACTGAAGTAAAATAACTTTTTTCTCACGAGAACACCATGGGATCATGGCAACATGGAGAAGTGGGAAGAAGTTATCAAAGACTGCTGAGCCTCCAGTTGCAGAACTATATCATGTAGTCTGGACATATGTTTTACTCACACTCAAAAAGCATGGTGTTCCATTATTTACTGTGGACCATATTTCATTTGAATTCTGATTAAAGATTTAGGGTATAAGCAACTAATATTTATACAGAGGAAATCCTCAAGAACAGCAGTCTGTACTGTGGCCAAGCAGAATTATATTCTTTTAAACAACATGTTTTGATTTTATCCTCTTTGTTGAAGGGGCCAGTAGCTTGAATCAGGTTCAAGCAGGAAGACTGACGGATTTCCCAAGCAGTCTGCAAAATTCTCTTTATTGATGGTTTTCTATTTTCACGTACACAAGTTCATATTGAAATTGTAACTTCTTTTAGCTGGACATACCATTAAGACCCCATGAAAGTCAATTATAAATAAGGGGATAAACAGTTTGATAACTGTAACCATTTTCATATTTCACAAGGTCTATAGCCCAAAGTGCCAAAATTTCAAGTGGTGAATGGCATCCTCTTTAAAATCTAGTTTTGTGTCAAAGCTTTGTCTCATTTCACATGTATTTTGACATAAACATTGTCTATTGTAGGGATACAAACAAACCAAGTCAAAGGACTTATTTTCAAAGATGTGAATAGCATTTAATTACTGTAAAAAATAAGTGATGCCTCCCTAAAACTAAGGGACTTAAAAGTCTTATTCAAGGCAGGATATTTAAAATGTTTGGATAATTTTCCCACATACCTCCATTTTATTTTAACTTCATCTTTTTTAAAGTCATCAGATGTAAAAATGATGGAACCAAAGGTATCTCTCAAATAGGTAAACTGGTGACTTGAATGTGTTCCTCAGGTGATACAAAAAAGTGATGGACACTGGACTGCATGCTATGCAGTGCTGGCATTTTAAGTGGCTTCATATTGAGGAGAAAGTAGCAATCAAATCTTAAAATCTGCTTCTGTGTGGCGGTGGAGAAATGAATAGAGGAAGCAGATAGCTTTTCTAACCAGGGAGTAAGTGCCTTGTCTATCATTTCTCACAGCAACTCAAAATGTTTCTAAACAAAATAAAGCTAACAGGGTTTTTTTAGTCTTTGGAGTCACATGTTTATAGATTTTCTGTGGTTCAGTTGCTTAGTGTCCATGCCCCTCATTACTAGAAAGGCTCACTTTTAAAGGCACCACAGAGCTTTTGTGAATACAAAGAACTTCAGCCTTAGAAGTGCAAGATGCCCTCAAAATGAGTGATCCACCATAGCCATGGATAGCAGGAAGTGCTTTAAATCTCTTTCAAGAAGAAAAAAAATATTGCAGAATTTCTTCAGGTCTCAAGATGAAGAATATTTCCTCCCACCTGTAGTCTCCCCAGATGAAGAAATCTTTAATGTTTCCTTCACTGACAGGAGCAACACAGGCAAAACACTGTATGTATATGTATCTGTATTTCCAAAAAGAAAAATACCTCTACATTTCCTTAAAGATTCTGTTAGAAGTTGTACAGAGTTCAAATTTGAGACCTGTAGCAGTCCATGATACTAAAATTGTATGCCATGCTTTGAAAATGTACTCCTTCAGTTTTTGCAAATCTGTTTACATGCAGATACAATTCCTTCCCAAGAAAGAAAGCCACGTTGCTTTCCTTCACTGAAATATCACCAGCATACCAAGGTGCCACAGCAGTCATGAATAGTAATGTTGACAGATATGTGGACAGATTATATATAAACATGTACATCCGTAACTGTGTGAACAGTGAAGGCTGTGATTTAGTTTTCAATTCCACTAGCAGTGTCCCATCATTCCCATGAGAACCACTGATCACTCAGAGCTACATTTTGGGGTGATTGGTCCATTTTTGCAACATCTTGCTATTTCAGAAATGCCAACAGAATCCCACTTTGTATAACACGCCTGCAGTTCCTGCTGCATTCTGCTTGTAATGCTGGCCAAAGCTTGCTTGTTTTGATATCACTTGTGCTCAGTGGGCAGTCTAATCAGCCTGGTTGATGGCTCCCCTGATTCACATAGCTCCCACTGTGCTCAAGGTTGCAGTATATTAGTCTCAACACAAATATGAACCTAAAAGTACACACAAAGTATTTATTTAGATAGTACATGCAGAATTCACATACTCCCAACAACAACCTTATGACTGTTACGTGAAATATTTAAACACAGAAAGGGATAGTTATGATATACAGAGAGAATCATTGATGAACTTATTCTTTATTGTTACCATACATTAGAATTATTTGTATGAAATAAAGGTGGAAATATTTTATAAACTATGTTGATAAGTACATTTATTACACTGAGTTCTTGAAATGAAAGATGTTCCCTCTTTTTTAAAATCCCAGTTTAAGTAGTCACAGTTCTACCTATTTAGTCCATGAAACATCAATTTTAAAATTGCTTCCAACTTCCTGATCCTTTGAAATTCTTGCTTTCTGGAGTTATTCGGTGTCCATTTGCTTTCCATAAATAAAAAAGAAAAGTGGGAAGGCTCTGTGGGGATTTGATTTCTGAGATAGAGCATCATGATGTAAAACGACAATCAGCAGGGCATGTCCCTGCAAAATTTTCTATATTGCAACATCAGGAAATACTGATACTTCAAAAATCATTAATACGAACCTTTCACAAATCAGAATTGCTTGCAATATGAGTCTAGAGATTTTTTTGATAGATTGAAATTTCTCTATAAACAGCCTAGCCAATATTAACAAATGCAATGTAATTCACTATATACAATCACAGCATTACCATGCATTTTACTCCATCCCTTTTACAGCAGTCCTGTACTATCTGATTAACTGAGCATAAGAAAAGTATTTTGACTTCTTTCTAATTAACCTGCTCCGCCTCGTGGCTGCTGTCAATGTCACACTGTAATTTTTGTAGGTATCTCTCAGCTCAAATACATTATTATGGCAGCTGAATTGCATAGGGCTTGTTCTCAGAACAGTTTCTACCATGTGCACCTCTGAAGAACTGGGCTGCGATCTCTCTGATCAAATTCCTTTTCCCGAATATCATCAGGACATTTTCTAGGGGCTGAATGAATTCAGTTCTTCCTGGCCCCAGAGCACAAAACAAAACCATAGCAATCTGTCTAGAAACAGGACCTATGTTTTTGGTGACAGTGCTTTTGTTACTGCAAATGAAAAGGAAATAGAGAAGGAGGTCCAGACAAGTGATAAAAAAATTCTGAAATACTCTGAAGGAAAGTTTGTTGATATTTTTCAAATGGAATATCTGGAAAAGCTGTTCTGCTGCACTTATACCTACAATATATATTAACTGCATGCATAAAGTCTGTATTAAAATGGTGTTAAATTAGCAGGAGTTGGGAAGTGTGCAATTTAAAATGACATGCTGCATTTTATATGCACATCAACAAATGCCTTAGTTGTATACCAACTGATTTTCTGTTACATAAATTCTTATATTTGCTCTCCTCCCCATTCATTCTTTTGTTTCTGTATCTTTTCCCCTTTAACTAAATAATCCCTCCCCAGTGGAGTTCGGTAGGAATTGAGACCTCCAGCTTGCTCTCAATTAAAAGTAGGAGTCTGTTTTATACATTAAACAGTATATAAAAAAATGAAAGTACATTCAAAACATAGACATCGACTGCATGCAATAAGGATACCCTCATTACTGTGATGAAATCATCTGTATCTGATCTAGATAAATTCCAATATCCCTATGATAAATTCCTCCTCCTCTAGAAAAGAATACAAAAGACTTGATCTTTCTATTGGCATTTATCTTCTCTGATGTAGAGGGATAAGTCAAGTGCAATAGTCACCAGTGACTTATTATTTCTCTCCTCACAGGTGAAGATGAATGTCATAAGGGAGATAAGCCATCGTGCGCATATATTATATATATAACACTATATATGAATAAGGAGATATTAAGCACACTATGAATATTTTCTTTTCCCTTTCTATATTTTTTTTACTCATCCTAGACTATGGTTAAATAAAATTAGAAGATGCTGTAAGTTCCTCTTGAAATGAAAAGCTTCAAAGGATTCAATATTTTCTTCAGCACTACAGCCTGTCATCAGTGAAAAAGATGCAGCCTTTGTTTCTGTTTGACTGAGAATTGTTTGACAGAGGCACTAGGCTGGGACCACAGGCAATGGGCAGAAACTGATACAGAGGATGTTCTACCCAAATATGAGGAAGAACTTTTCTGCTGTGCAGGTGACTGAGCACTGGAAAGATTGGCCAGAGAGGGTGTGGAGCCTCCCTCACTGGTGATATTAAAGAACCTTCTGGGCACAATCCTGTCCCACAGGCTCTAGGATGATCCTGCCTGAGCAGGGAGGTTGGACCAGATGATTCACTGCGGTCCCTTCCAGCCTGGCCCATTCTATAATTCTGTGAAATTTATCTACTTGCTCTGTTGAAGATTTCTATTCTTTAGTATTAAACTTCCCGTGACTCAGTGCTCCATCTTGTAAACATGATATTCATAGCTCTTTCCTCTTTCGGTGCTCTACAAGCACATGGAAGAAAATGAGGTCAAACAGCATTTTATTAGATGTGTACTTGTCTTGGAAACATATCTGCTATTTGATTGACATTTGAAAATACCTATAGAGCTAAAAAATTACTACACCTAAAAAAATCTATAATAGTTCAGAGAAAAGCCGAATTTATTGCATTTATTTGTCTATAAAAGTAGCTAATTGCAGAAGCCTAGAAAAGAGCATCAGAACAAAGGAGTCTTGGTATTTTTTAAGAAGGAAAGTTTTCTGGCCATAAAGAACTGTGATGGGTATTCCTGAGGATGCCAAACTCATATTCATCCTGCACCCCTCTCAGGTCCTGCCGTAAACTCCTGCCCCCAGCAGTCACGGGGCAGATGGCAGGGTTTGGCTGTCGACACCGGTCATTCAGCTCTGGTGGGGTCAGGCTGTGCCACTTCACTCAGGCTGTTGAAAAAGGGCTGCAAGGAAGCCTCTAGAGAGGTGAGAAAGGCAACACTGAAAACAGAGTAGGTTGTTGAGACAAAATCCTGCAGGGAAAAAAAATAATAAAAAGACGTGGGGAGGCTGTATAGGTCTATAAAGGTCACCTGCAGCCTAGGTCTAAAGGCAGCAGTCTGTAACTCGCTTTCTGGTGTTATACTGCAATTCATCATTTGCCCAGGTTAACCACTGACTACAACTCCTTTCCAGTAGCTGAAACAAAATAAATTTCAGAAGCAAAACTAAACATCCTTTCTCTTTAGATGACCCACACATGTCCTAAACCAAAAAGTGACATATTCAATCTTCTCACCAGCTTGACAGATTGGCACATACAATACATACTAGTAAAAAGTATTATTGCACATGGATTGTGATGCAAACATGTATTGAATATGTATTGTAACATATAAATATATGCTTGCCCTGATGATTTCAAAGCAAAAAATAATTGATACCTGAGACATATTATATCGGTGAAAACCACATAATATTTCCTATAATCAACAAATAATCCCTTCAGCCCGCAAAATTTAAAAAAAATAATCAACATATAGATATATTCCAAAATACACATGTAGACTGTCAAAGAACATTGAATGAAGACATACATTTAAACTACTCACCTGAACTTTGGGTCATTAATTTTTTGAAATGGCTATGGATTAATAAATAAAATCTATCAAATATAAGTTATAATGATTTATCCAACATTTACAGTGAAGGACAAGGAAAATGTGGCATGTCCTGTGCTTTGTGTAGTTACAGGGAGTACTTAGAAAGAATATCGTGGAGTAACATCGTGTAACATGAAGTTCCATGGAGACAGCCAGTAAATCAAAGCTGTGCATGGAAGACAACGTTCTCCCTTGCTGCATTCATATTTTTCAGAATATAGCTTCATTATATCTGGTAAACGTGAAATTATTTTCAGAATGTTGTTAGTGTGAAGGATAGATACACATGCTCTGTAATATGTAACGGTACAGTTTAAATGAAAATCTGGCAACTATAATTTATTTGGAGTCAAGGTATTGTCTTATGACAACACATTAGAAATATACAGCTGGCTTAAAGAAGGCCCTAAATGACATTCATATCTTTGTAGAGATAAGTTATTTTTAAGATAGTCCATGCACCTCATCAGAATGAATGCAGGGACTGTTGGCCAACACTTTTCTATACCACTTTGATAACATTTGGGTTGCATATCTAATATGCACAATACTGACGGAGGTACCCCTGAGGCTGACTACTCTGATCTAAGTCTTTCCAAACTAGAAAGTCACTTGACTTTCAGCAATTAAATTTTTTATGTTTCAAATCCACTGTGATCATTATCTTGTGACACAAAATACAAATTCCCACCCAATAATTGTTGCATCAGAACTAACACCTTGTGGATGACCTATAACCTCTCTTTCCAAAAGACTCACAAACTTAATTTAAAACAGTAAGACACAGTCAACCACATCTTTTGGCAATACATGCAACTAGCTAATAACCTTTAGTGCTAAAAAATCTAATGTTTATTTCTAATCAGAACTTAACTGGCCTAGGTTCCAGCCACTGAAGTCTCATTATCTCTCTGCTAAATTAAAGAGACCTCTCCGATTGGAAATCGTCTCCAACTCCAGATTCTGACCATTCTGACATGTCACCATTCAGTCTTCTCTCAATAAAGAAAATATGTTGTACTTATTGCAATAGTGGAAAATATGTTTTTCCTCCCTCGGGATTATTCTTGATGGGCAAATGTGGAGAATGAGCCAGCTCTGTGCTGCCTTGTGTGGAACTTTCCCCACCTGCCCCTTTATTTAATGCTACTTTTAGACTAAATTAAAACAACTCCCATCGTGTCTTTGCATAGAAATTCATTACAGTACAGTGTAAATGGATTTTTGTTCATAGCATGTCACTACGAAACACTTTACTATTCAACTAAGTATAAGTATGAGGTTCCTTTGGTCCAGTCCTCTAATCCCAAATAAAAAAAATCTTATTTTTAAAATATTTTGAAACTATGATGCTATTAGTTATTTGAGCTTTGAAATGTACAACAATAGAAATAAAATCAATCAATTTGTTGAAAACAAAATGTTTTTCCAGTTTGACTGAATATAGTAAGATTTTGAGATTTTTATTTTTCTCTTTCTACATGAGTTTTACTTGATATTCTGAAATGTCAGCTGCTTGCACCAGGAAGCTTTCCTTTTTCTTTTTTCCCTAGCCACTTGTAATGAGGTCTGTTTTGTGTGATTTGCGTATTTACTTTGCTGAATGGTGGAGTATTTGCCCATTTATTTGGTCACTGTTTTTCACTTTCCAATGAAAAAGGCTGCTATAGGGCAGAAATCTCAGTATTTGAGACACAGGAAAAGAACAGGATAAGATTGCCTGATGACAGCAGAGCCAGTTTTGCCCAAAATATGGTCTTTCCATTGGAGCAGTTGCTGGATGGCAGTAAACAGCCTCAGAAGCCAAGCTGCATAACCTATAGCTGTTCCAAAATGGGGACATTTTGCAATACAGTGCCTGAGGCATGTCAAAGTGCAATGGTAAGTAATATACAGACTACAATAACCTACACCTAGGAAAGCAAACTGGCAGATTAAACTCTAGTATGTTATAATGTATTTTAGGAGGAAAAAGAATCCTGAATTTTGTTCAATTTGACAACCTCCCTGTAAGAAAACATTTATATTTCCAGATTTTCTTCTCCTATTTCTTTTTTTGAGTACTGACATGAATGGCAGCTTCCTCTCTTCCATGAATCATCTGTCACGATTATCGAAAAGCAAAGCAAACTCAGGAAAACGCACTTTACCGATCTCTCATCCCCACATAATTTTCACTTTTTTTTTACATCAGACCAAAAGACATTTGGTCTTCTGGCTCAAGGGTGAGTTGGCTAGAATAAAAACTGGTAAAAATCTGTATAACAAAGATCCAAAATATTTTGCAGTCTTTCTATTTGCAGCTGATTATCTCAGTTATTAGGGTACAAGAGAACTGTTAGAATGAGCCATGAGACCCCAGTGACTACTGAAGTCGAAGGAAATAGTCCTTTTACCTCATTAGGTTTTAGATTAGGCATTAAGTCAATAAGATAGCATTGCCACAATTTCTGCATAAGAGTAATACTGTAACTTCTTGGACTGCAGCAACAGGGGAAACCAATGGGAAAGGTTTTTTGTATTATGACAACAGTACAGCTCATCATTTGTCACAGAACTACGTAGTTGCCTTCACCATATGTTTTAAAGACATGTTCATTAAACTCACTACTTCTGTGCGTTCTTAAGTGTTAGGGATAAATAGGATAATAATATAGGATTCACAGGTTAATATTGAAAGTATAGGTATGCATGAAATATGGTATTTAAGCATATGGTTTTATTTTTGGTGAGGAAAAACATCCTTTCCTAATCAACGCATTGTGCATTCATGACTCCATTGATAAATTCCATTTGCAAAATAAAACATTTCTGCAATTTTCTTTTCCAAATTGCAAAATTCATGCTTTTCCTTACATCCTGCTCAAATATTATTTTGTAAGGAAATGATGGTACCTGAGATCCCCCTTTATGTTTTGCAATAGTCAGTCCTGAATAGGTGTTCAAATCAAATTTTGCAATGAAAGAGTGCACGATCTACTCCTTGCTGAAAATCTTCTATGGCAAATTGCAAAAAACCATGAAGTGAAATAGGTAGGCTATAAAACCCTTGAAAACAAGATTTATAATGGAAATGCTGGAAGACATTCAATGATATCAGCAATAGTTGGCACCATAGTAATAAAATACTTAAATGAAAAGAAAAAAAGATTCTATACACTTCACAAAGGCTTGTGGATTTCAGGGGAAGGCTCAATGTAAAGATGGATGTTAATAATTCATTATGATGCTTAGATGTCATTCACAGAAAATCTCAGAAACTCAACTTGCAGTAACACCGGGAAAGAGTAAGAAAGAAGAATCACAGTGCTGCACCTTGCCCTGGTAGTTCCCTCTCCTTTCCTCATGATAAAATCATGCATCTGAGTATTCCTCATGCCTAAGATTCAGTGGCCAGAACAGACTGCTCAATTATTGTGCAAACAGCTGCCTCCCGTCTGCATCAAAACAAACACAGTGCCCAGCTACAAATAAATAGTTAATGGAACTCTGTGTCCCACTGTCTGACACTCAGGCAAGCTTCCCATTCTCTTGTGACAAAAAGTCTTTTCCCCAGTGGACAAAAAAGGGATTGATGGGCACTGCTAAAACAGGTGGCCGAGTGCAGCCTTCGCCCTAGAGGGGACCTACAAGCTAAGAGCCAGTAAGGTACTCAAAACAGCAAATAGTTTTCATATTTAAAGGATATTCACATACAGAGGTACATTAGCACTCTTCTTGCATCCTCCAGCCTAGATTAAAAATTAAAGCAATGGCCCTAGACTTCTGTTGTTAAACATTTTTTTTTTACTCAATGGGCAACAAAAGCTAAAGATACTTCATTTTTCCTCTCTTGCTTTTTAAATTTCTATTCCCTCTTCTCTTTGCTTCCACCTGTTTTTTCCCCTCCTTCTGTTTCTGTTGGCAGCAGTGTATTTGACTTGACCGCTCAAATACCCAGTAAGGTCTATTTGCAATCCCCAAGCAATAGCAATTTATAGATGAAACTGGCCACTTACATATTCCTGTCTCCAAATAACGAACCAGGTTTCCCTCAAATAGCTCCACTTGGTAATCCTTTCATGTCTATTCTGCTCCTGAGCCATTTCTGTAGAGCATTGTCTACTGGGAAAGGGATGCAAAGTGAAAAGGAGCAATTGTGCGCATCCGTGTGTGTTCTTTCTCCATGCCTATAAAACCCAACCCAAACTGTCAAGGTGACAATCCAAAACGATAATCAAAACCACTTTTTACATTCCATCTTGTAATTGCCGCAGGCAAGTTTGAAAGGAGATGCTAACAAATCCCAAAGAATACCAGGTATTAAATATTTGATACAGCTAGAAATGTATACAATAGACATCAAACTTATGTTGTATATCTCTGTAATTCCTATACCATAGGTAAACAACCATATTTCAATAACAAATTCTTAGGTGGGTATTTGGAAATCTACATTAAAATCTGTTTACATTTTAGAAACAGCTCTTTTGTTTCTACATGCAGCTACAACAACAACAACAAAAAGAGATTTTGCTTGGGAATATTATCTCCCATAGACATACTACGAAAAAATATTTTCAAGGGTGCCTTTCTAGCTGTTTACATCTTTACAAGTATTTGCTTTAAAGCAATCTTACATTCATACTACAGCCTGATTTAAAAATTGTAAGACTGCTGATTTACAAAATAGTTTACACTCATGCCTACAGTCTGCATTTTAAATTTTTCCAGTACTTAGGTATTAAAATTCAGTTCATTTTTACAGTGTCCTTCATAGGGAGCATTGAGAAGGCTGCAGAGAAAGAGGGGATATTATGAGCAAAAGGGAAAGGAAAACTAAGAAAAAAGTGTAAACTGAGGTTACTCTGCTTGAGAGAGTAAGATAAACACGATGTGCTGGTTTCAGCTCCAGTAGAGTTAATTTTCTTCACAGGGGCAGGTATGGGGCTGTGTTTTGGATTTGTGCTGAGCACAGGGTTTTTGTTATTGCTGAGCAGGGCTTATACAGAGCCAAGGCCTTTTCTGCTTCTTGTACTGCTGTGGTAGGGAGAAGGCCGGGGGTGCTTGGGAGGCTGGGAGGAGACACAGCTGGGACAGGTGACCCCAGCTGACCAAAGGGACATTCCAGACCATGTGACATCATGCTCAGTACATAAAGTGGGGGGAAGAAGAAGGGAACATTTGGAGTGATGGTGTTTGTCTTCCCAAGTCATTGTTACCCGAGACGGGGCCCTGCTTTCCTGAAGATGGCTGAATACCTGCCTGCCCATGAGTAGAAGTGAATTAATGCCTTATTTTGCTTTTGCTTTCCCTATTAAATTGTCTTTGTCTCAACCCACAAGTTTTCTACCTTTTACCCTTCCGATTCTCTCCCTGATCCTGCTGCCGAGGGAGTGAGTGAGGGGCTGGGGGGGGCTTGGTGGCTGGATGGGGTTAAACCATGACAAACGAGGAGCCAGTAGAAAGAGCGACCTTGTCCTTGGTCTGTACACTCAAAGAGAGGAGAAAAAGAATGGTCTTTGATAAAACTTGGTCACAAAGTAGGCTGATGGTAAACAAATGTAATGGAATGGTGCCTTTCCAAAAAGAAGGTGAGTGAATGTGTGAACCACTTAACATGTGTCAGCTGAGCCATGTTGACTGCATGTGTGTGTTTAGCTCAGAATAAGTGTAAGACAACTTGACCTAGGTCATATAGTTGGTTGTATGTTGTATCAAAGTAGTTTACTTTTGTTTGGGACAAACAGCAGATATATGAGCAGTTACTAGGAAAGTAATTTCCACATAACTTTAGACTACCACAGTGTGGAAATCTTCGTCTCAGCTATTTCTTCTAGACACTCTTCATAATCAATGGAGAGAAATAGGCATTTGGGGAACGTGATTCATCTGATATATGTTTGGTGTCTACTGCAGAACGCAACC
This sequence comes from Ifrita kowaldi, assembly GCA_013398055.1. NCBI lineage: Eukaryota > Metazoa > Chordata > Aves > Passeriformes > Cinclosomatidae > Ifrita > Ifrita kowaldi. The sequence goes on along the minus strand of VZRS01013013.1, from coordinate 29,365 downwards.
TAAGAGTGACAAATTTTTTCAGTGACTACAGAGAAAGTCAAGATGACTAGTTCAGATGTAGTCATTTACCTTGGCTCAGACAAGTCCCCCTAATGAGCAACAGATGTAAGGTACCTTGTTACGCTGCAGTAACTTAATCATGAGCCTAAAATCCTGGAATTAACAGCCAGTGGTGGGGTCCTGCTAGGATGGAAAATGATCTCCAAAGACAGTATTAGCTCTGCATAATTTTATGCTGTGCTTTAAAGGAAACTGCAGAGGGGAAACAAAAGAGAGGCACAGAGAGGTGAGTGGCCCAAGGTCACCCAAAAGCTCATAGCCTGTATCTGATTCAGTGACTTACGCTGAAGTGCACTGCTGCTAAATGAAAGTAGCAAAATAACACAAGGCAGGAGGAATTTTTCCTGCTCTTCCCTTCCACCCTCTAAGGATAGATTAGTGCGGTCTTTATTGAGTATTAGGTAGGTAGGAGTAAAAAATAGCTGTAAATACTGAGCAGTTGCTCCCCTGTTGTACAGAGCGAGGTTCACAAAGGTGATCCCTGCATGCCCCCTTCACAGCACAATATCACAGCAGAATATCTGTATGAGGGAGTTTAAATCCATAGAGCTTCAAAATAGAGGCCCTTCAAGCTTTACTCACATTTAGCACACTTGGCAGAAAAAGCATAGCTATTTGACTTAAGTGCTAAATGTAATGGACTGGTAGCAACTGAAAAGTCTAGGCAACTGAAAGTTATTTTTAAAAATCCAGGGTTGGGATCCATATGTAACCAAGAATGGATCACTTCAAATCTGTAACTGGCACATCCCTGTTCTGATTTTCTTGAATGTTACTGGGATTTGGATTAAGATTTCCTCATTTGCAGATGCTCTCTTTCTTCTAGATGACCCTTTTAAGATCTTTTTTTGGTGCCCTGATTTTCCAGTGTTGAACATAGCCTATGGAGCAGAGTTGTGATATGTTCTTGCTAGTACAGCACTTGTGAGGGAAAGCAACTGTGTTCTGAAGTAACTGGAGGTTTCAAGGATTCTTCACACTTTGAATCTGATAAAGTGCAATGTAGTAGACAAGCCTGAAGGGATTCTCAGTTATGGATCACCGTAACAAAGTCTGCATTTAAGAATAAAATGCACCAGCTAAGACGATAAAACAAAATGTTTCTAGTCACTGCTATCTGAAGGACAGAAGAGTCTGATATGAACTGAGATTCTGAATTGGCTTGTCATCCTCAGCTCAGGGAGAAAATAGACTTCCTCAGTTCCTAAAAATGCTGCCTTCCACATTGCAGGATCACAGCTGTCTTCCACTTCCCCAAGATGGAATGAACAGAGCAGTAATTCTGTCAGCATACACTGGAAAACATCAGCACTGTCTGAGCTGACCTCATGGCATTGCTGATAGGCTTCACAGAGGCATCGATGGGAGGGCAACAGAAGCACTGGGCACAACAACGCCAAGCTTTGAGAGAGGCCCCAGCAGGCCAGAGAGCAGAACAGATCAGGGAAAGAAAACCCATGTTTCCTGGGTTGCCCCATCACAAACTGAACTGCCACCTAAACCAGTAGGTACAGCTTTTCTAGTGACCCACTGGATAGAGGGATGCTCTGAGATTTGGCCATGCAACAGGCCATACTTGCATTTTTACATCAGCATCACAAAGATGGTTGAATAGAGTGGCAACACTGGAGACCGGGTTTTTCTTTTAAAGAAAAGGCTTTACAGATAAGCGTTCCTGTGAAAATCAAACACTCTGAGTAAATACAAACACTATGAAAATATATGTATTTCCTGGCATTTCCATGACATTGGAAGTTACTTTATTATTCTATAACTGATACTTAATAATTAATACCTTCTTGGCCTAGTTTTGATAAGGTTGAGGTGGCTAGAGGCTGTAGAGTGGAGTTACTCATAGCAACAGTAGGAGAAAAAAAAAGTCCTCCAAAAAGCTGCCTGAGACTAGCTCCCGAATCCCAATTTCATGCCACCTGAAAAATCCAGAACTAAATGTTTTATTTTATTTTATTTTCCTGCAGTGCCAGCCCATGCATTTAGAGCTAAATGAAAAAGGAAGTTATATATGTGAATACAAGTCTTCCTGGAGAATTTTAAAATGTATTTTTAAAATTTGTATCAGTGCTATATATTATACTTCATTGTCAGGTACTGATATGAATTGCATCTGCAGTCCAAGAGGGGAGAGTATTCGAACAATGTACCATTTTAATTAGCAACAACAACAAGAAAGTGTCCTAAAAAGTGTTATAATGTGTCTCCTGGCCAATAAGAAGCCACAGAAGGAAATTGACTCTGGTTACACATATCCTTTCTCTACAGTTCCTTAGGCTCAAGAAACAAATTATATTTCATAAAGCTAAACTGGTTAGTGGAAAAAACTAACATTGAGAAACACTCCCATTATATTATAATTTAAAAATTTTTAAACTACAATATGACCCAGACATGTCAGTGGTTATCCAAAAATGTCATGCAGAAGTCATCAGAGAGGTAGGTACACGTGTACGCATACAGGCGTTTTTTGCTTTGATTGCTCTACTGAGATTCTCTTCTGTAACAAAAACAAGGATGTGCACACACACAAACAGAACTTAGGGGTCAAACTAATATGAAATATTTCTCTGCAGTAATAGAACTTGACTAAGACCTTCATTCTTTCAAGTGTGTTAGATTCCAGGAGCAGAAAGATCTTTTAGTTTGTGTTGTGTCTCTCCTACATAGCGGGAGCTTTCATGGAGTCGTTTCTGTGTTGACCCTTGATTTTGCCTTTCATGCTAAACAATAGGATTACCTTCTTGGGGCAGAAAAAAAAGAATGGAATATAGATGGTAGAGGTAATTATGTCTGATGCACCACATCTTCCTCCATACTCAGCATTAACTCTTTTATATGTTCTGACACATCAACAGACAAGGGACAGAGAAAACCTGATGTGGCTGTTTTAGTGCGAACCTTAAAGAGTACTTAAGAAAGGACTATTCTGTTTCTTTCTGCTATACCTGGTTTTGTATTTATTTCCATCGTTCTTCCCTACTGCTTTGATGAAGTTCTTTGAAATCTAACTACATTTTCCCAGTCTCTCAGATTATTGCATTGAGACTTTGATTTAGAGGAGCTCTCCCTTCTTTTCAAGTGTCCTTTTTGCACAGGAACAAGTGTGATGTGATGAATATGAACCCAACCCTCTTCCAAACTTCTGGCCATTCCTTGTGACTGAGCTGACTTGGGTTTTGGTACTGGGCTGTTGGTTTCAGTTTCCAACAAGAGAAAGATACCACATCTGGGTGATTGGTTGTCTGAGGTCTTGATCTGTTTTTTACTGGTGGACAAAACACCTCATCAGTACTGACTTGTAGTGGTAATATAGTTGCTTTGCCCAGGGAGTATTCTTATGTATTCTCTAAATGTATATCTGATTTCGCTAATAAAAGTTTTTTGGCTTGAGTTTTACTGGTGCCAGAATCTCTTCCTGACATGTTATCGCTCTGGCCCTGCTTATTCTTGGCCTGGCAAGTACCAAGTGGTTGTCAGTTCAAGACATTCTCATGTTCTCCCATTGGCTGAAAGTGTGGCTGATTTTCCTATTTCTGTTGGACTATATTTCAAAATAGTCTACATACTGCTCATGCAGAGGAAATGTGACCTTTTTAAAAACGAATATGACCTCTAGAGGGAAAAACTACTTCAGAAGAAAGACATAATTCAGAGCCTGACTTTGTCATGCATCTGAATTCTGTCCATACCCCACTTAATTAATTTTGTTTTATTCAGGAGGGCTAAATGAACCCTTACAGCAAAGGCAGTCACAATCACAGTATAACTCCAGAAACAAAAATTATTTGTCGCTAATCTGATATTCTGACTTTTTCATGTAACTCACACTGAGGCTGTGGTAAGTTTTAAAGTCATCAGAAGTACAGTCCAGCTTCTTGAGGGAAGAAAGGATAGTTAACCACCGGAGGTGAGAGCTGTGTGCAGTAAGTCATCTAGTCATAATTCTGGTTTACTGTAGCATTCACTGTACTGTAGCAAATCCTCAGTCTACCAGCAGAACACAGCCATATAATCCCATGAAGTATGAGCAAGACAGTATCATGTAAACTCACTCAGCCAATAATTTTGTCTGGGATATAAAACACACAGTGACTTATGTTGGAGTTACATGGTGCTGACAAGAGGTGATAGTGATGCTTAGCAATAATAATACTGCTAATTACATTGCTATAATAAAGATATAATAAATAAAGCTATTAGTTCCTCTGTAGCATAACACATCCTTATGGCATTGTAAACACAGATAATATAGCTGGCAAGCATCAGTTCTAAAGCATGACAGCATGGTAGGAAGCCAGTTTGCAGCCAAATGAAAAAAAGACGTCCAAAAAGTCCTTTTGATCTGTTACCATATGGCTTCTCTACTTTGCATAGCATTTTCTATGAAAGTCTCAGTGACTATACCTATATAATGCAAGAAATGAGATGTTGCTAGTCCTTGCTGTTGTTGGGGACTTCAACTTATCAGATGTCTGTAGGAAATACAATACAGCAGAGGTGAAATAGTCCAGGAGGTTCCTGGAGTGTGTGTAAGATAATGTTCTGACAGAGCTGGTGAGGGAGCCAGATGGGGAAGGTGCATTGCTGGACCTGTTGTTTGGGAACAGAGAAAGACTTTTGGGTAATATCACAGCTGAGGGCTATCTTGGGCACAGCAATCACAAAATTATAGAGTTTTCAATTCTCAGAGAAATAAGAAGTGGGGTTCAAACAATGAAAATATTCTGATAAATGCATCAGCAACATAAGAACAAAGGAGAATCTCCATCTCTTATTGTATGTGGAGGGAAACACAGCGACGAAGGATGAATAAAAGGCTGAAGTCCTTAATGCTTTTTTGGCCTCAATCTTCAGTAGCCAGACAAATTTTTCTCCAAGTAACCTGCTGCCTGATCTGGAGGACAGGGATGGGGAGCAGAATGAGGCCCTCATAATCCATGGGGAAATGATCAATGCCCTGCTACACCACTTGGACATTCACGCATCTATGGGAACACACAAGGGTATTGATGGAGATGGTAGAAGAGCTTGCCAAGCCACTTTCCATCATTCACCAGAAGTCTTGGCTGATCAGTGAGGTCCTAGCTGAGTGGAGGTTAACAAGTATGATGCCTGTCTACAAGAAGGGCTGGAAGAAGGATCTGGGGAACTACAGGCCTGTCACCCTGACCTTGGTGCTGGTGAAGGTCTTGGAGCAGATCCTCTTGAATTCCACCATGCAGCATGTGCAGGACAACCAGGGGATCAGAACCAGCCAGCAGAGGTTTGTGAAAGGCAGGTCCTGCCTGACCAGCCTCATCTTCTTCTATGACAAGGTGACCCAGTTAGTGGATGAGGGAAAGGCTGTGGATGTAGTCTACCTGGACTTTAGTAAAGTATTTGATGCTGTCTTCCACAGTATTTTCCTGGAGAAACTGGATGTTCGTGGCTTGGACAGGTATGTTTTCACTGAGCAAAAAACTGGTTGGATGGCCGGGTCCAGAAAGTGGTGGTGAATGGGGTTAAATCCAGCTGATGGGTGGTCACCAGTGACATCCAACATGGCTCAGCGTAGGGGCCAGTCCTGTTCAATATATTTAACAATAATTTGGATGAGGAGATCGAGTTCTCCCTCAGTCCATTTTCAGGTGACACCAATTTGTGTGGGAGTGTTGATCAGCTGGAAGGCAGGAAGGCTCTGCAGAGGGATCTGGACAGGCTGGATCAATGGTCTGAGGCCTATTGTATGAGGCTCAATGAGTCAAAATGCCAGGTCCTTCACTTGGATCCCAACAAACCCATGCAGTACTATAGGCTGGGAGAAGAGTGTCTGGAAATTTGCTTGTTGAAAAAGGATCTGGGGATATTGGTCTACAGCAGCTGAATGTGAGCCAATGTGTGCCCAGGTGGCCAAGCAAGCCAATGGCATCCTGGCTTGTATCTAAAATAGTGTGACCAGCAGGAACAAGACAGTGATCGACCCCCAGTGTGACTCTCTGTACGCAGCACTGGTGAAACCACACCCTGAATCTTCAGTTTTGGGCCCCTCACTACAAGAAAGATATTGAGGTGTTGGAGCTTGTCCAGGAAAGGGCAATGAAGCTGATGAAGGATCTGGAGCACAAATCTTGTGGGGAGCAGCTGAGGGAGCTGGGTTTGTTTAGTTTGGACAAAAGCAGGCACAGAGCAGACCCTACTGCTCTCTACAGCTTCCCTGAAAGGCGGTCGTAGTGAGATGGGGTTGATTTCTTCTCCCAAATAACAAGATTAGAGGAAATGTCCTCAAGTTGCTCGAGGAGACATTTAGATTGGACATTAGGAAAAGTTTCTTCACAGAAAGAGTTGTCAAACATTGGAACAGGCTGCCCAGGGAAGTGGTGGAGTCAACATTCCTGGAGGTATTTAAAAGATGTGCAGTTATGGCACTTGGGAACATGATTTAGTGATGGACTCAGTAGTGCTGGGTTAACAATTGGGCTCAGTGATATTAAGGCTCTTTTTCAACTTAGATGAGTCTATGATTCTATTATATTATTCCGTAATTTTATTATTTATAAAAATATTCATTTTTAGGCTTCAGCAATACTTCTGTGATATTTTAGGAGGGAAAAAAATAAAAAATCCCAAACCCGTCCAAAAATGAGGCATATCAGTCAACATGTCAGATATATTTTAAGACTATTGATTTGATTTTGGGAGTCTTTAAAATATTTCTTCTGATTTTTTAAACATGTTGAAGAAAGTTTACAAAAGCTCCTTGCATGTATATTTAATGACCCATATTTGTAATCAAACATGCAATCATTTATTGTGAAGATGCTGCAATTGCCAACTGTTACTGGCTAGTTTTCCGAAGGTAGAAAATAGAGCCATTTTTATCTCTCCTCCCTGTCAAAAAGCTAAACCCCTCTGCTGTTTGTAGATATGACCTAAACTTTAACTAGCGTGCTTTGATCTAGGTAATTGGTTAACAAACAGACTTATGGCTGTGCTCCTCCTCAGTATATCCATACACACTCAGTGAAATTGCTTCAGGCCACATTTCAGAGTTGCACTCTTCATTGGCTGCATCCCCAACACCGTTTGGAAATAAGCAACACTTCTGTAGGGATAACCCAGTTTCTATTTTACAATCCTGAGTACACTGGTCACCTTACGGAGGGAGAACTGTCGACCTGTGTCCTTGCCATTGCAAACGCCATCTTCTCTGGTATTTGCCTGATCAGATATTCCGCACTTTTTAAGCACGTGTAAAGGATTACAGAAACCCCTATGTGCATCTCCAGAGAGCAGCCAGAAAGGGTTAAACAAAATCAACCCTGACAATACTAGAAACAGTTCTCTCAGTGTGTGTTGGTTCACTGCTCCACAGGGCATAGCAGATGTTGTGTCTGGTAGTAAGAAGGGCCCAGGAGGTGTGAGCTGTCAATCACTTTTTTTCCTAACTACAGGCTGTGCTATGGATATGAAGCACGACTAAAACAATCTGTCTCAGCTGGGGTGTGTGAGGTATCAATAACCCTTGGCAGAGGTGTCAAGAGCCTTGCTGGAATCAAACTACCCTGCTGACCAGCTGCTTAGCAAGTTAACAAGGCAGCATTCAGTGCTTGCTGCCCTCCCAGCCCAACAATTAACACAACTGGAGCAGGGCTCTGCTGAAATGCAGGAGGAACCTTGCCGCATCGCCCTTGCGCTGGCGACAAAGAGATGCACAGTTCTTTATTCAGAAGCATCCGTAACAACGTGTGAGGAGTGAGAGAAACTAGGGCAGAGAACGTGTTTTGTTCTCAAATCAAATATGCAGATAAATATTAGCAATATGAGGCAAATCTGAACAGACTGAGGAAAAATAGATTTGTAAAGTATTTTCACTCATGAGGCCAGCAGCTGTAGAGGAGACGGGGAAAAAGAGCTCCAGTAAGGAATAAATTGTGCTGAGAAGCTAGAGTAAGGTAAATTTAAACAACAGCAGGAACAAACAATGCAATGAAAGAGTTCTGAGGCGCTGATAATCCAAACAAAAGCTGCGTAGTGGCTTGTTACAATCATCCACATGGCTGGTTAGAGTATTATAGAACGACCAGGTTGTAAAATGAACAGGCAACCGTCGGAAAGTCTGAAACATTTTGCACTCATGGGTCATGTACTACTCAGCCTTGTACCAGTATAAATTTGGAAGTAATGCCATTAAAATCAATGGCTTCACAGTGGTTTAACAGGGAAGGATCGGGCCCATTCATACAGAATGATCCAATTTTTCATTTTACAAACTGCTAACTCCAGCTTCTGGAGTTAATGTTTTTCCTGAGTCCCCAACACATTTTGTTTTGTTTTGTTTTGAAAACTGAATTACTTTCAAGTCTTTTTGTATTCTACATTGCTTTATTTTGTGGTTTTGTTCTCAAGGGCATCAACCAGTGATTATATACTGTTCCATTCTGAAAAAAACCCCAAACATGCTGTACGGCAAAACATGAATATTAGCTTTAAACAATTTAATGTTGTTTGTCTTTACTTTGAAATTCAATAATGCCATCAGCCCACAAGACCTTTTAGAGCAGAGTATTTCACACAGTGAAAGCTGCTTTCTGCTACAAAAGCAGAGCAGCTGCGGCTCCTGCAGATACTCTTAAAGACAGATATAATAAAACACTGGGAGGGAGTAGGTCGACACAGGAGCATGAAATGGACGAGATGAAGCCCTTTGTCACAATCAAATAGGCTGTAAAGTTACTATAGTAACATACAGTATTAAGCTCCAGGTGGATTGACTTAATGTTGACTAAACAAAAAGAGGTTAACGAAAACCAAACCAACAATTATTACACTCTCTCTACCAAATGTTTGCCAGGATGCCATTATTTTGATTTAGTCAAGCTGCACAAAATGTGGTGCAGGTTACTTTCTGTTCTGATGAGCAGTTCCTCTATGAGAAAACCTGTAAAACAAAAACAAATTCAAAATTGTAAGAATGAAGGGGATGAGTTTGCTGTGCCTGTGACAGACACCAAAGCAAAATCCAGGCAAAAGACCATGACAGAATTAAACTGCGTCAAACTGTGTCAAACACTTTTTTTCTATTTTCTTTCTCCAGGATCACCACTTCCCTAATGTGAGAAATGTGGAGAAGAAGGGGATGTTCAAACTCATTGTGACCTACCTGAGCTAAAAGAATGAAGAATGGAAAAGATACATACATTTTGAGACTTTGTTTTTATCGTCCCTGTCAAAACTAGCCTTTGCATCTAAAAATCTACCAGGACATGTTCCGCTAATTACAAATTGTGTCTTCAACAGGAAGCACGAATTCATCTGGCTGTCAGTGTTTATTTCTAGTTATATTCTTTACTGTAGAAACAAGATGCCTGACAACTTATGAATGGGGTGCCTCTGGCTGCTTGTCCACCCTTCTCTTTTAGATATGTGTCAAGGAAAGCACTTTGACCTCTAGATAAATCCCACAGTGTCAGAAAATTTTCTCTTAGCTCCAACGGCCATTTCTTTCACTCCATTTCAGTCTGGGAATTAAAAAATCTTAAGATTTAAGTGAAATTCCTAGTTTTATTCTGAAACTTCTGACGCTGTCAGAATTCACACCTTCTATCAGAACTGTAATTTCATGTGTCTCTGGTATAGTTAGTGAACTCCAAGCTGCTGCCCTATAAATCTTTAAAGGTTGCTATTCAGAGTGGGAAAGAGATCATATTGGTTCAAACTGGGTAAAACAGAATGGGTCTTTCTTTGATAAAAAGTAGTAAGTACAAATCAGAAACCCACTTGGACAGTCACTGCGAAACTGTCAAAAACCTCTCATCTGCGCCATAAACTCAGTCTCAATACGACTTGAATTAATTCCACACTGTCGAGCAGAAGAGAAAACATGCTAATTGCATTCAGGACATGAAGTGTAGCCTTGGCCGGTTAGAATTAAAAATTAAAAAAAAAAAAAAAATTAAAAATAAGATAGAAGAGTTTTTAATTATCAAAATTATGAGATGGTTTTAAAATGTACATGGTTCAAGAACACTTTTGGAAAAGACAGTATATGAAGGATAGAAGCAGGAAATATCTGAAGCTCCAAATATTTGATGGATTCCTGTGATTATTACAGCCTCTTGGCTGGATACAGCAGCCAGGAAAGCAGTATCTGCTGAAAGATGATGGAAGGATTAAGCAGTTAGCCAGAGCTTTCTGGCAAAAATAACACAAGGGTTACTATTTTCAAGAATTTATTTTCTATGACCTGCTAGAAATGTAACGTGGCTGCATCCTAGGAAATGCAGTGAGGTGTGATCAGAGTAACAATAATCAAGTTGAGAGGCAGTCCTGAGGGCTTCGGTGGAGACAAATATCATCACTTGAAGAGGTACCAAGCACTCTTGTTAAAATCAGTTCAGGAATGGTTTCCTTTTGGATTAGTTTTGTAGAAGTACCTGGCACAAGGTGAAGCCATCTGAAGCCCAGCGCTAGAATATGACCAGCTTTATCGAGGGCAGACAAATCCTGCGTAATCATGAAAATAATGATAATAATAATGACCATAAATACAAAGACTCACACCTTCCAGTTCCCCTGGAATAGAACTGGCTCTCATAAACGGTAATGGCATGTCACAAACAGTTCTGCAGCTGGATGAAAAAATATTTGAAGATTTCCTTGTGATTGTTTGAGATGTCTCTGCTAAACTGGACTGCTAGAATGTCCTGAATGTCCTAAAGATACAATGTTAGACAAAAAGAATATCAGAGGAATGTCAGTGGTCCAGAAAGCGTCTTCACTTGCTTGAATCTGCTTGTACATATTCTTGAAACTGCATATCCCATTCTGACATGTTATCTGTCTCCTAAACCAAGGTAGGACCCCAGATGGCTGCCACCAAGGTGGTTGTGTATCTGTATCTGTGTCTTCAACTCTACAGAGGTCAATTGGGCTGTTGAGGAAAAGCATCCAGTAAACTGTAGCCTGCAGTTCAGAAAGCTGGTGTAGGCTGCAGACCCCATGAAGATCTAGCTTGTGAGTCAGGAAGAAGAACAAAAGGGCAATGAAGGTCCACCTCAAATATTTACGTCCTGGCACATGAGGACAGCCTTGCCCAGAAAGAGCAGGCTCTTCACAAGGCATGAGCACAGATCCTGCACACTTTAGGAACTGGTTGCCTTAACACAAGCAGAAGTGGAATCCATATAGGAAATGCAAAAGATAAAAACCCCATATGTACATATGAACTGTAGAAAAGACTTTCTTTGATAATTCGTATAAAACCCAAGCATACTATTCCTTCTTATATTCCTATAATGAGGGCATGTGCCAACCTTTGAAAATAGTATGTGGGAAATGAGATGTGTATACAGTTAGGTATCTGCCAGGGATTCTTTGTGCTTTTTAAGAATACTCTCTCATGGCCACCTGAGAGTGTAGGAGTGCTTGAATATGGAATGATACATAATCCTGGTTAAGTACCCCAGTTATTATGCTGTTTCAGATCTTTTCTCTTCATGGTTGATGTTGACATGTTAATTCTAAATGCTGGATATCCTTCCTCCTCCCTTGCTTGAGAAGTCCCAGACAAAGCTTATCACTCTGCTCTGTCAGTTCTTGGTTTAGGTTCTCTGCAGGGAGCTATGGGCATGGAGACCAGGTGCAGCTCATCTCTAAGGAGTGGGTAAACAGCAAAGCTCCTGTCTTCACAGATGGGGTCCCATTGCCATGCCCTCAGTGACCCACATGGAACAGGAGTTGAGTCATCCGCTTCTTTCCTTAACAGCCTCTTTTACCTTCCTGTGTTGCCTAGATTAGCTGACAGGATGGAAACCCTTCTGTGACCCCTTCCAGCCAGAGGAGATCACTTTTGTGTTTCTCTGAGTGGAGCAGCTGGAAGCCCACTGCCTCCTGTGGGGTCTGCACTCTGAAACACCAGCCCCACAGCCTGTCCCTGGGGTGGTGCCCTCTACACAGTGTTACCCCCAACCTCCCTGCTTTAGAAACCTCTTAAAGGGATGCTGTTTGTATTCTCTGCTCATCTTCCCCAGCACTGAAGTGGCCTGTGCATGTAGCTGTTTATAAATCAGTGAAGCTCAAATGAATACTTAACCTAGAGGTAACTTGAGCCTAAAGGTACTGCATTTTCAGAACAGCTAGAATGCTTGTTTCTTGCTCTTTAACTCAGAGTCATATGGATGCATTGGCCTTGCTTGAGAGTCATTGTAGATTAAAAGACAATTTGAATTATAATACTGGTCCAAATACTACTGCTTCTGTGACTTTGGGCATGCCACTGAGCCCCTCTGAGCCTTATTTTCCCTATTATCTGAGACTAATGGTATTTTACCTGTCTCAGACCACAAGGGAGCTATGAGGCTTAATTAATGTTTGCAAACTGGGTTGTTGCATAGCATAATTAAATAGCATTTCCAAAGTTTAAAGAAGTAGAAAGTATTAAGACCCATCAGCAGTAAAGATGAGACAAGGAGTGAGAATGTCCTGATTCCCAGGACAGTGCTTAATTCTCTCAACCATATGGCTTTGGAAGGAAAAAACAGCACCAAATTGTCTTCAAGAACATTTTCCAAAGTTCAAAAATGTGAATTTTAAAACAAAGGTGGCTATTCACCACTTTAAAGAACATCCAAACAGCAATATTGTTTTGATTGTTGTACAATCATTTCCTTCTTTCTTAGTTGCACAAAATTGTCTGACATTTTTAGATGTTACTGAGCTTCCATCCAAGAGACTTTTGTTAAAAACAATCCTTCACAGACTGTAGCATTTTTAATGATCCACACTCATTTTCCCCTTTAAAATTTGATGGTTCTGTTCCAGGTTAGTTTGCAGTATCCAAGTTGCAGTTGTCTTGGACAACATAGAAATGATAGAAATATTTTGCCAGGTCAGACCTGCCAGATATCTCTTGCCCCATCGCTTTGTCTCACAGTTCCCTTATAAAACTTTACAGCTATTTTAGCTATAAAAGGGAAACTGATCACAAAATTATTACAGGGATTACTGTAGGACTGTACCTTATTTTTGATTAATGTGAAATTTAGTACTGATTAAGTTAAAGAATGGTTGGATAAAGAGTTCCATTTTGCTCATGTAACTGTGTCTCTTCATGTCCTGAATGAGAAAAAAAAAAGAAAATCAGAGAAATTTTAGCCATGTGTTTGTTATATTCCTTTTTTTTTAGTTTAAGGCAGTAGAATTTCCAGTTAACACTTTCTCTTTACACTATGTTTTTCACACCAGAAAGGAAAACTCATTATAAACATTAATTTCATTTCATTTTCTTCCATTTATCTGTCTATTACAATAAAACCAGTTTTTGAGGAAAATGTTATGGGGATATTTTTATGCTATGAATGGTATAAAAATGTGTGATATCAGGTATGTCATTAAGCTTACTTCAACAGATGTTTGATGCAACTCAAGTTTATTTATTTGGATTTAAAGCTAATATTTGAATTTCAAGCATGGTTGAAGGGCTCTAACTATTGGGATAATGGGCTTTTGATTTCCTTTTAGATAAAAATAAATATATTTTATCATTCCAACATTCAGTCTCTAGTTTTAGCTCTCTTTCAGACTCTCAGAAGAAGATGATAAAAGCTGTAAATAAAAGAGTTAAAAAATTGGATTTCTTTTCTTGGAATCAGAGCTTTAACTTTTTTTGATATATATGAAATAGACTAAGAAGTTACCAGAAATGAAATATTTATTACTATCTCACAATTCTGTGGAGATAAAAATCCTTAAAAATAATGCAGTTAAAATCCTAAGAGATCTAATTTATTTGAAGTAAAGTCTCTTAGAAAAAGGTGTATCTGGAAGGTTCAGATGGGACCTTGCTATTTAGATCTTACCTATCAGAGAAGAGCCTAGGACAGTTCAAAGTCTAGGATATGGAGTTGCATGTCAGGATCTATTGGTACCTCATAGAGAGTCCTTAGAGAGTGACCTTAACACAAAAAACGGATGATGTTAACTATTGTGCAGTCCTAGCAGTGCCTGGTTGTGCCTGTTTCTCTCCTAGCCCTTTTCTTTTCTGCAGGTTGACATATTAGCTGGACTCAGGACAGTCTTACAGTTCTGCGTTGCTGAGATAAATAATTTTTATCATGAAATTAAGTGTTAGAAACCCGTGATGGTAGCAATTGCAGCCAATAGCCTGTCATCTTCTCTCAGCAAAATCTACCTGTGAAGTCTGTCGCATCTCAGTCACATGGTTAAGGCAGCAAAATAAATCTGTACAAAATGCAAGTAACTGTGAGTGCCCACAATGAACTTGAGAGGAAGCCCAACCAAAATTTTCATCTTTGACAAAGGTTAACTTAGAGCACAAAAGGAGATGAAAAGAAAGGCAACTCTAAATCATGTTTTCGTCACCTTGGTTCTTCAGAAATGAGACCCATGGCAAAGTAAAGGTGGTAAAGATCAGGCACCGTTAGGAAGGGTGCTGCCTCTTTGTGCTATCCCAGAAGTTTTGGGTTACTGTATTTTCCTTTGCTTTTGTGGATCCCTGTGATACTGCTCCTGCAACACGGGTGCAAGAATTTATCCTTTGGCTTTCTGCCTTGTGCAGTCTCTCTGTCTGTCTATCTGTCTGTCTGTCTCTCTGAGTATATTTCCAGACAGAGCTTTAGGGCAGGTTTCTGATATCCATGCATTGGAAGCTGGGACCTGACCATCCCTTTTGTAGTGAACCATAATATCTTGATTATCTCAATAATGATTTTATAAATCTGGCTAAAATTTATCACAGGAACTCACACTTACACAATATCATTGAAAAACTAGTTGCTTCTGTTGAGTGTTTTCTGTTAGGATTATTATTTTGCATAATGATGTTCCTCTTCTCCACTAAATCTAGAGAGAAAAAGGCAGATAAAAATTCTTCTGCCTCTTGATGCTACAAGAGGAAATTAGTATCTAAAATTCTTGCTGAACCATGACTAGGAAATGTTACTTTTGGGTCTCTTGATGAGTGGACAGTGATTCGAGGCAGGCAGGACCAAAACCGGGGCCTTAAAACAGTCAAATAGAGTAGTCATTTACATCAGCTAAAGAGATCTGGGGGGCATTGGAGGATGGGGTGGAGCAATTAGCAATCTAGAGCATTAAGGAAGGCAAAAATTTGCTTACACCCCCTAATTCAGACTGAGCTACAAGTCAATAGTTAGAAAAATTAAGTTAAGAAAAATTAATTTCCTGACCTAGAGTCACCTCTCAACTTGGGGAACACTTGGGAAAGCAGTGCTACTGCTTTCCCAAGTTCGAGAAGGTGAATATCCACTAAAGACACATGATCTTGAGAGAAAAGTGGGGAAATAATCTAATAGCTCATTGGAACTGCTTGTTCTCACAGTCTGAGAATTTCTTCCACCATTTTTCCCGCAGCTGGCAATGAAAATAATTTTTATGAGATTAAATTGTTCAGGATGCCACTCAGAGAAAGTTGATATGACCATGTGAGAGTACTTCACTTGTTCCAAGCACGTGTTGGAGCCTGCCACGGCAGGACGAAAGATGCAGCTGTGCCTTGCATGCTGCTGGTCTGCAGGACAGTCATGGAACAGACTTGGGACAGACACACACAGCAATAGTGACTGATTGCTGCACACTAAAGTTTTACACTTCTAAAAAGTCCGCACCAGCAAGGGAAGCTTGCAAGGAAACTTTGTGAGGAAAAGCGAAGGCAGTGTGTGACAAAGGAGATGCAAAATGTTTGTCCTTCCAGAGACTCTGCTTTTGTTCCCTTTCATCTTGGCAGTTCCTCTTAATCTAAACTAAAGACCTTTCAGACTGCATATATGACTCTCCTCAAGATTGAAAGGATGTGTGTATGTGGGCTGAAAAGGAGAGGAGACAGCTGAAGTAAAAAAAATGCCAGAGTGTTTAAAAATGCTGAAAGCTGGAATGTATTCCCAGGATTTTTTGTCCCTTCTACTAGAAGATTCATTAAGAGTGTTTATATTTTTATATGTGCACATACATTCATAAACACCGAAGCCATATGTATTGATTAAATAATTACCTAAAATGTAATTGGCTCCTAGACCTGCCAGTTAGTTAAAGAAAAGAAAACAAACAAACAACAACAAAAAAAAAAATCCCCAAAACCTCCAGCAACATCACTGCACATAGATCTAAGACAACATCAACAAATTCTCATTTCACTGGGATTTTATTTCATTCTTTTAGGCTTAATATCTCACTGCATGAGCAAAAAATATCACACAGAAAGGGCTTCGGGCTAGCTGCTTCCAAAAAGATTCAGCCTTCTAAGTACTATCAATATCATCCCTATACCCACATGGTTAGCACTTTCTAATACACTCGCTGAAAACCATTAATAAAGCAACATTTTTAGTCTAGTTCTTAGCCATGTGTCGTACTGAAATAAGTTCATGTAAATCTGTGAACTGCACGACAATGATCAAATTAACAGTCGTTTCAGGGAAAATGCCCCTCAGGCTGAAAAATAATTAGTAGTCTCTCACTCTATCTTTTCCTACTAATAAAAATCATGCTATTATTGTTGACTGTTCTAATAAAACACCTTCCATGACCCTGAGGTAGCTCAATGTAAAATATAAGGACTATTCTATTGTGCAGATGCACACATGTTTTATTGAACATTTCTATTTAGTTTCTCATCTAGTAACGGCATTACCTCCACGAGAACTTTTGTCAGAATGATGCAGCGCATACGCTCTCTTCTTCCCATGCAATTCATCTTGCTGAAGTAAACTCCAAATTTTAAAACTCCACAGACTTTCAGTTTAACTTCTCTGTGTACTGATCATTATGTAGTACAACAGCACAAAGATTCATTTTTTCCGTTTGATGATCACTCAGAAACAGAGTATTCATTCGAATGTGTATGTTCCTGCACTACAGAATTCAGAGTGGCTCAGACTTGCAGCAAAATTTCTGCATATTCTCACCAAAATTTTGCTCTCAGGATTTTGGCTCAGTATAAAAAAGCAATTTACCCTGTGACACATTGTCAGAACCTCATATTTAAATATTTACCTTATTATCTGTGCCTACATTTAATTTTCTAATAGTGTGGATGATCTACATAAGAGAAAGTTACCAAGGCTGTGAACACCCGGTGAAGAAGTACCCTGTGGTCCTACTCATGTCCTGCCATAACTGGCATAACTTTCCTATGTGTAAAGGTAGAGAAAAATTTATTAACTGAGTGACAACAGTGTGCGCAACTGTAGAGCAATGTTAACCTATTCCCTTATGCAGGAATGGATTTGTGGGGCCACATCCCAGATATTATTTTCTTTTCATTTTAGCTGGACGTGAAAACTGTATAAACACAGAGATGGGGAGAGAAGGCTTGTTTGAATTTTATGTTCATGAATAATATACAAACATTTGGGATTAATTTATAGTAGCAAGCAAATAACAAGAGCTTTCCAAAATGGCTCCCAAGAGCACTTCCAAGGGAAGTACTCCCACTAATTTGCACTAATAGGAAAGTCAGAATGAGGTTCTTCTGTAAACATATTTCTGGTAGCACTTTGCGAGTAAGTGATCAGGAGTGACAGCACATACTGAGGGGGTAAATAAATGGGCTGACAGCCTGGAAATACCTACTGAAAACAGAAAGAGTGTTGCCAGTTTTGGCAGGATTTGCAGTGATCTGTACTTCCTTAGGATGGCTGCAAGATCTGCTCCTTGCCTCTATGTGTGTGTCCATGTGCAGATGCATGTGTGTGCACGTGTGTACACATGTGAGAATGTGTGACCTCTGCACGTGATTCAGCCCAGCAACAATGTCCTACATGACGTTGTGAGGCAGCATAGCAATCAATCAGATATTAATGACTTGTGAATTCCCCTTTGAATGGGAATGGGACTAATGCTGTGGTCCAAGTTTCCGGGAAGACGTTCTAGGCTCTACTCTGCTGCATCGTCAGCCAGTGTATGTAAGTGCTCTGCCTTCCTCTGTACACATTCTCCATTACGGTCCTAGATACTGGGATGATCTACCCTGCCATCAGTTTCTGCATCAATATTAAAAGTAATTTTCTTAATTACATCTCTGAATTGTTGTAATGCATCAATTTTTGAAGAAAAAGGTCAGCTGGTTTGCAAATTCCTGTAATTTATGGGGGCTCTTAAAGAATACATAAAATTCTCATATTTTAGAGATTTATATTTTCATGCAATCATGTCTATTTAGTATTGTCTTGTGACAAAGGAGAATAAAAGGATTGCAAATAGGTAACTGGAGCTAGGTAGATTTTTTTAGTATTTCTCTAATGTAGCCTTGCATAAGAATCAAATTCTGTCCAAATTACTTTTGTGATATGTGGATGCCATAAATAACAGGATGGAAAAGGGATTGATCTCTCTCTCTCCTTTACATGTTACAATCAGAAAGGCTAATATATTGCCAAAACCACTTTTTCTTCTTTCTCGGAGATGAAGTTCTTGGACCAAGAATTCACCAAATGCCTTCTATTGAATTTCTGAGGTACCACTACCCTTCAGAAATGACAGCATCAAATATTCAGAAGTCCAGGAGAAACTATCTTTCTCTCCCACAGCCTCTCACAGCTTGTTAGCATAGTGTTTTGATTTTACTTGGCCTAATTGCTCAGAATTAGACCTTCAGAATAATAAGAAATACCCATGTTCCCCTGATAAAGCTAAGAACACTTCAGGCTCTGTTCCAGAAATAGGACTGAAAGTAATTTCCATCTTTCAAGTGTTATCAGAAAACAAATGTTAGTAAACAGCAGGTAGTGAATAAATGGGGAAGGAGGGAGGTCAATGACAGCATCAATCAGCTATGTCTTGCTGAAAAATTAAGGTGCTACAAGTGAAAAAAAATTAATTTCATGAAAGGAGGGGATCAAATTAATTTCCATATCCACTTGTAGACATCTATTCCACCATAATGGGTAAAACCATGCAATTTTCATGGGTGGCAATGGAAATTCTTACTGAGGTGCTTGACCTTTTGAAGGGTGATGGCTTGAGCTATTGAGCCTAAACATTTTCACACATTTACAGAATAAGGCTTCGCATTTGCTTAGGAAAGATAACTCATTGTGTACTTATAGCTCTGGACAAAAAGAAGACAGAATGGCTTCTGAATGCCAGTGTTTCAGTCATTAGCTGAAACACTGAACTTTGTCTCATTTCCTTATGAACTTGAAATGTGTGTTCTAAGGACTATTTTTAACTTTCTGTTAGTTTAGCATAAAAGGACTGTGCCCCCTAGTTAGCATCTTCAGGAAATGCAGATGCTAACAGATGTATGGCAATGTTGCAAGGAAAGATAGTAGGCGCAGCCCCTAATTTTGAAGGAAGTTCCAGCTGCACCTGCTGATTCCAAGTAGCCACTGAGCCCAGCTTTGAATAAAACAAAAGAGGTAACTGCAGGTTTGTTGAGGTTCAGTTGGTTTTTTTTCCCCCTAGCCCCCAGTGCTCACTCAGTTGAAGTACACACACAAAAAAAATCGTCCTGCTGTGATAAAGAGAGATCTCATGCATGTGTGCACTCAACAGGTATTGTTAATCAATGCAGTTTCTCTGCAGTCAAGGAAGCTGTGCCAGTTTGCAATGGAATTCTGCTTCCTATTTACATGTTCCTTATTGGTGGCTGATCCGTAATCTGAAGGACTGGCCTGTCTTGCCTGTGCTTCGCATTTGTACTTTGCAGAAAGCCTCACAGAGGTCTGAGACATGTTAATCAGTCAAATGTTAGGAGGCACTTCAGATATCCTCTGGAATAACAGCTGCATTTTGCCTTTGATTTACCACAGTCTCAATCAAATAATTACGATCAATTGCTAGGGAATAAAAAGTGAGTCAACTTATGAAATGTTAATTACAAAGGCAATACTAGTGAAATTCTTCACCCTCTGCATGTTGGGCATCTCCGAAGTTGGTCCTGTGTTTCTCTGCGTAGAGCAGACTTTTTGCTTGGCTGTCAACAAAAGAAGTGAGGTATAAATGAGAACGTCACACAAGCATGGAAGATGGGGAGCAGCTACCACAGTTTAGCTAACACTTGGATCTGCTCTCACCATGCAGGGAGGACTCATTTGACCAGCACTGACATAGCAGATAAACTGACATCAGTACTGACCTTTCAAAATGACAGAAGCAACTTTCACTTTAAAATAACATTACCGGTGAACCAAAAATATAACTAATTTCTTTAAATTAAAATACTTCAGAGAATATCCTTTGATATTTTTCTTACTTTTATTTCCTTGGACAAATATCTTGGAATTAGAGCCTTTTGAAAATAAAGTCAAGAAGAAAATAATTAATATGTGACCTGAAGGCAGAAATCAAGTAATTAATAGTTAATTAATTAATTTATTGATTAAAGTTAATCCTAAGGAAATTACTATATTTGAGAACTGCTCTCTACTCTGCCACATAAAGTAATTTAGAGACAACAGAAAATAATGAGGCAAGGGTTTTGTTGGTCATCTCACCTCTTATTCTGTAGTCACTTGAAATTTTGTAGCACCATTTAAAAGACTTAACTTCTTAGTTTAGTGCCACTGAGAGCAATGGTACAAACTGTAGAGTTAACAAGTTTCAAGATCCAAGCTGGATCATATTGGCCCTGTAATAGTACACTGAAATAATTCTCCCACAGAGCAGTTCATTCATTTTCACAACAGCTTGATGGATGCTGTTATTTTGATTGAGTAGGAGAGCGTGAAGAACACTGCCTACGACAAGGCTGTTGGGACAGACAAATGTTAATACTTATAAGAATGGGGAATGTATTTTAATAGTTGGGTTACATTTCTCTGATCAGACCAACCACCTAAGAGTTTGAAGTGATGCTGATTCCCGATGTCCTGTCTAAGCATCTTGAATTGAGGTGTTTTCATTACAAAGATATCTTATAGGGAGCCACAGACAGTACGCACACAGCGTGCTGACTTTTGTGGACAAATGATTGTTAAAAGAGAAGAAATGGGGAAATGAGATTGCTGGGCAGAAGGAAGACAAGCTTAACAAGTGACTAAATGTCTGTATGAACCTAGAACCTAAAATGTAGGGAATTATTTTTAGGACAGAGGAACTAACACAGTGAATTGGGGATAAGGGTTTCTCAGCATCATTCACTGATTGGAGAGGAAACTGGGCAATCACAAAGTTCTAATGCAAAAAAATTCCTACTTAAGCAACCCAGAAAACAGAAAAATTCAAGACACAGAAGAATCAAAAGGATGGTATTCCTTAATTACCTGTTCTTTTCTTCTTTTTTAAAATAAGGTTCAATTATCTGTACTTAACAGCCAAGACTTCCACTTCACATTCAGTCTACTTTGTCTAGTTATTTTTATTGACCTTAGGGGCACCCAGCAACTGACAGTTTTTGTCAGAATTGTCCGTGATTTTCTTGATTGTAGGTGCCATAATGGTTACAATGCCTGACTTAAACATAGTTGGATGTTTCAATACACATCATAGCACTTATGTTTCTCTGCAAAGCTTGGTATGCATAAGCTCTGTCAATTTAAACAAATGTTCCCCATCTACTTGAACCCTTCCCCAAACTCTCATTGTAACAAGAGAACCTCTTTCCACTCACGTAGCTGAATAAAGATTTCACTTATAAAGTAGAACATACATGGATGGCTGAAACACAGCAACGAATGAGCAAGAGAAAGAGTCAGTTTCTGTGTAAAGTAACACACGTTGAAGCAGCTTGTATCGGCCACAACATGGTCAAACATTTATTATGGGGAATTAATTGACAAGGAGAACAATAGTGACTAACAATGCAAGGAGAGATGAAGCTCTCTCTGTGGCCTCTGCTATGGCCCCTTTAGGGGTTTGTCTCAGGGTAGCTGCTAAAAGGTCACAGGCATCGCCTAATATCTAGGACTTCTTTTGCATTTATGCCCCCTACCCCAAGGAAAAGAATTATGGTCTAAGAAGTGGTTAAAAAAATCAAAACAAACACAAGGACTTGCAAATGCAGTAACTTTTACAATTACCAGTGCTACCACAACTGATGATTTAGTTTTATGTACCATGCTTGCTAAACACAAACAATTCTCATAGAGTCCACAAATGTGTATATATAAATCTTGGCATTATTATGGAGACAATTTTAGAAAACTGTATTGTTAAATATTCTTTTAACAGCTCTATATGAAAACAAAAGGGCAATGCAAGTGCTGATCTCAGGTAAACTTTACTGAACCAGCTTTATTTCATTTTCAGGTTGTTTTACCTAATTTACATGAAATGCTGCAAGCTAGGTAATCAATAATTTTTAAAATGATGTTGACATAAATTTTTGGACAAGTCACCAAGAAAAAACACTGAATAAAGAAGATTCAGAAATTGAACTGACATTGGTTGTCTCTCTTTAATTAATCCATCATATCAAACCATTTACATCTAAATAGTCATGAAAGATAATTTCTGTGTTGTTTATGATCCACTTTTTAACTGAAAAATGCACAAAAGTAATTAAACCAATTTGAAACAATTATAGAAAAACAATATTCAATAACTGAGGTGCCAAAAAGTTTTACCGTATTCTAAGGTTGCAAAAAATTGTCTAATCAGCAGTCATATTATTCCACATTACATTTATTCCTGCAAGCTAGCCAAGCTCAAATTAATTGTACTGACTAAACTTTTCTTCTCTGAGAAAATTAAAGATATGCTGCTGTCAACACTTGAGCACAACCTTGCCGACACTTAAACGCAGAGAAGGGTGTGACATCCTGCCCTGGCTGCTTTGCGCTAATTAATCACTCCGGTATTTAGGACCATTCAAGCAGACAAATTAATGGAGAATAATTAGTGTATCTTTGTTCCAGCTCGGCTTTGCACACCAGACACTCCGAGGGAGAGAGGGGAGTATGTAGAAACTGAGCCATTAGCATGCACATAGTTTTGCTTCTGTTCAGCAAGTTCTGCAGAGATTAAGAGAAAAGCCAAATTAGCAGTCGTGTGACTGGGGTTAGGACATCTCTCAGTAAAGAAAGCACTCTGTTTGGGTATCAGCTTTCAGAAGCAAGTTGTTAATCCAGATGTTACCTTTCATAAAGAACAAAACACAATTAAAAACCTCCTCCTCCCCCTCTCACCCATGCACACAAAAGAAAAAAAGAGGATTGTTCCTTTCCATTACAAAGATTTATCTGCAATTTGGCTGTGGGTACCCACTAAAAAGAAATTTCTAAACCTTCAGCCTTTCTTTACAGGTCAACATTAACTTTCACTGGGAGCACAAGGGAGAATAAAATAGAGAACCTACATCATGTGGTTATTATAGTCAACAGTAACACGGTTATTTTATGTGATTGCTTTGAACAGAGAATACAAAAATCCATCAGATTTCCAAAAATAACAAATAGTGTCAGATTTGTATTAATTGCAAAATTAAAATAACGCAAAATCATGAAGTAATCTACAGTACGAAAAAATAGTGATAGCTACCAAAGAGAGCAATGACATTAAAGTCCTTGATAAAGAGATACTCTATAACAAAAGAAAGATGTATCTGTACACATTTCATAGAACTTTTTCTGGTTTTCTCATATAAAAACCTTTTGTGCCAAATTCCTCTGTTACTTATTCTTACATGATGAGATCTATAAGAATTTGACTACTATCAAGAAGGAGATGATCATTGCTAATTCACTTTGACATCATCTAAAGCTTAATGTGATGAATACTGCTTGGTGGGACTGAACACAAAATTAGTGCACTGGCAATTTCTGTGGAAGCTTAAGAGTTATTCTAGACATCATCAGGATCTAGTCTCTCTGATAGGTGCCAAAGTCTAACAATGTGTAACTCAATGCAAGACCAGGACATAAAATATTTCCTTGTTGCAGAACACTGTGTTTAGAAAGATTGGTATAGAAACTTGCTGCTCAGACCCATTTGTAGACTACATTGCATACAGGCAAAAATGCACTATGGCTCACAAAGCACAGCGTCTCGAGGGGGTGGGGGTGGGTGAAAAGGGTCAGGGGAAAAAAGATCACGAAAGACCACACAGTGAGAAAAGCTGACCACATTCAGAAGCTGTATCAATCCTAATCAATCCTATAAAATCTTTTTTCTTTTTTTTTTTTTGCAAGAACACAATAATGTGCAGACTATAAAACTGTGCTACGTGCACTTTATTTTTGAGCAGCATGAACTAGAAGGCAAGGAGAGGGGGAAGGAATCCCACCCAGGTTTTGACACGATATGGGATACTCTTTCAACACAACATTACAGGGCTTCATAAAAATGTGATATTTCTGTTCACAGTGTCCTGGGTTTGTTGTACGAGGGAGAACACAGCTACCAAATCATGAACTCTCAAAATTCCTCACTGTGGTGGGGGGGGGAAACAGAGCACTCTCCACAGTTTCCTACAACGCAGAGTTACTGTGTGGTAAGACCAGATACTGTTAGAAATGCTGCTGTTCTGGGAGTGGGTTTCCTCAATCTTTGAAGGTGCATAATCCTCATTAAAGGAAAATCCTGAGCGTAGGAGGGGCAGCACTGACATCAAGGCACCTGGCCATGACTAAAAGAGCTGGCCCCATATGCGGCTGCTGCTGAGCAGCAGAATGTAATTTAGTCGCACCAGCAGGAGCAGAGGTCAATGATTTTATATTAATGGGGATCACGACAGTTCTAAGCTGTGGCGTGCTTTGAAATAAGTGTTGTACAAGGCAGCAAAGAGGGCTCAGCAGAGGAAATGAGCTGTGTCACTGTCTCCTCATGCCTTGAAGCAAATACAGAAATGTTTAAAGTTGCTATACACTTGAAGCCATAATATTTTATAAATAATTACCTGTTTTAATCCAAAAGCTAAATAGCTTGTGAATTATTACGTCTTCTGACATAATTCAATTGAAATTAAAAAATTAAAAGCATGGGGTTTTTAGACTGCAATATGAACAGAAACAGAAGTGGAGGAAGTAGGATAAATCCTTTAAAAAAATCAAATACACTTTGTAATTAATCATTTGCATGCAGGGATTACAGTCACATGGCATTAAATCACAATGCATCAGCAAACAATCCATGTCAATATCACCTAACAAAAATCAGAGATTTAACCACGCAAAAGAGTCCAAGTTTTGATTAAAAGATCCTCAGGAGTTTTAATATGTACACTTCAGACCTTGAACTAAATTCACATTTAATCAAGCTTCTTTGTGGAGCTGTAATGTGAGCTCTTCTGTGGCTTTTGGGGGGATTTAAATCTGGCCTTTCATGTAAGGATTGCATGACACAGCAATCCTTTACATGGATCAATACGTAACTCAAGGGATACCTGAGGTCCTTAATGAGGTTTTCTGGGTAGGGGTTATTATTATTGTTGTTACTGCATTCCATTGGCACCAACAATGTGGTAGGTGCTGTCCAGAGGTGTGGTGGAGACATGATCTTCTCAACAAAGAGATCTCCGTGTGAGGGGATATTTGTGTGAGCCAGAATAAAATTAGAACAGTGCTGCACCCTCCCCTACTAATTCCCAGCAAATTTGAATTGCTCTTCTCTCAGTATTGATCCCAAAGCCTTTTGGTAAGTATTACAGAAGATATCAGAATCTGAAGTTAGAGTCACAGCCTTTTGGATTGGTTCTGAGACATTGCTCCATGGTGTAAGAAGGCACAAAGCACAGCAAGGGTGGAAATGCAAGGAAGGGGGGAATGACAGTGACATAGCAAAGAGGATGGGAGATACAAGATAACTCAGGAGGAAGGATTGTGAAGGATCTCAAAGGCAGTGAGGAGCAGTTTTCATTTTACTGAAGGGCAGAAAAAGGGATAATTGACATGGTTGGAGTGATAGCCCAAGAAGGATTGAGAAACAGTATTTTGAACTGACAGGCTATTGGAAAAAAAATTCTGCATTGAACCACAAAATGGAGTTCTCCAACAACGGTAGTAAAAGAAGTTGAATACAACATTAACTAATGAAATGTTAAACATAGAACAGAGAATAAAGGAGGAAACAATAAAAAGGATAGAACAGGGGGTGAACTGACAGTTATGGAAAAGTCCAAAGGGACAAAATCCACCATCCTGAAAAGAGGTTGTGTTGGTAACAAGGGGACATAGAAAAAGTTTTCAAGAAAAATACATTTTTATGATGTTTTATTGTTTTGGTAGACACATATGAGGCGGTAGGAGTCTGAGGGCAAAGGATGCAAGGGTTTAGTCATTATGCTAAATCACAGTCAATAGTTAACAACAGCTAGAAATGAATGAAGAGTGCCATATATAATTGACTGGAATGTAGAAAGGGATACCAAAGGAGGTATTACCGGGAGATAAGAAAGCCCCTGCAGTCCCAGTGTACTAGCTAGAAGAGCCTGGTGCCTGATCCAGTGGAAGCATAGCAAAGCTGCAGCTGGGAGACATGCGCAGAGCACCCTCAGCCCAGGGAGCATCATCCTGACCAAGCACTGTGAAACAGCCTCATCCTATAGCCTCTGTTTTCCTATCAAAACCACAGATGCTTTCGCTGTCATGATTTCTGACCATTAATAATTTCATGCAAAGTGATTCATGCAGAATATCAGCAGAAATACCCACAATGATTTGTGTATCAGCAGTGATACACAAACATCACTTATTATTTCCCCATTTATTTTGAAACTAAATATACATCCCTGGGACAATTTGCTTGCCTATGCTTCCATTCAAAATTATTGCCTGAAACAGATTTTGCCAGAGTCCAGAGATCCCAAACAAAAGTAGTATCTAAATTGAAGGTTTATGTAAAAAAAAAGAAAAAATCCCAAATATCCTTCCTTCGTTATTGTTTTTCAACGTCTTTCAGAGAGACAGCAACCAGGGAACCATGCAAAGCCAAGCTGACCAGCTGACTGGTGACACCTTTGCATTCTGTGAGGAAAAGTCTATTATGACTCAGGTACCTCCTTGATTAGGGAAAATGGAGCTGCTTTCCCCTCTGGAGGCAGTATCTCATGCCTCTATTGTGATAGCTCAACTCCTACAACAGCAAGGGCATAGGCAAGAGTTGGACTGGATGCTGGATGAGCAACAGCAACTGGATCCTCAGTCATATCTGGGAGAACCACTGGCACAAAACCAAGGTCCTTCTGGTCCCTGCTCTTGGGAAACAGCTCCCTCACCTGACTCTCATTACAAGCCAAAGCACTGCCCAGAGCTGGTCACCTCTGGCTGAGCAGGCAGGCAGAGGATGGAGACAGTAGGAGCCCAGAAGCTGCAGAACATTGTTTGAGTGGGCTTTGCATTGTTCCCAGGCCAAAAGCAGGGCTGTAAGTCCTCTGTCTCTATCTCCCCCAAAAGCAGGGCTGTAAGTCCTATCTCCTAGCAGTGATCTTGCAGGCAATAAAATTTCACTTTCTGAGAGAAGCCTCGAAGGAAGCTGAGGATTGATTTGAGACACAGAGCTTGGCTGGCACTAAATTTCACAGCTAACCCTTTTAAGCAGTTTTTAAACGGAGTGCAGTATGAGCCTAATATAGGTGTTCATTAACTAATAATAAATTGTAATGGAATGCCATTGACACCTATATGAGCGCTAATCGGATTGATGATCACAGCCATTACCAATGAATTCCTGATAACGACACGCTGGCTCCAGAGTACATATGTTATGCTGAGAACCACTTATGCAGAAAATCTCAAGAAATAACAAGGTAATTCACCTCTCTCTTCCCTTGACTTACAGCTGGCGTGTGGCTTTTCTCCCATCTTCTGGGCTACCCCCCACATCACTCGGGAAGTGATCTGATGCCCTGGAAACTGGTGGAAAGACTTAGGCTTACTTCCATTGCCTTGGACAGGAGAATAGTGAACAAAATATAAAAGGGAAAAAATATTAAAGAACCACAGAAAAAAAAAAAGGGGCTATTTCAATGGCCATTGTCCAACCTGTGCACTAATAAAGGAGATGTTTTAAAATGCTATTGTTTAAATCAATTATTTAATTAGAGAGGATATTCTTAGAGATGCAGAGGAATGCTTGGATTGACAACTGTTTGCAATTTCCTGACTTGCGTGTGTCATGTGTTTTAATGTCTTTGTTCTTAGCTTTTCAAGTCATATTGTACTTAAAGATATGTTACAAGTGTATGGAAGCCGAATGTACCACCTCAGACACAAAATTAACCTGTTCAGCTTTTCAAATTGTAAACTACAGAAAATATAATGTTAAATGATCTGAATATAAAACTAAGTTAATGACCTAAAACTTGTCGTTTCTTCTCTCTTTTTTTCTCTCTGCCTGGCTAGTTGATAGGAGGAAATATTTCCTTCACTAATGAACAGATTTATCATCTTATTTTTACTAGGAGTTTTAGTACTACACATATTGCAGGCAACTTACAGAAGGCCTGGTCACAGATTAGGACTGCACTGTCAAGGCACTGTAGAAACAGAAGAATGATGCCCTCTGTCCCAAAGAATATTTTTGACAGCGTCCTACGAGTTCATTTAAATGAATGAGAGCAGTCATCCAAGTAACTTTTGCTGCTTTTGAAAATTTCAAACAGAATTTGCTAACACCCGTTCTAAGTGGGCTTTTTTGTAAAATGAATATCATTATAATCCATTAATGACTGAGGGTAGGATCAAGTTCACTCAGGTTAGGTACTTAACTTGAATCTAATTTTAAAGCATCCAGGATACCAATCCTCATTAGTAAGAGAGTGCCTAAATTGCCCTATACAGCCAGTGGGGAGAAGAAGATGGGTTTTCTTCTACTTAAATGGTCCAAGACCAAAAATAACAATTTTCCACAAAAAGGTGGGAGATAAGAAATCAATATCCTAGTTCCATGTGATAACAGAGAATTTGATAGATGTTAATGCACAGATCATCCCAATGCGCTAATTGCTTCTTCATGGTAAGGAAAGCCTAAAAAGGAAACCCCAATGTTTCCTGTCAACCTGGCTGAGCTGTCAGATGTATGGACTCACACCCCACACTTTTGCTGAGGCTAGTCCTGGGCATATAGATATGACACAGGTGTGAGTGATATAGATATCTGAGGCAAGGTCTTAAGCATGGAGTTAGAATCTTATTCTACTCTCCAGATATGGTTCTTTTTTCATACATAATTCACAGTAATTAGGATTGTACAATTAGATTCTTTCAAGATACAAAGCTTGTCCCCCCCAGGTATTTACTGCTAGAGGACACCATTTTCATCTCAGCTTATTAGACGAAAAACATGAATGTAAAAAATGAACACCAACACCCAAAATGTCAGGATCATAGATGATAAATCCGTAATTTCCATCCTTAGAACTATTGAGCAGTACATCCTGGAAGAGACCTTGAGAGGTCAC